>LPNX010849335.1:697305-868502 GCA_001517045.1 Pseudotsuga menziesii
CCTATGTGTCAATGTATAAACATGCTAGACATCATTATCGAGTCATATGAACATGTCTAAGTCCCCCTAGGTGTTTTTCAATTTTTCAATTTTCTAGTTTTTTTAGTGTATTTTATTAAAATTTAATTTTTCCAAAACTTAGGATATTTTTTAATAGTTTAATTGGAAAAATTGATTTTGTAATAAAAGTGGGCCAAATAATCAGTTTCAGTCATGTAGGTGCTCATTTTCAAGCTAAGAGCACCATGTAAACCCATGGACCCACTATTTCCTAGTTTTGAGTGATTTTCCATCACTCAGGTCAGAAAGCCCCAAAAATCAATTATTGATTATTTTAATTAATAAATTGATGAATAATGGAGCAAATCCAAAATCCAAAATCAGTGGATTCTCATCCGATTTGATTGAAATCAGTTAGATCTGAAGCAGATTGACTGAATCTGACAAATCCTTGATTGAAGGAGGTGATCAAATTGGATCCAGAGTTTATCTTCAGCTATCTTCATGGGGAATTGCACCCTCTCTCTCTCCTCCACACGTGTGGACTCTCCTGGATGCTCTGTGGACTGATGTGTAAGTGTATGGGTTGATGTGTCAGCTCAATCAAGCCCCTGGTTGACAAGTAGGCTCAGTTCAGCTTCACTTCTGCATTGATGGACTCTCCACTAGCTGATTTCATCTGATTCCATGAGGAATTGCACCCCCCCTGGGCTGGATGGCATGTATTTTGTATATATCCTTCTTGAGGCTCCCTCTTCCAAGCTAGTTAGAGCTGGACTGAAGGGATTTCCATTGTAACTGTGTATTGATCATCATTTGTTGAAATAAAGAGAAGCTTTGGAGGCTCAATTGTGGAGTACCTTTCATGTGTGGATTATCATTGTCATGCTGCATTCGAGGTGAAACTACTATTTTTTCAATTTTTTGCACTTAACTATTGTCTGCCTGAATGGTTATTGAAATCATAGGGATAGATCATTGTAAGTAAGCTTACTTACTTCTATTTTTCTGCATATGTTTGAATGAGCTAATACCTGTATGCTAAATAAGATTATTTGCATGCTGTATCATCTACTTCTCATATGTATCTTCAGATTTAATTGTTCTGTTTGCAGGAGTTGTTGTGTAGCTTACAGGTTTGTCGTGACTGGAAGATCTATGGTTCAGGTTTGATTCCATTGATTTCCAACATATATTTCTAAGATCATGCCCCTCGGTGCTTCACTACCAAGTTTCCTCTGTAGATCTGCTTCAACAACAAGCACCTCTCTTCCCCCTTTCTCTCCTTTAAAAATCTTAAATTTTCTTCAAACTGGTTACTTTTAAGGTTTCTTATTACTTTGATCTATCTCATTAAGAAAAATACACATAGATCTAGTTATTAAGATCCCTTCCTAAGTCTAGATCTTAGTTTTGTTTTGCACATCAAGTTCAATTTTAAGAGATCTAGCTAAAATTACCATATTTTCGCAAGCATTTTAGTGAAAATTCGTAGCTTGCTGTTAACGTAGATTTATTTGCTGTATGATAAAATTTAATATTCTGCAATAAAATTTCACATCTTATTGGCTGCCCAAAATGCAAGTCAAGATCCCAAGGAAAGCCTGCTTTCCTTGGTTCTTGTTTTCCCCTTTTAACTAGTTTTTAGCTTACCTTTTTTTGGTTAAAAGTGAGCTGACCCAAAGGTGCTTTCAGAGTGATTTTGGGAATATTTCAGTCTGATATGCTTACTGGTTTTTAGCAGGTTTGACATAAAGAAAAGAAGCTTATGTTTGGAAGTGGCCTCAGGAGCGTTCGAATCCCCCCAGGGATCTCCCATTTGACTAAAACTTTTAATTTTCGCACTTTGTAAGCTCTTGATTTAACTCTGTATAAGGATCAAGAGGAATTATATCAGTTCTATGATATTGTAACCACTGTTAATAAGAAATAATTTTTGAATAGGCTCTTTCGAGCCCATTCCCCATCCCCCCTGGGGGGATTTGCGTCGGTGTCCTTTTGTTGCTTTTTTCTCATCTCATTTCAAGCTAGCATTGATCTAATTTGCAAGGTAGTATACTTTATTTCAATATCAATTTCATATTCCATATTTTATATTTCAAAGTAATCTTAATACTTACCCCACGACTTCCCGAGTCACCCGAAAGGGGAAAGAGATTCGTGGTAGGACTAATTAGAAAACTAGAATTGTGTATCTATTTATTTTCTATCATTTGTTTTTTAGCTATTATAAAATTAACCCCTCCTTGATTCCCCGATTGAGATGCACTTGGATCGAAAGAGGTTCCTAGAGTGTTTTCTTTTAAACAAGAACACCCATTGTAAAATTTACTAAAATTGACAAGACTCAGGTGTGTATGCTCTACACTTTGCTGTGGTTCATCCGATCAGTCAAGCTGTATCAAAAGCACTTGAGTGACTAGTGTAATTAGGAATCACTCTCCCAAATTAACAAACCAACAGGTGAAAATCCAACACCTAGATCAAACCATCATGGTGGCAAAATACCCAAAGGAAGCGGGAACTTCTGAAAAGTGACCTCGGGGCGCCGATCTCTGTCACACCCTAATGGGTGCATTATGAACAATAGCCCCATAGAATCCATTTCATCCCACATATTCCTTGCGGGTAGCCATGAAGGTTTAGTTTTGGACATACTCCAAGTACTCTCGGGTATATCTGGAGTCCCCCCTTTGCCTAATTTTAATCAACTCACACTTCAAATTTAACTTAAAAAGTACCAAGAGGCAATTGCAAAACATTCACTCCAAGCACATGCAAGTACATTGATTCTATTTTTTGACTCCATTCTAAGTCACTGGTTATTTTCTTGCTTTATATATATATTGTGTCTTAGCATTGTGCTATCGTGTGTTCATTTTTGTATCTTGTCATCTTTGATTGTCTATAGCTAAATTTCAAACTCCTAAACAACTCATTCGATTTAACATCACCATACTAAGTAATTATCCTTAGTAACTTAATAGGGTCTACCCCCCTTGGCTTCGTTAGGAGTTGATCCTAAACAGAGGAGTCAAGAACAAGGTGACAACCTTGACTCGAGACTTTCCCCCAAGGACACACCGAGTGGCTTGCATATTTCTGCCACGTGACCCAGGTGTGTGAAAGGCGGCAACAGGAGTATTTCAAATGCTTATACATTGTTGATTATATATGCTAGAATAGACCTAACACCATGATGTATAGTATGCTTGTATTGTTTACTTGTTGTTGAGGAAGTAATTTATCAATTCAAGCTGAAGTTGGAAAGCTCAATGGGGATCTACTTCAACCATCCGGAATAAGGTACGAGGTCTGATCCTTTAGTGTTAGACATTTACTTTCTATTGCATATTGGAAAAGATTGATTTCTGGAGTCAAGCTGTCTGTTGTGGTACCCCAAGCCATAGGAATTTCTCTCCGTAAAAGAATTGGTGACTCTGCTGGGGAGTTCCTAGTAGTTGTCCTTTGGGGGTGTTCTATCGACATTCAATGAATTTGAATTGCTCTTTCTCTCTTGTTTCTGTGTCGGGTCTGGGGGCATGTATGCCTAGTAGTGTCTGATTGGTTTGAAGTTTGTCTCAGCTTGTCTGTTTGCCTTGATTTTATTCACCTTTCTTCCTGTACGTGAGTTTTTAACTCACAATCACGTATACACGCGGGTTTCTCTGCAATTTCCGCGTATACACGCGGGTTTACTACAAACAGTCACGTATGCCCTTAGTTTTGCTTTTTTGTGGAAGTTAAATGGTTGCTGGGTGAAGTTTGATGATTGCCAAGTCTCCTTTGGCACTGCCTGAGTCTGTTTATACCTCTGTTTCTGACCAGAAACATTTTTTTTAGGCTATTTTTTTTTTTTTTAAGAAGGTTCTTGTCATGGCATTTTCAATTTTTTGTTTGGAATTAGTGCATTAGAGTGCTTTTACCTTAGTGCTTTGCTTGAGTGCTGTTTGAGTGTGCTTGTAGAGTCTAAGGGTCGTAGAATCATGCTTTTGCTTTTTATATCTCATTCTATTTCAAAAAATCCAAAAACATTTTCTTATCATCATGCATTGCATTTTGCATTTTGCATTGTACTTGCACTAGATTTGCTTTGGAGTACTAGTTAGGACTTCATATAGGAAAACTTGCATTCATCATTTGAATAAAAATTGTGCATTTCATGTAGTAGCATACCCTGTTTTCATGGACACAATGCATTTGCATTGATTGTTAGGTGTGCATTTTACTTCATGTTGTGTCATAACACCATTAGTTGCACGGTCATATCCCTATTTTGAGTAAGAAAGCCAATTAAAATCAACACTAAATTAAAATGAATTACACTCTTTTGTTTTCTAGGGTGCACCAGCAAGCTTAGGTTTTAGGGTCTTGGAATAGTTCATTGTGAGTAAATTCTCCAAGACCACTAAACAATAACATCTATGTGTCTGTCCAAGTGAGTGTGTGAAATCCTTGGTATAACCATTGTTTCTCAGGATCCTCCTCTCAAAAGGGAGTTAAGCACGAGGCAATGTGAGCGGCTATTGATTGGGATGACCCATAGTCATAACTGAGTAGCACCGGAGATATTTCCAGGATTGTATTCGTATATGGGGGCTCTTTCGAGAGTTTCAGGCTTTGCTACCCTGCCCATACAGTCAATCCCGCCTGTGACTGTCCGCCTGAGCATTGATTATATTGAGGTGACTTTAGTGGCCTTACCTAGGATATCGAGGGGGTACTTTGCAGGGGTTGTTCTACAGGTGTCCCAGCTAGGTTGGGGTCAAACAGCACAGTCGCTTAACACGTTGAAGCTGAGGGCCACAATAATTGGTTGCATACCTCCGCTTGCTGTGTATGGGAGTCTCAAGCCTCTCCTAGGCGAGACATACCTGCTTCATTCGGGAGCTCACTTATCTAGCCCTTGTTTGCTTGCATTTGACTTTAGATTTTATTAGTTATTGCTCTGTGCATGATAGCTTGCCTAGGGTTTGCGTAAATAGAGAGTCTTTTTTCTTTTTTGAGTCATTGTGGATTCGGGTGCGGCTCCTCACCGTTATCGTCATTTAGCAGAACTTTCGCCTTCTACTTCTCCTCCTCCTTTGGGAGAGAGACCTAGACAATCCAGGCAGACTATTTCACACATTGATTCACACACCATGGGAGACCATATGGAAAGTATTCCTGAACCACCTTCTCCCATTCGAGTGGATGATGGGGAGTTTACTCCTACCTACGATCCTTTGCCCAACTTAGCTGAGTTAGGTCTTGTGATTTCTGAGATAGGAACCTTTCATGATAGACCTAATCACTCTAGGGTTGATTCCCCATTGACGCATTACCGGTATGGAATGTCAAAGGATGCCGAGACTCATTTTGAACCCGCAAGCACTAGCTATGGTAGTTATGCTACGGCTGGTTTTCCCACACATGATTTGGCATTTCATGTCGAATCTGAGTTCGAGCCTAACACTATGCCTGGGGTCACTCTCATTCCTTACCATGCGGAGAGGTTTGGGAGCACTAGTCACATTGCACCTTCCATCCCAGTGGTGGAAGTTACATCACATATTCCTCCTAGGTCTAGGGTTAGTGATCCTATTAGGATACCAGACTCGAGACGGGTAACGATAGGGAATAGTACGTACATTATTACTCAGGTCCCTCCATCATCGGTCCCTACTTCTTCAAATGTTCACCCTCCACCTTATTCACGTGTTCCTTTGGAAAAAACGTTGCTACGAGTTATGTCCGTACTGCGGTTACTAGACCGGTTGTGTCTCAGCTTCATGTACCACCCATTGTTTCGAGAGGTCATGCTCATACTTCTAGAGGTCATGTTCCTACTTCCGGAATATACATCCCTACTTCCAGAACATGTGTTCCTACTTACAAAGTGTCCCATGGGACATCGCATGCGATGGCTTATGGACCCTATTATGGGATGCAGTATGGACAGGGTTCTTCACCTTATGGGGGCGGGTATCAACAAATTGCTTACTCTCCTAATTACGGCATCGTAGCTCCTACTAGTCAGGGTCCACCATAGTACGGTGCTTCCACGCCACCCTATACGGGTCATACAGGAGGAGGGCAGTATGGCTAAGGCCATGGTGGTAATCAGACCTATATGAATCAGGGAGCGGTCCATCGACCTCATCATCCTAGGCTCCCTTTCCTTGCGACACTCAATCTTCTTAACTTGTTGAGATTAATGAACGATCCTGTAGCTCATGACCCAGCTTGGCCAACTGTCCCTACCAAGATTCCCTCGAACATACCTAAGTTCGAGGGAAAACCAAGAGAGGATCTGAGCGAACACGTTACTACTTTTCGCCTATGGTGCTCTTCGAATTCCTTACATGAAGATTCCATCCGTTTACAGCTATTTCAACGCACCCTTACAGGGCCTGCTGCGAAATGGTATATAGAGCTACCTAGGGGAGCTTTCGCTTTGTTCGACGACCTTGCGATGACTTTTCTTAACCACTTCCAGCTACCAGTGCATTATGACGTTCGTATTGAACTCTTGTCGACATTTTGGCAAGATAAAGCCACACATATTTCTGATCATATTCAAGAGTGGCGTAGACGGAAGAGGTTAATTAAAGCCTTTATACCACCGGAGTTCCTCCTCGAGTGGTTCCTCAAGTCGTTATTGCCCTATATAGCGAAGGATGTTTCTACATCTGGAGTGCAGAATGAGGAACAAGTGATTTTAGGGCACATGAACTAGACTTGATCTATGCTCAGTTCGATTTGTTATATGAGATTATTCCCAACGCTCCACGTTCCAGTTTCGACCCCAAAGTCAAACCTGGACCACATGCCGATGGCATTGTGGGTTGTGCAAGTGCGAAACCTACAGATTCGGTTGCAAAACAAGTTAGTTAATTCTTAATCAACCAATCTGCTTTGGGACAAGCTACAGCTTCGTCTCAACCCGCCCAAATGGCGAGTGTACTTTCAGTGCAATCGTCGAACCAGAAGGGTAACCAACAGCCCGGACGGAATAGAAAAAAGGGTAAAAATAATCGTAAGGGTGGGAATAAGAATGAGAATGCTAATAGTAATGACAAGAACGACCGGAATGTTGGGGGGGACAAGTAAGCTAAATGTAAGGTTAAGTTCCCTTGTAAGTTATATAAGGACGATCACCTCACTTACTTGTGCCCTTGTATTGAAGAAGCCTCAAGATTCTTGACACAGGGCCCAGCTGTGCTAACTAACCCTTTACCACACAATCAGAATATGAACTCGAGGTCCCATGACCAGTCTGGTGGTGATCAAGATCCATCGGAGGGTAGTGGTCGTGGTTGCATTAACATGGTATGTGCTACGAAAGTTGTGACCCGTGCGAAATATTATGGTTCATCACAACCCAGCCTAGGCAAAGAGCCTGATCCACCAGGGTCCCCTTTGCGTATTGAGAAACCTATGGATAAACCTAAGACTGCACCTCGCATTCCTAAGGGAGTCCTTAAGCATTCGGGGCATAATCCAAATGCCTGAGCTGCCCAGAACTATTTAGTTGTTGAGGATTTGGGCCACACTCCTTGTGCGATGTCTGCATTGGAAGTGCTTCAGAGTTGTCCTTCGCAAAGGAAGGCATTGCTTTCTACCCTTGGTGTGAATGATGATTATTCTTCCTCCGTGATCAAATTTGAAACCGCAGGACTTCAGCCTCACTTGCCCTACTATGTGTCTCTTTTGATTCACGTAGAATGTCTTAATATGATTGTCAAGCACACTATGATTGACAAAGGCACTGCTGCTTCTATGATGTCTTTATCATGTTGGAAGGGTCTGGGTTCCCCTAAGCTCTCTAAATCAGCGACCATGTTAACTGCATTCGATGGGAGATCCTTTAGGCTGCATGGCATCCTTCCTTCCCTTAAAGTCCGTTTGGGAGGGAAGACCATTGCGATAGAGGTTGAGGTGGTTGATGCGCCCCTTGACTACAATCTCTTGCTGGGTAGGAACTAGATGTATAGTATGCAAGTCATTGCTTCTTCCCTATTCCACATTGTATGCTTTCCACATAATGGAAAGATCGTAACGATTGATCAAACGACATTCAAGAATCCATCTATTACCGCATCTTCGGGAGCTTCGATCCCAATCGTTTAACACACTCAGCTGGCAACTGGGAGTGTGGGTGTAGGCATGTATCCATCCCTCATGGGAAGCTTTAGTTGTCCTACGCCGATCCTTATGATAGGATCTAGTTTCGATGAGGCTTCGACATCTACGAGATTGGTGTCTTTTCGTACGAGTCATATGGAAGATCCTTGGATTCTTCCTACACTGAGTACTCTGAGTGAGCTCATCATGACGGACGTGCCGTTGCCTGCAACTATGATAGCTTATCAAGCTAATCTCAAGTGTGTTGCAAAGCCTAGTCCTTCCTCTTCATGGATAGAGGAGGAGGACCCTTATGTGTTGCCGGCATGGGCAGTACAGTCTTCTCACGCACATGACTGCCTTGATACAGTTTTCCCTTCAGATGAAGCGATTATTGAGGCTATGTCGAGAGTTGAGCCACCATGGGAGGAACTCCATCATAGATCGTACTTTCTTCTTGAGCTTGACCACTTGGAGCACGAGGTGGTTCTTAGTCAGAGAGTTGGTAGTCCTATGGTTCCATTAAGCTCTCTTGGTCAGATGGCTGATGGAAACATGGCGAACATATCTTCAACAATTCCTATCAACATCTCTCGCAATCCTGGCATGATAGAGAATGTCTATATTGGGGCAGAATGTTCCCATGCTGAGATTCTAGAATACACCGAGCTATTTAAGGAATTCCGTGATATTTTTTCTTGGTCTTACGACGAGATGCCAGGTATTGACCCTCGTATTGTCGAGCATGAGATTAATACTTACCCCAAAGCTAAGCCTGTTCGACAATGTTTGCATGCAGTGAATCCTAGGAAAGCACCCGCGATTAAGGCAGAGATAGAGAAGTTTTTGAACACCGGTTTCATCTATCTTGTTCCCTTAACATAGTGGGTTTCAAACCCTGTTCCAGTGGATAAGAATTAGGGAGCGATCCACATATGTAGTGATTTCTGCAATTTGAATTGTGCATGTCCTAAGGACAATTTCCCCACACCATTTATTGATCAGATTTTGGATGAGTGTGCGGGTAGCGAGGTTTTTTCCTTCATGGATGGATTCTTCGGATATAATCAAATACAGATTAAACCTGAGGACCAACATAATACTGCATTTATTTGTCCTTGGGGAACGTTTGCATATCGAAAAATGCCTTTCGGCCTTAAAAACGTCGGAGCTACATTTCAGTAGGAAATGACCTTGATCTTCCACGATCTCAAGTCAAGTATCGAAGTATTTTTGGATGACCTGGCTGCTCATTCTCATATGAGGATGCGTCATCCCTATCACTTGAGATTGGTATTCGAAAGATGCCGGCACTATTTGGTTAGATTAAATCCTCATAAGTGCATCTTTTGTGTGAAGTCAAGTCGGTTGTTGGGATTCATCGTGTCTAAAGAGGGTATAAGATTCGACCCTTTGAAGGTTGAGGCAATACTTCAGTTGTCTCCCCTGAAGAATATTCATCATCTTCAATGTTTGCAAGGCATGGCAAACTTCTTACGAAGATTTTTTGTCAACTTTACCAATTTGACTAGAGGCTTCATGTGTCTCTTAAAGAAGGACACCCCCTTTTATTGGGATGAGCGAGCCTAGGATTCCTTCGATGCACTCAAGTGAGCCCTAGCATCGGCTCCGGTGATTAGTCCCCTGGACTGTAGCCATGATTTCCTACTTTATGTGGCCATGTCCATGGAGACTATTGGTATGGTTTTGGTTCAAGAGGATGAGGAGCTCCAAGAGCATGTCATATATTATCTGAGCCAGAACCTTATTGACACAGAGATTTTTTATTCTCATGTTGAGAAGCTTGCTTTAGCTACCATACATATGGTTCAGCGATCGAGACATTATATTCTCCTTCGCCAGACCTTGGTTGTGGCCCATGTCAATCGATTTCAATTCATCCTCACCCAAAGGATGATTGGGGGAAAATATAATAAATGGATTGTCATTCTACAAGAATTCGATCTCAAGTTTATTTCGGCAAAATCGAAGAAGTCTTTAATTTTTTCAGAGCTTATATCGAATTTCTCGAGCGAGGCCAAGGAGTTGGTTTGTGAAGATACATTTGTCGATGAACACATCTTCTTAATCTCAACTTTAGACCCATGGTATGGGGATATCATAATATATTTACAAACATTGAAGACCCCTACTCACCTCCCGCGAGATGAACGATGACGATTACGTCACGTCTCTAAGAACTACCTCATAGTGGATAACACTTTGTACCACCATGGGGAAGATTCCATTTTACGACGTTGTTTAACTCATGAAGAGGCTGAGGTAGTGTTGAATGATTGCCATGGAGGGGCGTGTGGTGGTCATTTATCTGGGCTTTCTACAGCTCAAAATATCTTAAGAGCGGGTTATTTCTGGTCATCGATCTTTAAGGATTATGTTGATGCGGTCAAGAGGTGCCACCTTTGCCAGGTGTTCACACATAATAT
Source organism: Pseudotsuga menziesii (assembly GCA_001517045.1). Taxonomy (NCBI): domain Eukaryota; kingdom Viridiplantae; phylum Streptophyta; class Pinopsida; order Pinales; family Pinaceae; genus Pseudotsuga; species Pseudotsuga menziesii. The sequence continues at coordinate 707,859 of LPNX010849335.1, forward strand.
GCACTCGAAACCTGCCCCGTTACATCCCATTATCACCGTCGGTCCCTTCACTAAGTGGGGGCTCGATTTTATGGATTGCAACCTAGCTTCAGCTGGGGGGCACCATCATATTATAGTGGCTATTGTTTACTTCACGAAATGGGCTAAGGCTATGCCTATAGTAGAATCCAATGGTGAGACAGTCGCTCACTTCGTATTCAACCAAATTATTACTCGGTTCGAGATTCCGAAAGAGCTTGTCACTAATCATGGCTCACACTTTTAGAACAGTATGATGGAAGAGTTGGCATTAAAGTTAGGATATAAGCAAGAGCATTCCTCTTTTTACTACCCTCAAGTGAATGGACAGGTAGAGGCAGTGAATAAATCACTCAAATCCATTCTCCAACGAACCATCGCACAAAGCAATAATAATTGGCACATCATGTTATATCTTGCTTTGTGGGCATATCAAACCATTGTTAAAACTGCCACTGGTTTTTCTCCATATCAACTTGTACATGGAGTGGAGTCGATATTGCCGGTTGAATGTGAGATTCATTCTTTGAAGCTAGCTGTAGAACTCTTACCAGACACTTCACCATTGGAGGAGCGTTTGGTTCACCTTGAGCAACTTGATGAGCAGCGTCGGGATGCCTTGGTGGCTCTAGAAGTCAATAAACATCGCATAAAGGTCTAGTATGATAAGTCTGTCCATCCAAGGAGGTTTAGTGAAGGAGACTTGGTCCTTTTGTGGGATCAACCGAAAGAACCCTTGGGGGCAAGGAAATTTAATCCTATGTGGCGGGGCCCTTACGTGGTCAAACATGTGTTAGAGAAGGGTGCGTATGAGTTAGTGGATTATGAAGGAATGGCCTTGGTGGAGCCTAGAAATGGGCTCTATCTCAAGAAATACTATGCATAATTTTCAGCCAAGGCTGCTTATTGTATATTAGTGTACAATTTTGCATAGTTAGGTATTTTTCTTATCGTGATCGGGTTTGTGATGAGTTTCCATTTCTTTTGGCAGATGTCAATGGAATCTTCCACCTACATAGGATTCGCGGATGGTGCGAGCCATCACACTCAACACTCAGCCTCTGCTGCTTGGGTGATTTATACTCCTATGGGTCAAGTACTGTCTTCAGGAGGTGTATGTCTGTGGCCATCTTCCAACAATGTTGCTGAATATAGTGTCGTTATTGAGCTTTTACGGGATTCCATTTCACATGGCGTTATCTCTCTTGAGGTACATCTTGATTTGGAGTTAGTAGTGTCACAACTTAATGGTTTGTACCATGTTAGAGATCCGACGTTATTGAGAATATTCTTATGTGTGAGATTGTTAGAACGGCAATTTGATAATATAACATATATACACATTCCAAGAATTAATAATCAAGTTGCTGAATCATATGCTAACTACGTGTTAGATTGGCATTTGTTTCATTCACAGTAAATTCATCACAAACACATTTTTTACACATGTAAATAAATAAACCGATCACCATAAAAAAAATTATATAAAATCCAAAATGTGATAATACATAGTGTCATCATACAAAATTGGGGCTCTCGAGCCACCAGCATATAATACACGGTAGTACAAAATATATACACTCCCAGGTGTCTAATACTATGGAGGAGGAGGAGGGTTGTGATCATGGAAGGTCACTACGGCTCTAGCTAGCCGTTGAAACAATCGCACCCATGCTCGTGGTACACCCACCACCTGGCGCTACATAGCCTTAGGCAAGTCCTCGACTTACGCCATGGAAACCCTATGTGTCAGCCTGACAAAATTAGTATGAATGCTCTGGAGCATCCGCTCCACATCCACACCCGTGATATCATCTCCTCTTCCCCTCCGTATATGACGAGGGAAGCCCTCTGGCCGTCGCGGTCCCACATCTGCACACAAATGGTAGATGTCACTATGTATTGTCACGCAAAAATATGTTTTTTTGATTCCATATAATCAAGAAAACACAAAAAAAATTAAATAACTCAAAAAAATTTAAAAATAAAGGGTCGAGATTCATTACCTATATCGCCATATGCCGATCCTAGTGGTAGCGGCATGTCCGGGTCCCCCCACAAATCTATCCCTGCATAGGGGTAGTCATCGATGGAAACTATCTACCATCGCCACCACGAAAAGAAGTCGGCTAGATAAGGGTTGGCCACCCTACCACCCCCTAGTCTGCGCATCGCATCTTCCCAACGCCGCTGAGATAGATATCGAACTCCGTGAAGAGGAACGTCCACTCTGGGGCTCAATCCTGGAACACGCTCGAAGAAAAACATGTTCAGTATACTGCTGAACCTGAAGTTACGCACTCTACCTGCCTTACACTCACTGAGCTAATGTTTCATGTTGCTCAGTAGTGTGGTGCACCAGTCATAAATCGTGGGTCTCATGCACTCCACTGCATAGAACATCAGAGGCCATGAGGCCTGGTGGAGTGATGCCAAGCCTGCTATCCTGCCCAATGTCAATAGTATGGCCTTTAGGCCCAGCACCTCTATAGCATTGGCAGGGACCTGACTCCCCAACTTCTCTATGTCTGGATAGTAGTACACCACAATGTACTCGTCGATAGTCAGGCCACCTCCTATCCCACCACGAGAATGAAGGTTCACTACTTCCCCTCATCCAAAAATCCCTGTAATGAAGTATATGTCCTCCACCTCTATAGTGAGGGACATCCCATCTATCTAGAAGGACTCCGAGTCTGGATCCCAGTAATCCACCAGCATCTGTAATAGTCTTGGTTTGGCCCTCAAACCACCAAGACACCAAAACTTTTAGAATCCACATGCACGTAGAGCTTGTTGAGCCATTAGATCGGCCCTTACTGCTTCCTCTACTTCAGCATGTTCACACTCTCTCCATTCTAGGACCATCCTACACAAGAAATTGCAAATTTTCCCATTAGATTATTGAAAAAACCTTATGCTCAACCTCATACATGACTGTTTTCAAAACAGTCGCATATGTACACAGGTTTGGGGGCGTTTTCCGTTTATATCCAACCCTATATGGGGAAAAACCCTTGATTTCTGCGTGGGCTGCAGCGCCCATTTTAGTTTGGCCTAGAAAACTTAATTGACCATGGAATTTCACAAAAATTGCATCAAAATGAAAGAGAAGAGCATGGGTAAATACCTGGAAGAAACGGTAGTGGATTCTGCCGGCTGGATCTCCTGGAATTCGCTGTGGAAAATCTAAGCTCAAATGGGTAAAAGTTTCAAATGTTTTATAATATTTTGAATTCTTTACTATTTATAGAAATTTTTCAAATATTTGAAAATTTTTCCCCCTTTCCTATAGTTTCGACATTTTCGACCGTTTTTGACATAATTCATGATGTAGAGGACCTTTTTCAGTGTCGTTTCAGCCATTGGATTGACTCGTTCGTGCCGATCTTGGGTATCATGTCTAAACTGGCATATAGGTTAGGTTTCATCACCATTTGCATTTTTCATGACCTTATTACCATTTCATAATGACCTTAGGTACGAACCCACTCTATTATGTCACGGAACCTTCTTGCTGCTTTAGAAGTGGCATGATATGAGTGGTAGAGCTTCACCTTACATGGGTACCCTAGTTAGCACCTTATTTGCATTTGGTGCCCATGCTGACGTTTTCTCCTTTAGGGTGTGGGAGTTTGTTGTATAGTACTACCATGACATTTCGCAAGATCCTCATACTCCTCTTGATCTTTTCCTGGCCTATTTCCCTCAGGACTCCCTCATGTCAAGTTGTGAATGCATTATCATGAGCTTTGCCTGCCTTATTGAGCTTTATGTCGGCTCTCCTAACATTATCATGGGGAAGGCCTTTTTTATTATATATGCTAGAATAGACCTAACACCATGATATATAGTATGCTTGTATTGTTTACTTCTTGTTGAGGAAGAAATTTATCAATTCAAGCTGAAGTTGGAAAGCTCAACGCGGATCTACTTCAACCGTTTGGAATAAGGTATGAGGTCTGATCCTTTAGTGTTAGACATTTACTTTCTATTGTATATTGGAAAAGATTGATTTCTGGAGTCAAGCTATCTTTTGTGGTACCCCAAGCCATAGGAATTTCTCTCTGTAACAATGGGAGGCCACAAAGGGTAATGACGGATGTTGTCATTCGTCAACCATATCAAATCAGGGAGGTTGAGACTAGCCATAAATGGTAGACTAGGACCAAGACTAGATCAAGGAGGGCCGACAATGGTACTGGAACCTACAGGAATATAGTTTCCACATGCAAACAAGGTTTGGTATGGCTAACTTCCAACAGTAGGAGTACTCCGAACTAGAATGGTATGAAAAGTCAGAATTGTGGTAGAAGGGCCAATGCCCCCATGCATAAAGGAAGGTACAGTATGAACCATGGTGGATGTAGTAGGGCCACCACCAGTGGGTAGCATACCAGTAGCAGTGTGTGAGGTGGCGAGGGGCCCACTAGGACCGGGACCAATGGGTCTAGTAGAAGGGATACCTAAGATGATGGGTGGAGCGGTCATGAGTCCACTATCAACAGTCCCCCCCTGAAAGTGGTTAATAGGTACACCTACCATGGGGATAGATGGAGTTGTGAATAAGATAGGCTTATATTGATAGGAATCTGAATTAGACTCAGATGAAGAGTATGGTTCTCAAGGTGGTGAACGATGTCGAATATGGATCCAATGGTGATGCTTCAAATAACTAAACTGAGGGGTATACCCCCTAAGTCTATGTGAGTAGCATGGTGGAGCAATGATGACATGATGGTGTGTTGTGTAATGAATGTATGCGCAAGAGTGTCAAATGCAGGATCAAAAATCCAACTACAACCAAGTGTGAAGAAGGAGAGCATAAAAGTGGTCTCTCACAGGCCAAAAATAAAGATCAATAACTAAATTATAACAACGTGTTATAGCAGGAGACTCTATAACAAAGTAGATAGAAAACAACAAGAAACACTACCTATAAAGAAAATGATGCACTAACCTATGGGGTATAAGTGCAAGCACACTCCTAGCTACAAGATGGAAGCTCCTCACAAATCATATCCTCTACTAGGTGATGAAGTCCTAGTCAAACAATACAAAATGGAAGCACAATAGGCCAAGAGAATCCCACTATCGAGAGGGACCTCAAGTACAAGAGCCCTAAATATATTGGAAACTAGGATGCCTCATTTATGAAATGTCCAGAGTGGTTTCTTGGAACTTCATCCCTTTGGTCCTCGACACATGATATGGTCCTCGACATGCACGAGGAGGACTATGAAGGGTTATCCTTCAGTGCAAAATGGAGTACGGTATTCCACCCCGAATTCCAGAACCCCTTCATTGTGGCTTACTCCCACAAAGTGGGGGGGCCTCCAACAGACTATTCATGGCTGTGTTAACAAGTACTATAGGATTTTGGTACCCTAATGGACAACAAATATGCCTTAGATGTAAGTGACAAAGGGGTATTATTTGGATTCCTATCCCTAGTTTCCTAACTTAACTACAATATTGTTTTGGTCCTCAAATGAGGTTACAATGTTGGTTGATTTAAGTTAATTTTTAGGCTCATATTGGGGTCATGAACCAAGTGTTTTACTTTAGGGTGTGAGATGTGTGCACAAGTGATGTGTAATGTGTAAGCCCCAACAATCTCACGGCCGAGAAACAAATGTAGAAAAATAAATAACGATAAGTAACAGTAAACATTTTTCAAAACAACTATTTCTTCTAGAAAATAAAATGTACATAAGTAAATGAGAGCACAAGGAACTTAACAGGTTGTAGGAAATGCATAGCAGGTATCCACTACCAATCTTGACTAAGGTGGCTCACATACAATGGAAATAGAACCGGACAACAAACAAGGGGGCTATAAGCAATCAAATCTGGAAGGAAATAGGTCGGGAAGGGGTAGAACACAGACAAGGGGTCTAAAAAAGGGTCTCAAATAATGAAAAAGAATGAAACTCTATAGGTCGCACCTGTCGGTGGAACATGCCAGTAATTAGGGTTGCACCTAAAAGTGAAACAGTTGTGATCGAGACATGAAATCAGTTGAAAGACTCGAGTCGCAAAAAACATGGGTTTTTGCGAGACAGTCACACAAAAATGGGAAACAGTAGCGATTGGGGTCACCAGAAACCTGAAAAAGTGTGATATGGAGTTTTGGTCCAGATCACACTTATTGGGGTAGAAGGCGTGACCTAGGTTGCACTTATCGAGTAAAAAGGTGCAACCTGGGTCACAGCTTTATGTCGAATAGGTGAGATCCGACCATAACTAAGGGTTTTTTTAGGAACACTTATCGGCTTGGACTAGGGGAGCAAGCACTAGGACAAGACTAGTTCAAATTTTCCGCAAGGGGTTTAGATCTGTCACAGCTGAAAATTCCCAACTAGAACAAACCAATAAAAACACCTACAAAAACAGAGATCCGAGGGGATCGAGATAGTGCAATCGCCAATACTATAGTGGGGATTTTTCCCATACTACGTGCAAAATAACTTACCCTAGATCAGTCGGATCATAGGGTAGAGTTCAGGGTGCGAAGGATTTCTCAACCTCAACTTACAATATTAAGCAGTAACAAAAATATTTTTATAATTTTTTTTCTAACTACTAAAAAACAAGAACAAACATACCTTTCAATAACATGGGCCACTGCAGCCATTTGAGGAAATGGTCCACCAGATCCACGGTCTGGTTCTCCAGTCATCTCCACTAATGGTTGTCAAAAGGGGGAATGGATCCAAGAGGGAATGGAGCAAGCTCAACATACACTGTGGAAAATGATATGGAAAAAAAATGGGAACAATGGTGAAAGGTGAAAAGTAATGCCATGTAATGTTTATGGGGATACCTTCATAATTTATTTATAGGATGATCCAAGGTTTTTTGACCCATGGTATTTTATTGTGCATGGTATTTTTCCATGGTTTTTGACCCATTATCATTTTAGGATTTTTTTTCCCTTTTTGGAGAGAGTGGGGATAAGTCACAATAAATGCTCAGCTTCTGTTCATTGATGGGGGAAGGAGTAATAATGTTTTGGACCATATTTGGTGGAATTTTAGTTGTGAAGGTCAAAATGGAGAAAATAATGATGGGATAATGATGTATAATTATGGTTTGGACCATAGAGAGCTAGGTGAAAAAAAATTGGCGTTAACAACTCTTGCGGCATATTCAAATGAATTCTAATATACTTACATATTTCAGATACTACATGTAGATGAGATAGGTAATCAACCTTTTTGATTGAACAACCAAAACATCCTGGTAAACTTCAACAATATGTTTTATGTTTGGAAAAGTATATAACATCGCTAGTGAAAACATAGCTTAACTTTTTTATATCAAATGAAATTTTCATATAGTCAAACGTGCCCCAAGGATATATAAATGAACCCTTGTGTTGATCGTCAAGATCAATATGAATTTGATTATTATAAGAAAATCCATCCATAAATGAGAAGATTTTGTTTCTAGCACATTCCTTAATAAATGACATGGGGTAATTGTCCTTTAGACATGATTTGTTTGGGCCCATTGAATTTAATATATACACAAATGGTCCCCTACTTCTTAACCATAGGAACTAGGTTTGACACTTATTCAATCAAAACCAAGTAGATAAAATGAAATTTTAATAATTTTTCTACCTCTACCCTAATGCCAACTACCTTGTGAATATTTATTGGTCATATCTTCTAATGAAGAAGATTCGCATTTTAATTTCATGTTCGACAATCTAGGAATGTATGCCTTACATTTCCTCATATTACCAAGAAAACATGCTATGATATTCTTTGAAAGTAGCGGTATACCGTCGTAACTAAACTAACTTTCCATTTTCCTCGGCTAATTACTTAAGCAATTAGGGTCCATATGAGCATCATAAGTATTTATCCCCACTTTCTCTCTAACTAAGAAGGAGCTTATGGAAACCTAATAAATATGAATTTCTTTAGCAAAGTGGTTTTCTCTGACTAACACATTCTTTATGATGTCATTCTTACTAGAAATATCAATTGGCATATTTTTTATAAATGGTTTCCATATTTCCCTCTGTGTACATGTCATGTGTTGAGAGAGAAATTTGATACCAATTGAAAACTCTAGGAATGATAATACCCTTTTTCACAACCTTCATTCTACTCAAATATGAGATAAAATATAATTGATGATGAAATTCTTCCCAAGGTTTCTTAGCATAAGTCATGGCTTCTAAAATGGCCTCATTTAGTAGGAATGCCATGTCAAAAAATCCTATGAACTAGGAGAGTTGAAGGGAAATATGGGTGAAGTAAACTAATCATATTCCCAAAAAATGAAGGGTGTTGATTAGAGTCTACTTATGTAATGTCTCTTTTTGGAATTTTGGAGAAAAGTACAAATTGGGAAATTTTTGAGCTTTCTTAGTCAAGACTGTAGGAGGTTCCAACTAACTCCAAATGGTATCGAATTTGAAATTTAAGGGTATGGTGAGTCCTATAAAATACCAATATGGCATATTGAAAATTTGTATCATACTTCATACCTATGCAAACTTGTTTTGGGTTAAGGTGAAACAATGCAATTTTACTAGGAAATTGTGTTCAAATCCCCCCAAGGGTGATGGCCAAACTAGCTCTCCAAATCAAGTACAACCCTCCCAAATTTTAGAACAGAGTATGGGAATGAGTATCAGACATAAATGAATTTCCTTCATCATGTTTATGAATTTCCTCAAATGGCTTATGATCTGCAACATTTGTAGGGCAACTTTCATAGAAATTACCTAAGGAAAATTGAATTACTAGCTAGACTTTGACATAGGAAAGGTAGAATATATGGTTTTGAGAATAATATGAAATATGGTGGTAATATATGGAATAAAAATTTCTTCCCCAACAGCATAAAAATCAAAGCAAAACCCTCCCACAAATCTGATACAAGACTCCTCCAAGATTGAAGCCAAAGTCATGGAGTATGCAAGCTTTTCATACATGTATTTCTAATATTTCGACTTACAGATCACGTGAACATAATATTACAAAGAAATACATCATATATTTATTCCTCATCATCATCAAACTCGTATAAATGTCCATATAAAAATTTGATATAAAGCTACTTTAATATTGAAGCCAAATCCATGAGAACTAGTTATTCAAGAACATGGGAATGTGAGTCTCTAACATATGTATTATTTATATTTCGACTTACAGAGCATATGAACATGAGATTATAGATCCATACATCATAAATAAAATCTTGGTCATCAACTATCATCAACAAGGTGCAAGAATCACTCCAACAAGTGCACCATCAAATGTGAGTGTGGGGGAATGGAGAAGAAGGAATGCGAGAATAGGGAGATAGATGAGAATTCAACTGTATGGACCTTCAAACTGAAACTAAAACTCCTTCATTAAGCTCCAATGAGAGGTGTCAATGGCCTCTCCATCAAACAACTTGTAAAGGAATCCAACTCCCTCGAAATTGGTTCACAAGCAGGGATAGTGAGCACTCACCGTGCAATGGACAAGCAAAAGGATCTCCAAAATGCTAAATGCCAACTAAAAAATGATCAAAAAGATATTCTCCTTCCTCATGACATCCTTTTATTAACTCCATGATTCCTCCTGAGGTCGAATTCCCCTCCATGGGCTTCATCCAACTCATCTTGGTGGATTAGTAACTCACATGACACTAGTCTTCCTCTTCATGCTCCAATTCTTTCCCCAATTTGAATGGCTGCCTCTAACTCCCAATTTTGACCTCTTGATGGCTATTTTTAGCCCTATAATGTCATATTTGTCAAATGTCAGAAATCATGTTTGAATTTTTCATACTTGGCATAGAATATTCCATCATTCGTTGTCATAGAGTGCATGGAATCTCCTTCCAAGTGGCACACATTGTCTTCTAGTCTCTTCCTATTTCATGGGAGTTACTCTCATTTACCAATTCAAACTTATTGTCTCATTATATTATTATATTTGACACCACATCACCATCCAATAACGTTACATTACCCATGTGTTCGAATTTGGATGAAGATCATTGTGCGGGAAATCTAGTCACCCAAAGGCTCAACAAGCTTCCAAATGTCTCCACGAATCCATGCCACCTTATTTTCTCAGCATTTATGATTTATGTGATCCATTTAAATGTGAATATGATAAACTAAAGTCTTTTTGGGTAGCATATCCCCTTATTTCAAAATTGATGTCTTCATATCAACCTAGGGAACTCGTAGGTTGGTGAAACATTATTTGCAAGTAGTCTTATTTGGAAATTATTTAATTGGGGACATGACAACAGAGTTCATTACCATAGCTTGATATGCAATCATTTTTCTAGGGTATATCTTGTGTCATATATTGTGTGGATGGTATATTATTTGATTTACGGCAAGAGCCTATGATTGCATAGTTCATTACGATAGCTTGATATGCATTCATTTTTCTAGGGTATATCTTGTGCCATATATTGTGTGGATGGTATATTATTTGATTTACGCCAAGAGCCTAGGATTTGTGGTTTAGGGTCAACTTCCAACTCGAGGGAATTCTCAGTTATAAAAACAACCATGAACATGCAAAAATATATATTTGTCATATCATAGATACATCCACAATTGAGACAAAGATACAACATAAATTTGTTCCATTAAACATCAAAATGGAAATTACATGAATGTATAACCATGAAGGATTGAGAGATTGATAAATACCATATGCAATTACAATTTGCTACATGATTAAAAGATATAAGAGAGCTAACATAATGTATGTATAACTATTTATATAAATGAACCAAGACATGGCTAATAATGGTCTTAGGTGATTGCACATATTTTTGACACCATTGACATTCTTCATGGTAGGTGAGCATATGGAATATTAGATGTATGGTGTGAAAGCCCAATTATAAAGTGCATGTGCATAGGATGGAACTTAGTGCATTAAATGAGGATTATGTGTGTCAAATGTTGTTGAATATTTTACAAGAGCATGGCATTACCCTCACACCCTTGTAGTGGCCTTTCTCCTTGATCCTACTGGTTGGAACAAAGGAGACTACCCCTTTGAACCTAAAGGCATTGTTACATGACACATTCTTGAGTTAGTGTACATAGGATATACCATTTTTTAAATGCAAAAGTTAATTTACATAATATATACCATTTTTGAAATGTAAATTTTTTTATTGTTAAAAATATAAATAAACTTATATAATTATGACAAACTCCATAATGAACCCATAAACCACAACCTAACTTTTTTTCGGAGGAAAAAATACATAACCTTGATATTCTATTGAATCAAAGGACATCATATGCAATCAACCAGAAATGGCAATCATCAGCAAAGATGACAATACAATGGGGACCTCCAGTTCACAATTGTGTAACCCCTACATCCATAACATGGGCAGAATGGCCACCAAGCCTGTAGAGATACAGGATTTTATCTTCACTCCTATAAAAACAGGTCAGAATTTTGCAATAATAATCAAATATGACCATGAAGCAAATAAATCCTGAGCATAAGAAGAAGACTAAGAGTCTCTTCAAAGTCTGCTAGGTGCACGAGTCAAAACTAAACAAATACTCTACATAAAAGAAAGGGCTAAAACCTAGCACATGCTAATATAGTTGAAAGTTTCCATGATCAATGATCATACCATTCAAAGATTCCATGCAATTTCCAAATCCTTATTCAAGAGAAAGAGCCTTTTTTGAGACACTGTCAGCCATCTGGTTATGCTCACGATAAATGTGCTTCATGGTCACATCCGGAAATTATAGCAGCAGATTTCGAATGTCATCACACCAGTGACTCAGATGTGGTAAGTTCAGTGAGCACATTCCTTTTGCCCATGAAATGATAACAAGGGAATCACCAAATATAGAGTGTAATGGGATCCCCATAAGTTTTGTCACTGAGAGAAGAGCCCATAAAGCCAATAGTTCTGATCTTGTATTTGTACTACTTCCACAACCTAGAGAAAAGTACAAACAGTGAGAACAACTCAAATGTATCACAAATCCTAAACCCCTCATGTTTCCTGCAGCTGCTCTGTCAAAAAACCCACATGGATAGAAGATCTGTGGAGGCATACCAATGTTTCAAATTTTTCCATTTTTTTAGGAACTGGATAGAGGTGCAGGAGAGATTCTGTCTGGAGGAAGATAGCATATACAGAAGGTTGTTTATCCTCAAAGATACATCCATTTCTGAGTTTCCAAATAGTCCAGAAGATGAATAGGGGTAAAAAGAGAACTGCAGAATCAACTGAATGTGACTGGAACTAGTACTCAAGGTACAACCGTACAGATTCTTTGTAAAAAGAGCAAATGCCATAGTGCTCATATAAAACTTCAAAAGCTCTCTTTGTAAAGTGACAATCCAAAAACAAGTGTTGGGCCGAATCTTCTCCATTCTTGCACATAAAACAGATGCTAGGGCCCTGAAAACCACGACTGATGAGATTATCCCAAGTTAAAACCTTATTCATAATAAGAAGCCAAATAAAGCATCAAATTTTAGCAGGAATTTTAATCTTCCATAGGAGATGAAGAACAAATGAAAGGTTAGAAAGTGGGTCCAAATGATGGTAGTGATATAATCATATGCAATAGCCGCAGAGATGGACCCTAAATAACTCTTGAAAGACCATAGAAGACTGTCAGGATAAGGCTTGAGCCTGATTCTCCCATACTCAAGCCCAGTTATATATGAGTTCCATATAAGATTCCACTCACCTCCCAAATCCAAATCCTCTACAGTGAGCCAATAAGTCCGAGCATCTGGTGAGTAATTCCTGGCTTGTGCCAATGAAATGATACCATAATCCTCCAGGTAGTCCCGTAAGTAATAGGGAAGTGAGAAAGATGAACCCATACCAATTATCGGGTCCAAACCCACCCTGATGGTCTCTCCATTTCTAGCATGCCAAGTCAAGCCTCTGCCAAGCCAGGTTATAGAACTGATAAACCCCTTCCATATAACAAAGACACCAATAACCATAAAATCTTTGCTGCAAATCCAAGATATTGAACCAAAGGCCATTTCCACTAAGAGCGTACCAAAAGCTCTTAAGTCGTAATGAAGTACTAAACCAACCAAGATTTTTGATACCCCAACCTCCATGGGCAGTAGGTTTGGATAATGACAGCCAGTCTACAAGATGAAACTTCTTTTTTTCCCCCGAGGAACCCCACAGAAAGGCAAATACCATGCTTTTAAGTTTTTCAAGAATGGATTTTGGTATGGGGACTAAAGCCATCCAGTACATCGACATGCTGGTAAGGACAGCTTTAATAAGAACCAGTCTCCCCCCCAAAGAAAGTAGATGATATGTCCAGTGGGATATCCTTTTTTCAAACTTTTTAATGAGCCAGAACCAATCTTTAACCATATACCCCATTGGTTTTAAAAAATAACCAAGATAATTAAAACCTGAAGTAATGTGCTCAAATTTAAAGGTAAGGGAGCGAGTAATTCTGTTTAAGGTCCCTTCTTTGACATTGTTGAACAGGAAATAAGACTTATCCATATTTATGCACATGCCCAAAGCACCACAGAAAGTATCCAAAATAACTTTAAAAGCAGCCCATTCTTCACATGTACCGAAGCCATACAGTATCACATCATCAACAAAGAGAAGGTGCATGAGAGAGAGCTGATGTGAGATCTTAATACCCTTGATCAAACCATTTCTGCGGGCATCATCAATAAGGAGGCTGAGTCCTTCAATAACGAGAATAAACAGTAATGGGGATAGAGGGCACCCTTGCCTGATAACACGAGAGGCGGTAAAAAAACTTGTAGGAGAACCATTAATGAGCAAAGCAAAGTTTGTCGAGGACAGGCAACCCATAAACCAGTTTGCCCCCACCAGAGGCACACCTATTTGAAGAAGAATGAGTCTAAGGTAGGACCAATTTACTCTGTCAAAAGCTTTAGTGAGATCTAGCTTAAGGATAAGGGCACTCCTGTTCTTGGTTTTGACAGTGTGGAGGACTTCTTGAGTAATGGCCAGAGGTTCAAATATCTGACGATTTTTTAGGAACCCAAACTGCCGAGGAGAGATAAACTTGTCAAGGAAGGGCTTAAGGCGTTGGGCAGCAACCTTTGCAATCAATTTATAGACCAGATTGCACAGAGAAATAGATGTAAAATCAACAAAGGAGAGGGGCTTGTCCTTTTTTGGAATGAGAGCAATGAAAGTAGAGTTCAAAGAGGGTAAAATCCTGCCTGTCTGCCTAGAGACTTCCACCAAATTTACAAGTTCATCCCCCAAAAGTTCAAAAAATGCCAAAAAGAAATCCACAGGCCATCCATCGGGCCAGGGGATTTGTCTTTCTTGAAATATTTTAGAGCCCGTTCCACTTCCTCTAATAAAATCTGGGATGTAAATATAACCCTCTCCTCTTGATGAATATAGGTAGGGAAAAGTCGAGGTTAAAGGCAAATTATACTTTAAAAAAATGGTATACTTTGACCTAACTTAAATTAATTGTGGTAAACTCCTATGGGTAGACCCTTAAACTACTACCCCAAATAGGAGGCAAGCTCGAGGTTAAAGCCAAATTATACTTTAAAAAAATGGTATTATCAATTCGGTCCTCTTTCATCGAGGCGGGCACCACTTATTTTTCCCACAGCCCAAGCACGATATTCTTAACAACTCGTCTCATAGTGCAAGGACTTCATCGATTCGGCAACTTCTCAATTAAGGGTGCGCGTGCATGGGTTACCCAAAATTATTCTCTAGGTGCTACCAGTTTAATATATTATATAGACATATATAACAGATAGTCTAATTTTCATGTATTGGATGTACATGGGGCAATGGCAACCAGCGTGCTTCGAGACAAATTCAAATTCCTCCTCATAATAATAATAATAATGTTGGAGACAAACAAAAATTTAATGACAATGACAATGTTGGAGATAAACAAATTTAAATTAGTGAAAATGAATTTTTGTTGTGATGGCATAAATAAAAATTTCTAACTTAAAACAAACCATTTTTTCAAAATCACATCATTAAACAACCCATTTTTTCAAAATCATCATCATTAGCCGTTGAGGTCTCATTTCAAATTCAAAGAAGCTGCTTGCCTGCCAGAGGTTTCGAGAAGATTTGAAGCATGGACAACAAACATAACAGAAGTGTGCAGACTCACCTGTAATGATATAAGATATATTCGGATTCGGCCAGGACAAATAAGGTTCACATTCAAACAGAGAGAAGGCAGATTCGTTTGGCCTTGTGAAATATCATTACCCTTCGATTTTCAATACAGCAATCAATTGATCCATGGCACTTAATGGTACACTGCACAAATGAAATGGAAAGTACAATGATAAAAGCAGACCAAATCAAAGCATTCAACCGCCTTCGAATCATACAAGTAACAACTGAAAATTTGAACCAAACATATTTGTATTGGGTATATAATTAAACAATCATGGACCACCTTCAGTTTATTCCAGGAATTTTGAAGTCCTGCCTGCAAAATAGTTGAAAAAATTGCCTTTCCTTATTCAGTTTAAATGTCAGATCCTGCAACATGTTTTTTGGAGTATTACTGGCCAAGCAGTCGGGTTTCAGGTGCAAGTTGAAACAGCTGGAATCCGGTTTTATTTCTTGTACAATTACAGGTTTGAGAAAAAATGGAAACCTTGTGATTTTCTGTCGTATGCCATCATAAGTACCGGAGGGTCTCTAATATTGTAACAAACAAACTTTCCATCAGATCTGATATGGAAATTTGATTGAGTTTTTAGATAACCTGAGTATATAGAGAACTTGACAAACCCATGAGGCATCCTGCCAACATAGATTGAAATTAAACAATAATGAAGATCATATTCAAATTTCTGTTCGATTTTTGTCCATATTTGTCACCCAACAAAAACGTTTTTTTGTTTTTTATACAAGATTTGGACTTTTCATGTTATATTTTTTAATTAGTTTTATTTCAAATTTAATAAAAATTAAGAAAGTTTGTTATGATTGCAAAAGTAAGCCTTTGAAATTGTATAATTGAGAAAAATTGTTAAAATGATAAATATAAGTTGTTGAGATTATATGATTTAAAAGTTGAATCAGTTTATACATTAAAATTACAACTTAAACAATACAAAATTGCAATTTGATCACATCTTGCATCAGAAATTCTAATAATAATAGCAAAATATCAAAAATTCTAATAATAATAGCAAAACAAAATCAGATTTAATTCTTACTCTTGCAATTTGACCTAGAGCAAAACAAAATTAGTTTAAATTATCTTACTCCTATTGTAATTCAATTTGTGCAATTTGACGTAGAGCAAAACAAAATCAGTTTAAACACTCTTACTCTTATTGCAATTCAATTTGTGAAATTTGACCTAGAGCAAAACAAAATCAGTTTAAACACTCCTATTGCAATTCAATTTGTGAAATTTGACCTAGAGCAAAACAAAATCAGTTTAAACACTCCTATTGCAATTCAATTTGACCAGATATAGCAAAACAAAATCAGTTTAAACTCTCTTACTCCTACTGCAATTTGACCATATAGTGTATGGCAAATTCTAATAATAATAGCAAAACAAAATCAGATTTAAACTCTCTTAAAACTATTGGAAATTTGAAGGCAAAAATTTCATGCTGCTCAGAAATCCAGATTCTCAGTATGCAGTGATGAAGAAGGAGAAATGTTGGTAAAATGGGAATGATGGGCAAGGTGGCCAGCCCAGACTCCAGAATTTGACAATATGCAGTAGGTGACAGAGGACAGCATGTGATGAACAACGCTGGAGCCAAGAAATCCATGAAAACCACCGTGAACCCTGTTTCCTCCAATGGGGCGCCCAAAGGACCATAATGAATGCCTTTAACACGTACACGTGATCCTAAAGGTGGGACGTACTGGTAGCATGAAAGTGTAGCACCCGGTAGTAGTACATTGTAAAGGGATAGATCATGGGTGGTGGGAAGTCGGTGACTGTCGTGGATCCTTGGCGAGCGATTTAAATAGATAAGACTGTCATTTTCCACAACGGCATAAACAAATTTCTGCTAAATAGAAAATTAAACCAGAATGCAGAATCAAACCGCTAATATGTATTATTGTGCATATGCTTGACAAAAAAACTATTATTGTTCGCGATGATCTGCAGCCTGCAGAAGTCCCGGAAGTCCCATCTTGGGCATTGGGAATAACGATAAGGGATACTTTCAGCGAATTTTTGGGTATTTGCGTCCGAGGACGACTACCGATGTTTCGTGTGGCCTTTTCCTTGAAAAGTTCATGGGTTTATTTTAGCTTATGTTCCATTATTGGCGTTCTTAAAATGGACAGGGGACTCTCCACAGCCTCCTGCAGTCCACTTGGTGGTATCTGCAGCGACCTGTCACAAAGCTCAGATATGTCCCTTTGTCTTCTATTGCAATTTTCACGAGTTCTCTGAGCATTTCGGGAGATTCTGGAACGCTTTAGGCCTAATTGATGACAATAGAGCCTTTTAGGTCTTTTGGGTGCTCGCTTTGGACGTTTGCAGCTCGTCTTGTAAGGACATTGTTAGGCTTTTAGACCCCTAGGGTTTCGGTGGGTAAAATAATCTGAACCGGTCAGGCTCTTGCAATGAGTGGAGCACATGAAACCTATGAGTAATGAGGAGTATAGGCTAAAGAAGGCATGGATGTACGCAAAGGTGTTGTACCTAGCCAAATCCTCTTTGGTCAAGTCCAATTTCTCACGGTGGTTTTGTTCCATCACTGTATTTGGGCACACGTTTCTTAGCACTTCCTTTGGAGTTTTCCTGTTGGATTATTCTCTTTCAGTTGGATGGTATCTACTTTTCTTAGTTGTTACTCCATTTGGGTGAATTCAAATTTGAATCTATAGCTGCTCAGCAAGCCAAAATTTTCCTTTCTTTGCTGAGCCAAATCTGCGCGTCTATGAATAGAACTTGTGGCTGCAAATTCCTTTTATCTGTATATGTTTGTGTTTGAGGATCTGCAGTAGCTTGATATACACAGCAAAACCCTACAATGGGAAGGACTAGTAGATGGCTAAGAAGTCTACTGGGTGGAAAGAAAGAGCCCAAACAAGTCCATTTGGATTCTCCTCGTTTCAAGGATAGCAATAAAACAAAGGAAAAACGGAAATGGAGCTTTGGAAAGCATTCAAAAGATCATCATGGAAATGTAGAACGCCACTGGGAATCATTCAGTAGAGAGAACTGTGTTCGCGAGGCAGAGGACGAGCATAATAGGCATGCAATAGCCGTTGCTGCTGCTACAGCAGCTGCAGCTGATGCAGCTATGGTTGCTGCACATGCAGCAGCTGCTGTGGTCCGATTGACAAGCAATGGACCATCCCCTCTCAATGGAAGCATAGAAAAATGGGCAGCAATCAGGATTCAGACCATGTTTCGAGGATATCTGGTATGTGCTACTGCATGTGTTTCATTAGTTTCTCTCCTCTGTTTTGCTACGTAACAAAGTTAATACCCAGTTTAAAACGCTTATTTTATTTCATAATGTCTACCTAATTCCTGTATCTGTGTGCTACTTATCTTAATCCCCGTTCGCTACAAAATTCTCTACTTAGAATGCATAAGAATGTGACTTCAAGGGATACCCTGTTCATCCATGGATTCATACTTTGCTTGCTGGATAAGAATGACCAGCCCAGTATGCTTTCTCTATCCTTGAATGCTTGTTTTGTTTTCTAAAAATGCCCAGAAGGATGAGTTTAATAGTTGCCCAATTCATGGCTTCAATAACTTTTCAGCTTATTTGAGCTACCCAATTCATACCTTACTTCTGGCTCCTAGGTTTTCCTTGCTTTCAATGCCTGTAAAAATGATTTCAGCGTCCAATTAGATTGCATCTAGATTTCATTGCACCCAGGAAGTGGTGGGGTTGATTTATCAACTCTTCCTTTTTGTTGGATGGGGTTGATCCATGGACTTTTGAACCCCAGGTGTGGTGGGGTTGATTTATCAATTCTTCCTTTTTTGGGCGGTGGGGTCGATCCATGGACTATTGAACCCCAGGTGTGGTGGGGTTCATTCTTTAACTCTTGTGGGGTTGATCCATGGACTCTTTTTTTATGTGGGGTTGATTCTTGGATTCTTTTTCTTATGTGTGTGGATTGTGCATTGAATACAAACACTACTTTAGGTTCATCTAAACAGGGTCTCTATATACTTGTAGTGATTCTGAGGCTGGACAATGTAACTGAAACCCAGGCTCTATATACTTGTGATTGTGAAGCTGGACGATTGGAACTGAAACAAATGACCTTGAACTCAATCGACACTCTTCAAACGTTTCAACCATTTAAGTGCATATTATTACCTGATTAAGATTGTGGCTGAAGAGCTGCCGAAGGCCAGAGGCTTACAATTATTTTCCCTTCTGCAGGCAAGGAGAGCACTGCGAGCCCTAAAGGGCTTAGTGAAATTGCAAGCCTTGGTTCGTGGGTACTTGGTAAGAAAGGAAGCGGACGCTACTCTACTTTGCATGCAAACCCTCATTAGAGCGCAGGCTCGAGTACGTGCCCGTCGTCTTAGGATGAGCGAAGAAGCTGCTGGGCAATTAGTTCAGATGAAACAGAAGCAGAAACGGCGACAAGATCCCTGTCCTAAAAAATCTATTGTAAACAAAAAAAATGAAATCTTAGCGCTGTTCTTACTTTAGTAGCTCAACTCATTGCCCAAGTTTTCATCCTGTGTCTTTCCTTGTGCAGGAAGGATGGCATTTCAATTCCGTCGTGGATAACATGAGCTGCTCACAAAGTAAGAGGGGTTTTTCCCATGGATTTCCTCAGCAGGAGATGGAAAGAAACTCGGATGACAGCGCAAAGATCGTTGAGATTGATACATTCAGGCCAGGTCAGGAAGCAAGTTTGAGGAAGAAAAATGGTTCTTCAATTTCAGACTCAGGATCTGCAGAGCCAAGCATTTCTTCAACTGTCTCTGTTGGTCGCTGCCTGTTTTCAAACTCCACTCTTCAATCAAGCTCCCCTTCACAGAACGGAGGAGGCTATACTTATATCTCTGCACAGAATGTCTCACCCGCAATAACCTCCTCTTCTTTACGAACAGGATTATCTAATCCCAGCCCAGTTTCAGATGAGATAAACACGTCAGCTCTGCATGATTTGACCCCAATAACTTCGAAAGGAGAACATGGATTTCATAGTGAAGATTACAAGTATTCAACAGCGCAAAGGCTGCAATTCCTCTCTGCCTCGAAGGCTAATGTAACTACTGCAAACATGGATCCATCCACTCCATCTAAGAGTCATGAATATGCAGAGAGCTACTTTCATGGATGTTGTACCTTTCCTAGCTATATGGCTAACACTGAATCTTCAAGGGCCAAGGTTCGTTCCCAGAGTGCTCCCAGGCAAAGGCCACAACCTTCTGAGAAAACCACATCTTCACTAAGGAAGAAAATGTCTCTGCATGAAGCAGTGGAAAGGAGGTCAAGTTTTAGTGGTGTAGGCATGCAAAAATCATCATGTTGTCTGCAGCCACAAACAGACTTGTGCTGTCAACATGTAGATCCCGCTAGGCTAGATCGGTCTACCATGTCTTTCCGAGACACTAACAGGTTCCAAACTCACTGGTAACCAGATTAATTACTGCACTGATACAAGTTTGTTGGATTTCTCTGTGAATCTTGTCAATCAATTTGCAAATTTCCTCAACTAACTAACATTAATTGCTACAGTGAGACAAGGTTGTTGGTTTTCTCTCTGAATCTTGTCAAAGAATTTTCCATAGCAAAATTTGAGATTCACAGTGTGATTGGAGGGGCCGTTAAAAACATATAAAGCAGCTGACGTAATGGACTTCATTCTAATCATTCCTTGTTACACTTTTGAGTTTCATCAAGGAAGAAGGCTTTAATCCTTAACATTGTAACAGAACCAAATGACAAAGGAAAAGGCAAGCATGGGACTGACGTCATTAATGTGGCCAGGTCCTGTAACAATCACTAGACCAGAATTCAACATAAGGTACTCTGTAAACAATCTTCTGCAATCTAGCTGGAACAGCTAATGATGGTACTCTTTCTCTCTAATGATGGTAATAATTGATTTTGCATTTCGTCCGAAATGTAATCCAACTCTACAAAATTTTATCCGAAACCTTATCATAAGAATATGAGTTCCTGCTGAAACATATATTCTCTTATAAGTCAACAATCTTTTAATGTATTTCTGCCTTCAGTTGCAGACCTCTTCAGCTGGCATGGGTTGTCATCTGGAGCGCCACATATATTGACTGCCCTATCGTATTGGATTGTGGTAGAGGATTTGATTATCATTTCCTGGGCCATTCCTTTCTCTGTTAAGAGCTACACATACCATCAGGATGGAATTTGTACATACTCATGGAAATCAAAGGATTCTGCTTGTTAAATGTCATTTGTATGAAAAACTAACTGAAAGTTGTATAAAAAATGCTTTTGTTTCCTTTGTTAGTAGCTGTGATCAGATCATTTATACTTGAGAAGTGGATGCTTTTTATTTTTCAATAGAAAATACTGTTTCTGGTTATTCATAGATTGAATCAAAGAGACCATTACAGAAGCTTGACTATCCCCCTGATAACTTTCAGTACGGAGTGGACAAACTATCTGCAGCATTACAGCCTGTAGCATTCCAAAAAAAGCATAAGAAACTAAAAGTTTCCAATTACATCCAGTGACAACTTAAGACAGCAGCAAATCGTTTAATTCAATTCAAAGCTCATATTTCTTTGAAGCCTTATATTCTGTGTATAAAATTTCAATGCTTAGTGTTCGATCACATGTGGTGGCCAAAAGAAAGAGCTCCATGTCCCCTTGACCTGATAGTAGTTAAAAGTAGATGCAATAAGATTTCCAATCCTTAATTCAGAATATCAAACTTCACTTCTGTACAATTGGTTAATGTAACATTTCTCTTCAAATAATCAAGACCCAACATGACAGTCCATGCGGACTGATTCCTACAGTGAACCTGAATAGGGTGCAGGCTGTTACTTGATTTTCATTGAAGAATGTAAAACCTTTTGGCTTTAATATTTAACGAATATATAATCTTTCAATATAATCTTATTATGTTCTAAATTCGGTGCTTATTCTAAACAAATTTATAAAATCCATGCACACTGATTTGTATCATGAACATGATTAAGGTGAGTTTGTTACATGGTTTGTAGGCATCCTGGCTTTTATTCAGTATTCCACGGGGTCTCGCCCCAAGGTGAAGAGCTCGCCCCCCTCGCTCCCCACGCCCCGAGGCTCATTCCGAAACGTTTCTCCTCGTCCTCAATTGAGGAAACTCGTGGGGAGCTTGCCCCCTTGTTTCAAAGCGCAGAGAGGTGAAGTGGGGAGCTCGTAGGCGCTCCACTAGTAATAATAGTAATGTTAAGAATTAAATTCTTAAAATAAAAATGGTAATTTCCTAATCTTTCATTTTCTATCATTTTACTTTTTTAACTTTACCATTCATTGTCTCAGGATGTTTGAGAGTGGTTCCAACCTCATCTGAGTTCATATGCAAAAAGTAGAATTTTAGATCCTATTCAAAATTCAACACACTTAATAGTTTTCAGGATTTTAGTATTGCAACGTTTCTGCTGGATTTTATCATGTATAAGGTTAAAGGATTGTCATTTAATCAAGCACATCAACCTCTCTATGTACCTTGATATTGGTGGTGCTGATTGTTAAATTCCTTTATCATGACCTTAATTAAATTGTACCCTTTAGTCAAGTAAAATCACTTATTTAGCATAGATCTTTTTTCTATTTCTACCTTATTTTAATGCTTGATTTCTAACTAAATGTATCCCACTTATGCATAAAAAAATTTACTCATATTTATATTATTACTACAAAATATAAATTATTTCTATTCATGTAATTGTATAAGTTTTTATATTCATATAACTGTACAGTTATAATAATTTAGAAAGTTTATTTTAGTGAAACTTTACTTTAAATTTCTTAGAACTATAACTAATTGTATCTCACTTTTTGCATAAAAGAATTTGTAATTTTGCAACTTATTAACATAGAAAATTTGATTTTTCGTTGTAATCATCTCAATTAGATTCAATTCTAATTGATTATATCCAAACTGCCAATTTGTTTTATATTATAATTAAACTTACAATTGCATCTTATTTGTGTATATATTTAAAAGGAGAAATCTGTAAAAATTACAATCTTAAGGATTATCTTGCATATAAAAGTTGCATTATGCAAGGCATTTCATATATGCTAAAGGAGTTTTGAACCTAATTTTTAATGTTATTACAAGTTTAATTACTTGATAACTTGTTATTTAATTACATATTCAAACTAAATTTGTATGTATATTATATATGGTCATAAATTATGTGTATGCGGATTTATTAAGTAGGGAGAGATATCCAATTTCTTGAGATGTTATTTTTTAATGACATTTTATTTGGATTTACATTTTTATTTTATGAGGAAATATGAGATTTTTTAATTATTTTTTATTTGGTTTTCAATTTTTATTTTATGAGTAGGCATAAAAAAATTAACTATTTTGTTTTGGGTACATAATGTGAGTTTGTTACGTATAAAGTTAGTTGTAAACACGTGGCTACTCTAGGTGCACATACCAGTTGTTTGTTACTTTAAAGTAACTTTAACATAATGTTACACTACTCTCGGTGCACATAGCCTTAATTCATTACTTTTTTTTTCAGAAGAAAAAATCATGTCCTTGGTATTCATGATGAATCAAAGGGCATATTACATATCTGGTATAAGACCGTACAAGACATCGACATATAAAAACTGAACTCAATATTGATCAATACTAGACAGACCATGAAGGGTCCAAAAACTCAGCAGGCAAGAATGAGAACCGAGGAGTTCTCCAAAGGGACATCAAGACATACATCCAGAGAGCACAAAGAGAGACCAGGTGGCTAGTCCAAAGAGACCCTCAATCCATGCTCAAAAGAAAATCCAATAGATCTGCCCCAAAATCACAGTGCCCAAAAAACGAAAAGCAGACCAAGCTCCGGCACATAGCTCAACAGAGCTTATACTCCCCAAACTCAGTAACACAATTGTCAAAAAACTCAGAAATATGACAAAGACTTGAGTCCAAAACTAGGTCCTCTTGGGATAAGCCATCTGCACTCTAATTGTGCTCTCTGTATACATGTTGCAAATCTAGGCTAAGAAAACATGGCATCATTTGTTTGATGGCCTCACACCAGTTATCTAACTCAAGGCTAGCCAAAGCTACCTTGCCAATTGCCCAGTTAATGAGCACTGAGGAATCCCCAAAGATATGTAGGGAGGGAAGCCCCAGGGATTTTGCCCAATAAAGAAGTGCCCACAAGACCAGCAATTCAGCCCTCGTGTTGATTTTTTTCGGAACTGGGAAGCAATGTATAAGATAGTCCACCTTACTGTTAAGAGAGAAAGGAGTGATCCATTTCTCCTTGAATATGCCCTTATTGCGCGCATTCCAAATGCACCAGAACACAAAATAAGGAGTGTAGCTGTGGGAAGAATTATAAATTGACCAGAACTCCAAAAACTTTATGATGGAACCACCAAAGACAGGCATCTTGTAATGGTAAATGTCCCTCAGAGCTGCAAATATAAATTTTGTAACGACACAATCCACCAATAAATGTTGTACTGATTCCTCTCCCAAGTGACATAACCTGCATCTACTAGGTCCATGCCAGCCTCTTCCTACAAGATTGTCCCAGGTCAATATTCGGTTTTTTAATGCAAGCCAAACAAAACATTTGATCTTCAGAGGGAAGCTACAGCGCCATAACCCAGCCATGATCTTATCCTCACTCGGAACCAGATGAGACTTTACAATCAAGTCATAGACAAGGGCTGATGTGACCCTCCCATCCTATTTGTTATGTGACCACAACAGAGAGTCTAAAGCCTCAACCAGACTAATACCACCATTCTGCATACCCGAAATGTATGAGTCCCATACAGACCTCCAATCACCCCCTAGCTCCAAATCATCGACAGATAACCAATACGACTGAGAATCCCCAAAGGGGTTACGTGCATGCGGAAGAGTCGTAATCCCATAGTCACAGAGATAATTCCTTAAATCCTATGAGAAATAGTGACACGAGCTTGAACCAATGACTAGATCCGTTCCAATAATAATATCCTGTCCATTTCCCACCTTCTAGCTCAGGCACCTACCAAGCCAAGAGAGGATTTTTAAAAACCCATTCCATATAATAAAGGTTCCTCTAGTCACGAAATTCTTATACCTAACCCAAACCTCCATCAGTCGCTCATTTAGGTACTTTGCAGTAATGACAAGATGCCAAACGCCAGTACCCTTAAGGGCCATCCAAAGACTTCTAAGTCTTAAGGAGATGTTGAACCAAAATAAATTTTTTATGCCCCAACCCCCAAAATCAAGTGGCCTGGCCAAGGTCTGTCAATCCACCAAATGAAAACGAAATATGTTCCCATTAGAGCCCCACAAAAAGGAGAAGACTAGTTGTCTCATCTTATTTAGTATAGATACCGGAAATAGAGCCAAGGAAAACCAATAGGCGGGTAAACTCAAAACAACAACCCGGATGAGTACAAGCCTTCCTCCCAGGGAAAGGAGCTTGTAATCCCATATTCCAATCCTTTTTTCAAACCTCTTCAATAGCTAGTGCCAGTCCTTTATCTCATAGCCCAGAGGCTTGATAAAATACCCTAGATACTTAAACCCCGTATGAATGGGTTCAGCTTTATAAGGAAAGAAAAGTCGAATGCTATTTAAAACACCCTCCCCCAGCGCATTGAAGAGAAACCCTAACTTGTCAATGTTGATACTCATACCAAAGGCTGAATAGAAGGTATCCATAATTACATCAAAAGCCATCCACTCCTCCAAGGTACCGAAGCCAAAAAGCATAACATCATCTACGAAGAGAAGGTGAGTAAAGGCCAGGGAGTTTGAAATATTTATGCCCCTGATCTTTCCACAAGCCTTGGAATCTTTTATAAGCAAGATGATACCTTCAATGACCAATATAAACAGTAAGGGAGACAGAGGACAACCTTGCCTAATACCTCTCGAAGCAGTGAAGAAACCCGAGCGCAAGCCATTGATGAGCAGAGCAAAGTTTGCTGAAGAGTGTTAAGAACCCGCTTTAACCTTCCTCTTTATTTTGTTATTGTATTTTGTTGGACACATATGCTTTGTAAGTCGTCTCGTTAGCATGTTGTATACTCCCACATTCATATGGATTAATAGTTGATGTTAAGTCGTCCAATTAGTATGTTGTATTATCCCACATTCATGGGGAGTAATAGTTGTCTAGATTAGACTTAGTATATAAGTAAGTGTTGAGGCCAATGAAATCATCGAAGAGTTATTTTGTATTGATCTTGCCCAAAGGAGGTTGTGCCCTCGAAGTGGTCAGCGATTAATAAAATCTCTTCTGTGATCCATTATTTATGTTATATCGTGCGTTCTCATTGTTTATTGCAGAAGTTTTTCCACATATGTATTAGAGCACTTTCCTTTGAACAAGTGGGATTTTTTTTTTTCTATTCTCTTATTTTTGGCAATAAAAGAGGGAAAAATTGCACAGCGACTTTCAGATCAATTTCTGAAACTTTCTGCACAGAATCATAAGAAATAGGTTGCATATTTGAATTCCTCTTGCAAAAATACGTAGTTTCAAAAAAAACCATCTCATTTGGAGTTTCGGAAGTGGAGATATCGCGGATTTAAAATCAACAATTTTTCATAATTTCAGTGACAACTGTGGAAATTGCAGAGCGAAAATCTTTTGGTCTGGTGCCCATATTTCTATTCTGATTGCATGGATAGAAGCAGAGTGGCTTTTCCAGTTCCAGAAATGGGCTATAATAGCGATTCTGAGCAATACAGATCATGTTATGCTCATTTTAAAATTTCGTCTCAAAACCCTAGCTCTAATTACAAGTTTTTTTGGCCATCGGGTGGAACTTCTGCCACATTGTTTTTGACACTGTGATTATTGCAATACTTCTTCTTCTTGCAGTGGTACTATTCATTCAAAGCAGGGAATAAACCATATCCGCTTAACTATGGGAAGTACTTGGGCATAGCCCTAAAACTCATTGTGAGGAGTACCACAGGAACCCCGAAGTAGTTGGCCATTAAGAGGACCTGCCAAGCGAAAATGGCAATGACCCCCACTGAATTGACTAAATTCCCACCCGTGAGGAAAACCAAAGAGTTGTCATTTGTGGCCAAGCGGTTAGTAGTTTTACCTGCGCCGTGGAGTGAGGGGTACTGCCCCAATACGCAAGTCGTCAAACAGTCTTGGTGGCTGAGTGACTCTTGTGAACCTTTAGGAAGTCGAAAATACTTGGGGTCCATATCTATTTCCAGTTGGTAAAGCACATTTTTTCAGAGCCACCACATATCATCTCTAGCAAAAAAAATCTAATTTTGCCCATATCTTCTTTGTTTTAGCTCCATTTCCCTTGAAAAATCACAGTAACCCCTGTCATTCCATTCTACATATTTCATTCATTGAGGACCCTATCCCAAATTCCACTTCCTGAAGCCTGAAATTCCACATTTGTCTATTTTTATGGTTTGTCATAACTTCTTCAATTCTCACCCAATCGCCTTCAAATTTTTCCACAGTGTTCATTTCTGAATTCTGTTTCATTGTCCCTTTCTGACAAATTTCTCATTTTTTCACCCTGCTTCTAAAATTCGCATTTTATGTTCCTTGTCCTTCAGAAAGTGTCCAAAACCTAGTCAACCCCAATTACCCACTTATGTCTTTCCCAACTTAAAATTTTTCTTTCCTAAAACCCTCTCTATTTTTATACCCATTTCCACAAAAAAAAAAAATCTCAATTCTCACCCAATCGCCTTCAAATTTTTCCACAGTGTTCATTTCCGAATTCTGCTTCATTATCCTTTTTTGATAAATTTTCCCATTCTTTCACCCCGCTTCTGAAATTCGCATTTTCTGTTCCTTGTCCTTCAGAAAGTGTCCAAAACCTAGTCAACCCTAATTACCCACTCACGTCTTTTCCAACTCAAAATTTTTCTTTTCAAAAACCCTCTCTGTTTTTGTACCCATTTCCACAAAGAAAAAAAAAACTCACCTATGGTTGTCACCTACGCAGGAGAAAATATACATATGGAAGAAGAACTTGCCACCTTCAAGACCAAACTTGCAGATCTAGATCAAAGATTTCTCGACCTCCATCTTCAGCATTCAGCCATGAGCAACTGACAACAGCCTGAGTCTTCTGCAGACATTGAATTCTCTTCTTCCAGCAACTTTCGTGGGTCGAAGATTGATTTCCCTCGCTTCAATGGTGATGATCCAATTGGATGGATACAGAAGGCAGAACAATACTTTAATATGCATAACACTTTTGATGTCACCAAAGTCCCACTTGCATCCTTTCATTTGGAACGTGAAACTCTTCAATGGTTATATTGGTACATCAAGGATCGTGAAGAGCCCCAATGGACAAATTTTCGCCAACTCCTTTTGCAACGATTTGGCCCTAGTGGTTTTGATGAATTCACAGGAGCACTCACCAAACTTCGCTAGACTGGCACTGTGAGAGAGTATCAGACATAATTTGAGAAATTATTCAAGCACACATAAGGATTTTCTGATGCATTCTACAGGAGTTGTTTTATCAGTGGTCTTAAGGATACAATCTGATCTGACATTAAAATGGTTTGTCCCAACACAATGATGGAAATCCTAGGGTTGGCTAAGTTGGCGGAGGACAAGATCAGGGCTTAACAATGCCCCAACTCCACTTTTGTTACATTCATAAATATGGTTTCCCAAAGACCCCCAATCCCTCCAGCTCCTAGAACCACTCCTATCAAGCATTTGTCTGAAGCTGAGATGCGGGCACATAGGGAACACCGGATTTGTTATAATTGTGATGAGAAATTCACCCACGGACATCAATGTGCTGAGAAAAAGCCCTATCTCTTGGATGTGGCTTCTCCACCTGCACTTGAAATTCGTGCAACTTCTCAGGATCCAGTAGATGACTAGGTCAACATTCAACAGCCACCTGTTGACCCTCCTTCTCATGACGACCACCAAGAGATATCTCTCCATGCATTAACTAGAGTCACCACCCCACAAACCATGAAAGTCAAGGGGTTCTTCAAGAAGATCCCTCTTACACTACTCATTGATTTTGGTAGCACTCATGACTTCATTGACCCTCAAATCGCCAAACATGCTGATTGTTTTGTCTATCCTTGCTCCATCTTTAAAGTCATGATTGCCAATGGGGGCACCTTACCTTGCAAGGGAAAGTGTCGCAATGCGTATCTCTATTGGAGATTATACCTTGCGCTCTAACATGTTTGTCATGCCCTTAGGAGGTTGTGATGTGATTTTGGGCACTCAATGGTTACGCACACTTGGACCCATCTTATGGGATTTTGCTGAACTATGGATGCAGTTTTTCGTTAATGGGAAAAAACACACATTGAAGGGCTTATAATCAGGGTCTTTCGGCATCATCAGTTCATATCACATGGAAAAGCTCCTTAAGAAGAATTCATATGGTGTCATCGCTCAACTCCATTCCATTCAAATGCAACCATCAGTGGTATCCACTACTTCCTTGGTTGTACAACAAATTTTGGATCAATATGCATGTGTCCTTGCTGAACCAATGGAATTTTCAACTTCAAGACTAGGCGACCATCGTATTCTACTCCTTCCTGGACACATCCCTCCTAACATTAGGCCCATCCCTACACTGGTTTGGATAGATATATCGATCGATTTAATTGAAGGGATCCCTACATCTAGCAGGAAGATAATGATCTTGGTTGTGGTTGATCCCCTATCCACATATAGTCATTTTTGTGCCCTCGACCATCCATATGTTGCCTCCTCAGTCGCACAGATTTTCATGGACCAGATCTTCTGCGATGCAACTTTCACAAGTCATTTCTGGCCAGAATTATTTCGCCACACTGGCACCAAAATGAAGATGAGTTCAAGGTATCACCCATAAAAAAATGGCCAAACGGAAGTTATCAACAAATGTTTGGAAACCTATCTTTGTTGTTTCACCTCTGAACAACAACATCATTGGGAAAAGTGGCTCCCTCTCGCTGAATGGTGGTACAATACCTCCTACCCTACTGCATCTAAACAGAATCCATATGAAGCAGTTTATGGTCAGACACTGCGAGTGCTCCTTCCATATCCCCATAGAAGTTCACCAGTTCAGGAAGTTGACACGGTTCTTCAAAACCAAGATCAGATTCTTCACATTTTACAGAAAAATATTCACATGGAAAGAAATCGAATGAAACACTAGGCCAATCGTCATTGTTATGAGCGCACTTTTCAAGTTTGTGATATGGTTTTTCTTCTACAGCAGCCTTACAAGCAATCCTTCCTGAAACTTCTAGGGCATCATAAGCTGGCTTCAACATTCTATGGCACATATAAGTTTCGTCAGAAGCTTGGGATCATTACTTCTAAATTGGGATCATGGTGGTACAATACTTCCTACCATACTACATCTAAAATGATTCCATATGAAGCATTTTATGGTCACGCACCACCAATACTCCTTCCATACACCCCCAACAATTCACCAATTCAGGAAGTTGACATGGTTCTTCGAAACTGACATCAGATTCTTCACATTCTGCAGGACAATCTTCACATGGAAAGAACCCGCATGAAACAACATGCCTATCAACATCGTTCTGAGCGCACTTTTCAAGTCGGTGATACGGTTTTTCTTCGTTTGCAGCCTTCCAAGAAATCCTCCTTGAAAATCAAAGGGAATCAAACGCTTGCTCCAAATATCTCTGGTACATATACAATTCTTCAGAAGATTGGGCCAGTTGCTTATAAATTGGCACTTCCTCCTTCTTCTCGCATTCAACAAGTGATTGGTACCAACATCAGAGCACAAACTGTTTTACCCGAATGAGATAATGAAGGATCCATCATTCTGGAGCCAAAGACCATCTTCAATAAGCGCACTTGTCAGTTTCACTCTCGTTCCATCCCAGAGGTCTTAATTCAGTGGCACAGCGTGCAACCAGAGGATGCTACATGGGAACCACTCCTTCATCTTCAGCAATCGTTTCCACATCTAAAGCTTTGAGGACAAAGCTTTTCTAATAGGGAGGGAATGTTAAAAACCTGCTTTAACCCTCCTCTTTATTTTGTTATTACATTTTGTTGGACGCATATGCTTTGTAAGTCATCCCGTTAGTATGTTGTATTATCCCACATTCATGGGGATTAATAGTTGATGTTAAGCCGTTTAGTTAGTATGTTGTATTATCCCACATTCATGGGGAGTAATAATTGTCTAGATTAGACTTAGTATATAAGTAAGTGTTGAGGCCAATGAAATCATCGAAGAGTTATTTTGTATTGAGCTTGCTCAAAGGAGGTTGCCCCCTCGAAGTGACCCGCGCTTAATAAAATCTCTTACGTGATCCATTATTTTTGTTATATCGTGCATTCTCATTGTTTATTGTAGGAGTTTCTCTACAAAGAGATACATCCCATAATCTAGTTCACCCCCATCAGAGAGATTCCATTATGAAGCAGAATTAGTCTCAAATATGTCCAGTTAAACCGATCAAGCTTGAGGACCAGGGCACATATTTTTTTGTCTTTATAGAATGCAGGGCTTCCTCGGTGATTCCCACTGGTTCAATAATTTGCATGTTTTTGAGGAAACCAAACTGTTCGGGCAAGAAGTACTTATCCAAGAAGGGCTTCAGTCTGAGAGCAATAATTTTGGATATCAGCTTGTAGGCTAGGTTACAGAGGGAAATGGGTCTAAAGTCTGCAAAGGTGATAGGTTTTTCTTTTTTAGGTATTAAAGAAATAAAGTTAGAATTTAGGGAGGATACCACCTTCCCATAAGTCCGCGAGGATTCCACTACAGCCAAGAGATCCGCACCAACCAAGTCAAAAAAATCAAGGAAAAATTCCACAGGCCAACCATCCAGGCCTAGGATTTTATACATAAAGTTACACATCTCCCCCATACTGGGATGTAGAACACCTACGTACTCTCTATACAAATAGTTTATTTTTTAAAATTACACAAAAAAAATAGTGTACATTTTACACCCAAATATAGTTGAAAAAGCAAAGTAAATTTGCATTTATGTTATATAAAGTCTCAAACTATGTGTAATTTGGTAATATAATTTTTTTTTAATTACACAAAGAAGCAGTGTACATTTTACAACCATGGATGAGAGATCAAAGTAAACTTTAAACTTAGTGTCTACAAATTGGAAAAAAAATTATAATAAATAAAAAACAATAAAATAAGACAACCTACATCCATTTATTATGCCTCTGGTCCGTAATAAACCCTAACTTAAAATGGATTTATAGATATGAAAACAAATACACTTATAAACTTAATTAAATCATAAAATTTATTAAATAATCTCATAGGAATAGTGATTCTATGATTGTGAGCTCACCATAAAATAAATATATTTTAATGTTTTTTTTAAGTCGTCCACTTTTAAATTTTTTATTTATATTCTTATGTGATTTGTTTTTTTGAGGATCACTCTAGTGTCAATTGGACTTTGTTTTGTTTTATGAGCTCAATTGCTAAAATATTTTGTCTTTATTACTTGTATTTTGGGACATTTCTATGTGAATTGGTCTTTTGATAGTTTGCTTACTTTTTAAATTATTTTCATCCTTGTTAATTGCATTTTCTAACATCCTTTTGGTTGTTCCGCTTGGTTTGTCTTCAATTCTTATTTACTTCTCTTAGCTTTTATGGTCCTCCCTCTCCTTAATTAATTACATTAGGGATAAGATAAATATACATTCCTCTCACTTTTTCTTTTTCATGTGGTTGATTTCTTTCTTTATCTTTCATTTTCTTTAGATCTCCTTTATGAGTTGAAGGTGGGAGGAAAGGGCATGACTTAGTGACAACAAACTTTATCACAAGTCTAGGTTTTCTTTATCAATGAATTTTTTTGGTAGCAAAGATGATGTCATGTTAGGCATTCACCAAGGTTCGATTTCCTTTAAATATGATAACTAACCTAGCATAAGAGTGAATTTTAACTGATTTTAATAGAATAATACCACTCGTTACAATGACATAGGCAATTGGAAATGACAATGTTAATGGGGTAAAGCAATTCATGAGATTTCAAACCTAGAGGTTGAGATAATGTTTCCACCCTTACTATATGAGAGCAAAGAATGTTTTTTAATAGATGAGGGAGGAATTAGCTATAAAATTGAGTGAGGTCTAGATATTTATGTGCTTGTGTGAATTTTATGAAGTGTTGATTGCTCTACAAACCTAGCTTGATGTTTATGAATGATTTGGAAAGCTATGGGGCTCACTATGTGAGTGAGTGGATGCTACGGTGTTGAGAAGTGGATGGTGTTATATGGTTTCAATCAAAAGGGAATATTTGTCACGTCCCCATGCCTCCAACCGGCAAGGAGGACGCGACTACAAGCTTCAAACACACGGGCTAAGAGCCCCATGAACAAATGCATACTCAAAATGGTTGAAACAGAATGCTGAAGGAGACTGCGTTGAAGTAAAAACATGCACTTATGCAATCATCTATCAGACACAGCGGAAACATCATACATAGCGGAAACCAACAACATTCAGTCATGGATGCATTCAACATGTTCATCATTTCATTAATAGAAATTAAGGTTGTAGAAGTATAATTGGACAAGATCACTTATCTTAGGAAGAAGTCGATTCGCAACCAGCTACGTCGCTGCAATGTTCCACCCAACCATAGGCCAGAGAGCTCCTTAATCTCTCAGTAACGCTGTCACCCCCGAGCTGGGCATGATTCTCCAAGGAATAAGGGAACAGTAGGCTTACACGTAGCCAAGGACACACAAAACACATAGCCAAGCCAACAGAGTTGGGTTTATCAGGCCATTAGGGAGCTGGAGAAGGAAAATTGCTAAGCTGGTGAGCTCATTACAGAGCCAAGAACACCTACACCAGAACTAGCCTGATCTCTAAGACACCCAACACAAGGAATCAGTCCCTTCTCTGCTACACAGTCCCTCAGGCCCTGCATTCCCTTCTAGTGCTATTAAGGGGTGATGGAGAAGAAGGCCAGCTCTCTAGCTCTGTTTGTGTGGTTTCCAACCACCAGGTTTATCAAGCAAATCTAATCCAACATCCCTGATCCTCTCACAGTCCGAAGACCAACCATTGCACTCAAGCAATTAATTTAGCTGTCATAGCTTAAACAGGAAAAAGACTGCCCAGCAAATTACATAGTCCCAAACACAACAACAAACACAATTCCAACAGGGGGAAAACACCACAGCTCCAAAATGCATCAGCATACATATTACCAATGACGTGGGGAACAATGACCCATTTTGCACAACCAATGCTGCTGGGAAAAACGTACGCAGACCACAATGGGGACGAATTTACAGTCTCACAATCGGTGCGTGAACAACCACAATGCAGAACCCACGAATTAGCCCGTGAGTAAAGGATACGGCCTCACTATTCACAAATCCGCAGAAGAAAACTACTGCGTGGGTAAATCCAGCAAAATCCTGTGCGTGAAGACGAAAAATGGGAAAGAATCCCTCTGCGTGAGAATGCACAGCAATGGAGGGGACGCGAATTGCAAGTCTGTGAGCATTTTTTCCCAGTCGTGGGGAGAGTGGAAGAATGTCTGCGTGAGTGATGAACAACAAAATGGTGAGAACCCCCAAAATTGGAAGTGCGTGAGCGTTTTTTCCATTGTGGAGTCAACCATGGTGGAGTGTGCATGTGGGTGAGGACTGACAGTCCTTCCACCCCACTCCCAAAGACCATAACTGCCTCAACCACCAACAGCCATTCTTAATGAAAGTGGTTGGGATAAAACAAGGTAAGAAGACACATGGATTTTCACCCTATTAGCCAAGGTTTGACAATTCCCCCACATCCTTATCCTTGGGAAAAATCATACCCCTTTCTCATTTTAGTTGCTGCGATCGTAGCTGGTCGGGTTCATTTAATTAATTATAGATGCATATTTACATGATGACAACATAATATATGCCACATGCCCCGATATACCATCGGTGGCAATTTAAATCCAAAACATAGCATAACCGATCAATGGCGGGGCCTTGGCCTTTAGCTCCGCACCATGATCATTACAATATGTACATCATATACATCTAATGTAACGGGGTCAAAATCGAGGCATTACAATATTGTCTAAGATAAGGAATTGTTAGCTCTTGTAGTAGACATACACAACAATTTTTAAATGATTTTATTGTTAATTTGTTGTTGTGAACTAGTGGAATATAAATATTGTTCCATAGAATATTTTTGTTAGAAATACAAACATTAACATAATTGGAAGGTTGTGTGTAGTGGGTTGTAGGTCAAAAAGAAGTGAGAAAGAGTATCAACTCACTGGTGACATAGTAACAATGGCAAATGACATGCTTTCATGGTTATTGTTATACATGTATGCATAGAGCTATGGGAAACATTGGGGTTTGCAAAAAAGTAATGGGTTCTTGACTACTTCTATGTATTTATTCTTAGAGGTAATGGGGCTGCAATGAGGTGCCTTTGTTTGGACATTATAACAAAAGAGAAATGAATTTAGTGTTGGTCTACTAAAAAAAATCTGTAAAGAAACTTATGGTTAGTGGTACCAAAAAAGTGAAATGTTTTCCACATGGATAGTAAAAGTGATGCTCATGGCTAGTAATCAAAGGCTTATATACAGTAGAAAAAATGCCTATACAACTTATATCAGTCGATAAAAAGGATCCTTGGACTAGTTTAGTCCCCATAAGATGTCAAGTTTTACCTCAAAATGTATGGAGATCAAGGCATTTCATTTTGAAACATATAAATGTTATCTAGACTTCATATGACATCGTAGTTGTTTCAATAATCAACAAAAGTAGGTATATATGTTCAACAGAGATTCTATCCTGTAAATTGATGCAGAGGTGCAGAAAAGGAAAGTGCTCATCTAGAGTGCTCATGGTAGTCAATAGATGTGCCTTGGGTAATAATCAAGCATGGATACTATACTTGCACCTGAATTTCTTCCAGGAATTCCTGGATGCACAAGACTGGGGACAAATGTTCCACTATAGTTGGATTCTACTATTAGTTTCCATGGTGGTTTGGGAGCCATTAAATGTGGTATATGACCACGATATCCCTGAATATTTGGTTGTCGCTAAGTTCTTGATCCTTAGTATTCATCTTATAAGAGAAGATAGAGTGGATGTAGAGGTTTCATTTCATCAATGGTACAAATGAATGTTGAATGTCACATCTGAATCATTCACAGTATCACATAATATCATCGATAAATTTAATGACAAAGTCATTTTTGAAGTTGACCAACATAATGTGTTGATCTTTCCATAAGTGGAGCTGATACATGACTACGTGTATTCATTTTACATCAATGTAGGAAATGTCAAGGATGCAATATTGCATTGGCCAACACACTTGCAATTCTTAACATATTCAAATCTAGAAATCCTAGATGTTGCTAGAGCATATAATCCAAGATAGGAAGGTGAAGTTAGCAGTTCCATCCAACCAAGGATGTCACCCTGCTTGTCAAAAAAGCACAAGTGAGAGAAACCATAGACGTAGGATCCTATTGACCCACAAAAGAAACATCGAAATTCCCCATCTCCTCCACCAAATAATGAAGGAGAAGACAATAAGGAAGAGAATGTGGAATATATTTTTCCAAAAGGTCAAACTCCCAGAGCCAAACTGACGGGGTCTGTGCATCAGAGCATTTTTTAGAAATTTGGTAAGTTCATCAACCAAGAACAAGATATTCCTCTAGAGTAAGTTTATGAGAAACTTTTAGATCTGATCATAGATAATCTACCAATATAGACAGAAGAAACACTTCTTGAGTAGTCAACGAAGAATCCCCCTGATAAAACACTAGCTAGATCACCAGAAAAACTCCGAGAGAAAATGGAGGAAATGTGTATTGATCCAGAACAACAACACACTTATCATAGCTCTCCACACACTCAATAGGGGGGAATAAACATTGACACATTCCCTGATATCGTGAAGTAGCTCTAGTCCAACATTGATGTAGCTGATATCGTGAAGTAGGATAACAAACAACAACTAAACCCTAAACCCTAAACAATCAAACTCTGCACCAAGATTAAGCTGGAGCCATCTCAGGAAGAGCTAGAGTTAGCCAACCAAATTAACGAAGTGACGTAGGAACTGGATTAAGTGAAGCAAGCAGTTGAGACCCTAAGTGGGGTCATGAACTACAATTTACTATATATAACCCTTTACAGGATATGTCAAAGCTCCAACTAGTGGATAAGTGGATTCAAGATTATGAGGTGCAATTTTGTGCCACAAACCAAAGTATGGGGAAAATGCTACTATCAACCAAGAAATAGGCGATGTCATAAATTAGTGTGCTCACAAAGATATTGACTATGAATAGAACAAAACAACAAACCTTTGCAATACCCATTGCATAGGCGCAATATCAAGCATCTAGAAAAATTTTCTTAGCCTCTCCAAGGATCCATATCAAAGATACTAAGTTTCTCCCCATCATAGAACAAGCAAATCTTGAGGCATGAAAGTGGAGAAAAGAGGATATTGACTCATTCATCGTAAACTCAAGGAGATTAATAATGACCTGGATTCGATCTAGACAAGTTTTTGGGACTTTTTTAGTGACTTGCACTCTCACATTCCAGCAGTGGCCATCTTGGAACCTTGAAGCGTGTTTCTCAAGACGAGCCACATCTTAGTGATGGGGTCTTGTTGGTGCCAAAGTTTTGGTCATGGTACTGTGCACCAATCCTGAGGAAAATAATCAGTTTCACCTAACATAATCAGTTTAGCAACTGTGCACCAATACCAATCTATAGTTTTTTGGAAACTCGACCTATTTAAGACTCAATTTTGTAAAGGGTTGGGGTTAAATAATTAGCTAATGGATTCAATTATATTTTTCTGGTAGTGTTTTTATTGTAATCTTGTCTTTAAAGTTTTGTAAGAAGTCCATTGTGACTATAAGAAGATTCAAATGCATAAATTAAGTTCTTGAGCTAAGATGTATGTAGTTACCCACATTTTTCCAAAGTAATAGAATAAAATTCTTGTTCCTATCTATTTTGTGTGCATCACGTTTTTGAATGAATGTTATGGATTTTATGCTAATTGTATGTTAAGTGATCCTGTAATGGTGAATGTAATGAATGTTAATGTAGAATGAAGGTTATTCTAAGTAAGATGAACCATCCCTCCTTATGCAGACCTGATTCAGGTTTTGTGTAATTTCCTATGCACATCTCGGGTGAGACTTTACTTTGTTTGTAAGGTATTGAAAATGTTGAATCTTATGGGTTTTTAGTTGGTTGTTTATGTTGAACCTTGGGACTGAAATATTGCAACCAACACTCAACTAGACGAACCAGTAGCTGAGGTGTTTGTGGGGGGAGGGGGGGGGGGGGGGCTAGGTGTAAGCCTAGGTGCAGGGGAACCTCTCACTGGGTTATGCATGATAGTGGGACGATCTTGGGTAGATCCAAGACCAACCCCCTAAAACTCACTAATGACAAAGTAATTGACATGTAGACCCAACAAAAACTCCGCATATAGTTTTTGAAGAAAATGTAATGGAACATCCCTATTATTGCAAGGATATTTGTCAATAACCATTGACTCATCCAATTTTGTGTTCATCGCTCATATGTGCACTAATCCATGCAAATGTGTCTTTTGCATGCATCATGGGGTAGGTTGGTCCTAGCGTTAATGAAAAAACTAGCTAGAGTCTGATTTGAGATGTTCAACTCTTTGATTTTGTCTCTATTGAGATCGATATCTATATGTATGTATGGGCAGATGTATAGACACACACACATAGACACGCCATGATACACCGATACAATGTATAAGGTTAGATATCATGGTACCATGATATCGACCTTTTAGCTTAGATACCATAATACCATGATATCAATCTCTGAGGTTGGATACCTGATAAAATCTCTTTGTCTCTCTCTCTCTCTCTCAATGTTGGACTAGAGATAGAGAGAGAGACAAAGAAAGAGAGAGAGAGATATTTTATCAGGTATCTAACCTAAAGTTCTTTTATTTTTAAACTGTATTGATTGACAACAATTAGGATGTGGGAATTATATATATATATATATATATATATATAATTATTTGTCTCGTTTATACAATCAATTAAATTTTAATTAATTAAAAAAATTCACGAACAAAAGTTATGTTTAACTTGTTCACGCTTTTAGAGGGGGTCATTTTGACATTTTATGGAAACCCTATGTAATTAACAGTAAATGATCTCAATGTTTTGGGTTAAAAAGTGCATCCCATCTTTAAGGAGATACAAGGACGATCTCACTATTTTTAAGACACATTTTTCAAATAATAATAGGTGGACCATGATTTAACATCATCAATATTGAGTTGGTTTATTTCAAGGGATAAAAAATTTTAATTAGGGATTTATTTTTCCACAATCTTGTTGATAACTAGATCCCATTATTTTCTTAATTTCCATCCATGGTCGTGATTGAGGTTAATTGGTTTTTTTTGAATCTCTATAGCCTCTTTGATTCACCTTTTTATGTAGTGATCTATATTGACAATCACTTTTGCATTTTCAGAGCAAATGTGGTGTCTACAAATTCTAGAGCCATGTTTTGCTACAAAAGATTTCTTAATTTGATCATGTATGATGTCAATGTTATGCTCTTTAAGTCTTGTTTGGATTGATCATCTAGTATCAACAATATATACTTTACAATAGTCACATGTAATAGAATAAACACATTTAATCTTTTTTGGATCACTTTTATTTTTGCATGCTATAACATTCTTCTTAGTGAATTTGGTGGAGAGGAAGCAACTCTTATTTGTATTTTACCCAAATTATGAGTTGTCATATTTTTTTTTCCTTGGATACAAGGCAGTTTTATAGTCTTTAAGACATCGCTATCTTTCTTATTTATTTGTTTAATCTCTTGAGACTTCCTTATAACTTTTCTTATTTTCCATTCTTTGTAGTCATTCTTTTTTTAAACTTTTACCATATGCTCAAGTTCAAAGATTATTTTGACTCTTATTGCTGAAGTATTTATAACCCTCTTTTTTCAGTCGGATGATGGTGAGAGTCCTCCTTAATATATTTATCGATGTGCTTTTTTTTTTCTAGTATACACGATGAGCTATGGTTGCAACATATTTTTTAAAAAGAAGTACACCTAAAAAAGAAAATTGTTTTCTTCTTTACTTTCCTTAGTGAACTTTATGTCATCAAATGGGTTGCTCATATCCTTCAAGAATTCTTCCAAACTTTCTATTTCACGAGGCCATATGAAATTGATGTAACCAACATATCCTCTCCATTGTTCAAGTTTTAAGGGGAAAGTGATAATCCCCATGTCTTCAAATATGTCATGTAAATGTTTGTGACAACAAGGGAGAGTGGAGATCCCATTGCCACTCTATAAGTTTGTTCATAAATGTCACCACAGAAGTTGAAGTAAGTGAATTTAAGATAAAATTCTACCAGGTTTTTCATTTTACTATCTGTGAGACTTCTTATTACTTCAATGGATTCTTTTATTGGTAGAGATACAACGCCGAAGCTGACTAGTATGTCTTATCCTTTGGTATTTTTTTTATTTCATATTTTCTATGAAATGAGACGAGTCTTTGATGAAGGAATGATTATGCTCAATGAAGTAAGTGAATTTAAAATGAAATTGTACCAGGTTTGTCATTTCACTATATGTGAGACTTCTTATTACTTCAATGGATTCTTTTATTGGTAGAGATACAACATCGAAGCTGACTAGTATGTCTTCTCCTTTGGTATTTTTTTATTTCATATTTTCTATGAAATGAGACGAGTCTTTGATGAAGGAATGAGTATGCTCAATGAGAGGTTTGAGTTTTTGAGCAAGGAATTTTGCTAACCTGTATGAGGGGGAGATAATAGTGTTTACGATTGTTCTGAGAGGATAGTATTTTTAATCTACCTTAGGAAGTTCATAACTGTGAGGGATGACAAGTTTTTTTATTGATTTTTTTTTGTTTTGTTGACATCTAAGGAAGATTTTTAGATGTCCATGGTGATTTCTTCCATAATTTTATTTATAGGATCTTTGTCTACTTTTCTGTATCTACCACTACCTGTAAGATGCTCCATCATATTTTTATATTTTTATGGTAATCTTCAGTGTCCACTACGACAATAGCATTCCCTTTGTTGGATTTGAGGATTATAACTAGCAACAACCATATTAATAAGATTAATATGTTCGAAATACGTCAAGAAACATATATTTGACACATTGATAATGTTTTTTTCCCTAAATAATGTGTCAATTACTTGTATGTTATAATTAATCTAATATAACAACCACTTAATTTGTGGTTGTACTATAACAAAACCCTATGATTAGCATCTCTTTTTGCTTCCTTTTTTGCGTCTAGACCATCTTTCAATGTATTTTTCTTTTTTTTTTTGCAAAAAATGGTGCAATTTCATGAGTTGGTGCTATTTTATGCATTTTTGCATCCTTTTTCTAAATATGGCGCAAATTACAGCGTAATTTTCACTGGGATTTGCACCTAGTTATGTGTTAGGTTTTGCATCAGCTTTTGCGACAGGTTTTAAGCCTATTTTTGCACCTATTTTTGCACCTAGTTTGTACATCTACTCTTGTTGCGCTCCCTTTTACGTCCAT
Source organism: Pseudotsuga menziesii (assembly GCA_001517045.1). Taxonomy (NCBI): domain Eukaryota; kingdom Viridiplantae; phylum Streptophyta; class Pinopsida; order Pinales; family Pinaceae; genus Pseudotsuga; species Pseudotsuga menziesii. The sequence continues at coordinate 749,671 of LPNX010849335.1, forward strand.
GTTTTCCTCCACTTTTATGCCCATTTTTTCATCCACTTTTGCATCCATTTTTATATCCACTTTTGCATCCATTTATGCTTCTTTTTTTGCATCCCTTCATGCTCCAAGTTTTGCATCAAAGTTTACATCCTATTTTGAGTCTAGTTTTGCATCTAGTTTTGTTTCACCCACTTTTGCATCCACTTTCGTATCCATTTTTTCATTCACTTTTGCAACCACATTTTCATCCCAAGTTTGCATCCCATTTTGCATCCATATTTACGTCTTTTTTTGCATCTACTATTGCATCTACTATTGCATCCACTTTTGCATCCACTTTTGTTGCATCCCAATTCACACCAAATTTTTCACCTACTTTTACACCCACTTTTGCTTCAACTTTTGCATCCAATTTTACATCAATTATTGCATCCCTTTATGCATCCATTTTTTCATCCACTTTTGCATCAGGTTTTGCGTTGGGTGTTATGCCTACTTTTACATATAGTTTTGCATATTCTTTTGTTGCATCCACTTTCACATCCAATTTTACATCAATGGTTGCATCCACTTTTGCGCCACTTTTTTCATCATGTTTTGCTTCCACAATTGCATCATTTTTTGCATCGCCTTTTGCATTCATTTTTGGTGCACCCCTTTATGCGCCTACTTTTGTTGCATCCTTTTTTGCATCCATGTTTTTATCCACTTTTGCATCCATTTTTACACCCAGATATTGAAGATGACAATGAGGATAATGATTATGATATTGAGGATGGCTACGATGATGATGATAATGTTGTTGATAATGAGGAGAACGATGAAAATGATGATGATGATGATGATTATGATGATGGTGATAATGATGAGGATAATGACAATGACAACATTGACAATGGTTATGATGGCAATGGAATGAATGATGATGATGATGCTGATGACAATGACAATGATGATGAATACGATGAGAATGATGATGCTGAGTGAAGCGAATAATTATTCTCTTATACAAATAATATTACCAAAAGACTTGGAATATTAAATAAGCCATAATAATATATAAATTGATGATAGAATAGATATGATGATTTACAATGGTCGGACTTATATATGTCCATTCGTGACTTTCCAACCTACAGTCATGACTCTTTGATAATTATTAATTATTAATTAATATTATTTTTAATATTTATATATTTTATGTTTGTTACATTGCCTTCCCCTTAAGGGAAGCTTTGTCCTCAAAGCTTATTTAGTGAAGGACTTCTTAGTTATGAATAACATCTTGCCATGTCTCTCTGAACTTGTAAATTCGACACTTGATGAGACATGGTGATATAATTTCCAAATCCCTGAACTGAATTGTCGCATTTCCTCGGGAGTGATCCATCCAAGATTTACTTTCATCCAAGCTACCTGTTGGTCTCCTTGCTGGATAAAACTTCTTGTTTTTTGTTTAGGTTGTAGATTTTGTGTTCCTTCGCATTTGATATCGTAACCTCTCTGTTTATGTACATTTTTGACCCTATCGTTGGTCAAAATGACTTTTATATTTAGGGTGTCGATAAGGAGTTTTTATTGTTTGTTCATTTGCTGGATTGAATTCTTTTTTATCTGTATTGATGACTGGATTTGTATTTGATTTGTTTTCCTCAACTTGTTTTTTTGAGCCCAAAAGTTTTGATGTCCTCTTCTGAATGTGCGCCAACTTGTTTCCGACTAAATCTTTAGCATTCTTAAGATTCCTGATCGTTTCTTCTTATTTTTTCGCATCGTCTTTAAGCTCTAATAGTTTCTTCTGTAGATCTCGATTTTCCTCTTATATATTTTGATGGTCTTGTGCCCTATCCTTCGCCTTCTTGATTTGAAAGAGAAACTTCTAATTATGATCTCTTAAACGAGATATCTCTTCCTCTTTGTCCTTGATGACTTTGTCGAATTCTTTCTGCATCTTTTGTCTTGATTTTTGATCTTCTTGTGAAATCATCTTCGAAATGTCTTTAAAATATTCAGATGACACATCCTCGGAATCCAATTTCATTGAAACATCTTGCAGTTTGATTTGTTTCTTCTTATATGGAAATGTTAAAAACTTTTTCTTCATATTTAAGATGATTGCTCCCAATGTTTCCATCCACGATAAGCCGAGAATGATGTCAACTTCATTTAGATAAATACTTGTAACATTGAATTGGGATGTGAACTTATACTCATCAATTGTCAGTTCTAAGTCCCTAATGACATATTGCTTCCCACCATATTTATCTTTCTTTTCGATTATACTTAGTTCTGGGATAGTAATTGATTTGTCAAGCCGACGTTAATGTGATTTTCCTCATTGGTTGGGAAAATAGCGATGCTAATAGGCTTGCTTTGAATAATCCCTTCAAGTTTTAGAATGTCAATGGCTACCTTTGAGTCAGTCTTCTGGAATCTTCCTTTTTTGTCACCATGAGACTTCATTTTTGTGTTCAAAGGTGAATAGTCTTTGACTTTCGGCGATAATTGATCTTCCTTTGACTTCTTCGGCAATAAATGGTCTTTGATTTTTTCGATGATAGGAGGGTATTTGACTTCAAATTCTTGAATAATAATGGTATTCTTTATTTTTTGTATTAAATAATAATTGTAATTATTACAATTATTAATATTAATAATATTTTTTCATAAATATAATAATAATATTAACAAGGCACTTGGATCTCCACGTTGGTTAACCTTTTGATTTAGATTAACTTCTTTGTGGATTGCGTGTAGATTAGGTGGTTGAGAAGAATGATTGTTAACTTCCCCACCTAGGTTCAAATCTCACTTCTTTATGCACTTCTAGCTTTTATGCTATTTAATAAAGAGAATTAAAGACTAAACTTAACCTAATTAAGATATGAGTTATTATTTAATATCCAATAACCTTTCAATAAGTAAAATAATTTAATTAAGGTGTGAGTTGGTTTGTTAATAAAACAAAGGGTTTGTTTTATAAAACCATGGGTGTTTGTTATCTTCTTTCCTTTTTTTATGGGATCTTCTCCCTTCTTCTCTTTTTTTATTTTTATTTTTACTTCTTCCTTTTTTTTCCTTTTTACTTTTTTTTTATGGTTAAAGACCCAATTTAGGAAACCTGGAATAATGGCTAAAAGACAATAAAATGGCCAAAGGCCGAAATCTAGCCAACGAGGCTGTGATACCACTTGAAGCGAATAATTATTCACTTACACAAATAATATTACCCAAAGACTTGGAATATTAAATAAGCCATAATAATATATAAATTGATGATATAATAGATATGATGATTTACAATGGTCAGACTTATATATGTCCATTCGTGACTTTCCAACCTACATTCATGACTCTTTGCTAATTATTAATTATTAAATAATAATTATCTATTATTATTATTTTTAATATTTATATATTTTATGTTCGTTACATTGAGCATCTTAAAAAATAATTTTTTATTTGTCACGCATAAATCGTATGTGTCCTCCATGACCCTTTTCCACTAATCACATATTTTGGGTAGATGTTATTTCTTATGCCAAAGGTAATGATGAATAACTAATGAAAATGTCAATAATCATGATAATGATGATGTCGAGCACAATGGCGATGATGATGACTATTGTGATAATCATTATGACAAGGACAAATATTATGATGATGATGATGATGATCATTTCCATCATCGTGATCATCAAAAACATCATCACTTTCATTGTCATCTAGTTCATCATCGTCATCATTTAAAGCATATGGGATATGCTTACCTTTTAAAGTATGCCTAACAAGTGGGATATGGTTACAATTTTAAGCATGCATAACTTATAACTATGATTGAGCACATTTTAATCTTGGAGCTTGTAGTGAAACTAGGTTTATTTACCTCTACGAACACTTTCTTACTAGGATCATCATCATCATCATTCATGTCATTCTCATTGTCATCATTACTATCATCATCATCGTCGTCGTCGTCATTATCATTATCATATAATCACCTCATTGCCAACTTCATCGTCATTGACATCGTCTTCATCATCATTATCTGTCTCACCATTCATCTCATCATCATCATCATCTTCATCATTTCCATTGTCATCATCAACAACAACATTGTCATCATCATCATCATATAATCACATAATTGTGAATGTCGTTATCATCAAATCAATTGAATTTATTGTGTCCACTTTAACACCCCAAATCAATTACATTTATATTCTCTGTATGCTAGGTTGTATAGGTGTAAAACTAGGTGGTTTATATCATGATGATGCTAAAATGGACACAAATTGCGTCCACTTTAACATCCCAAATAAATTACATTTAAATTCTACTTATGCTAGATTCACGTCTAGGTGCAAAAATAAGCACATTATATAAAGATGTTGCTAATGTGGAAAAAATATGATTTGATGAATAAATATGACAACAAAATCAAAATACGAGGTTTCCTTGATTTGGCATCTTAGTTTTCATTTCCTATTGTATAGTTAATCAAAAGTATTTTGATTTGGAGGGTAGCTGTGAATCAAATAATCTAATTGAAATCCCATTTGAAGATCTATATTAATACTACATGGATTATATATATGTTTAAGTGAATCATATTTGTTTTAAAGGCGAGCTTATACATAAACCAATCAATTTTTTTTTGCTATAGTGTAGTTTACGTACATTTGTGTTAACCAATTCCTTCAACTGCACAAGTTATATTTGTGTGTACATGCATATGACAACTTCTACAATGTACATATATAACTTTTTTTAATTCTCAATGAATAACGTCATATCACTTCTAACCATTATCAACCAATAGATGAAACTAACCACAATAACTATTATCCAACTAATTCTTGTTATTTTTGGCCACCAAGTCATATTAACTTATAAACATTTTAAGGACATTGCACTAGGTAATGAGTATAGAGACAAGAATAAACACATTAATTTAGATTATGATTTCTAAACATAGTAATTGAATGATTATTGCAGCCACATAATAATGAAGCATTTTAAAATGGGACATAAAAACCATGATTATTTAAATATGAATTACATATCTGACTGTAAATTTAGAAGTTTTCATTCACATTGTAATCCGCATCTAGGTCTTCCAATGTTTCCTTGTCAATGTTCATATGTTATTGAAAATACCTAATATTATTATTGCTACACCATCCTGCTAAAGTGGTATTGTAATCATCCTCATCTTCACATTCATCATATTCTGTATCAATAAAATTTGTTTCCAGATCGGTTACATGAATGTCACCAGATATATTTTCATCATTTCTTTTGATATCATCGCTATTATCTTCCTACATAATATCATATTCCTCAATGATATCATCTTCTGAAGATGCACCTATGACCCTGCTTCTCCATATCACTAAAGGAATATTGCCATCATTATCATCTTCACATTCTTCTATAGATCTTCTTCAACTTGAACATCATCATGGATGCCAATTTGTTCTCCCTCAACTATATGGTTGGTCATCATTGGTTTTCTAAGTATTAATTGAAGCATCTTCGAAAACATGTCTTAATATTGGATCATAATGAATGACAAATATCCATTTTGGATGATGATGATGACGGTCTTCTTGGTGTTTGACTTGTGCCACTTGGTCCTTCACTTGATGGTCTCATGGACCAAAGGGTCCTAGTGGTTCATTCATGCCCACTCAAAGTTCATATTCATAAATAAGGAGAATTATTAAATGCTTTATCTTGATCTCCTTGTTGCCACCAAGATAAGGTGTTAGGTCTCTCAACCAGGGGTAGCTAGTCCCTGGAGAAGGTATCATAGCCCATAGATCAAGGAGATGAGTGCATCAATTTACCAGACTCGGTATAGGACTTATGGTGATGACCTGGTAACTAACTAGTTGCCTCAGCCCCAGGCTGCGTCAGATGACTCAATTTCAAATACTTGGTAATTGATCAACTACCTGCATTCTCCCAGAGAATGGACCTCATCCCTAGGTCGAGGTCCTAGTCCCAGACTAGGTTAAATTCCTGGTAACTTACTAGGTGCCTCCATTTAGTGGATGGCACTCAACCCCAGGATGAGACTCCAGTCCCAGACTAGGTTGATTTCTTGGTAATTGACCAGGTGCCTCCATTCTCCTAGAGAATGGCCCTCAACCCCAGGTTGAGGCCCTAGTACCAGACTGGGTTGAATTCCTTGTAACTGACCAGGTGCCTCCATTCTCCTAGAGAATGGCCCTAAGCCCTAGGTTGAGGCCCCAGTCCCAAAATGGGTTGAATTCATGGTACTAACCAGGTGCCTTCATTTTCTTAGAGAATGGCTCTCAATGCTGCTCAGAAAAAATCAACAAAATTTTGAGGACAAAAACTAAAATTCTAAAGAATCAAAATTGATTTTCTATAGCTATGTGTTATCTAATTATGGTTGTATTTTACTTTATATTTCTCTATTAGTGGACTACCTTTGTATATTATTTTCTATTTTATTCAATAAAATTACTCTTTTGACCCATTCAAATTCCATTATCACCATTGCTATCATCGTCATAATTGTCATTATCATCACTAGTTTTTCCTTGCTTTTCATATGTTGTGTTTCTCCTCAGCTTATAGTCAAACAATCTTAATTTAAATCATTGGAGTCCTTCATCTCAACATTTAGAGCTCGATCTTGTTTATTTCCAAAGGCAACAAGATAAGACTGCACAATATTCCACTCCCAACAATCTCTTTATATGTGCCCAACATATGGTAATAGTGGCACTTTCTATTTTTCTTGTTTTTAAATTTTTGTGGATCCTTTCAACCTGATTGGTATCTTATATTATGGCCTTGCACTACTTTAGGGCCTTTTTTATTTTGTTTCTCTTGCACCTTTTTTTGTCTTATGGCTTATCTTTGTTGGAAAATGTTTTGTTTTCTTTCTCTTGACATAAAAATAAACTTCTTTATTAATGTAGTCCTTATATTAACTTTTTCCATTATTATTTTAATAACAACAATTTGAAAATTCAAATTTTCTTTATTTTAATATGTTGTTTTTAAAGTAACAATTACTTCAATCAAATCAAAATTTGTTGGGATTCTAAGACTTTTATGCTTGGGATTCTAAGACTTTTATGCTTGACCGGAGGAAAACTAACTACACAAATAAGTCTTTGAGTGAAAATATATACCATTTGTATTATTTTACACCACACACTTCATCTTAGCAATTTTTGTATGAGAGTACATTATCTTAGATCTTGTCTTTGTCTTATTTTTCATATTTTTGGACTACATAGTTCCACATATATTTATTAGTGTTTTGATTGATGGTATCATGATATTGGAAACTCCACCATGTTTAGTGATGACATTGAGAAACTCTATCGTCCATTCGTATTTTGGTTTGGTGTTCTGAGTGCACAACAAGAAAATCTCTACCTCATTCGGATTTTGAATTCGATACCTGGTAATGGGAGGGTTTCTGGAGTTGCAAAGATTCTTGTTGATGAAGGTGGTTTGTTGGCGCGTGCCTTGGTTGGAATCCTGGAGTATGTCTCTTTAAACCATGTGATGTTTGGAAGCTGGTATTAGGTATGGGCCGAAGGTCAGTATTTTGATGAATGGGTGGTTGTGTCTCCAGTCATTGAATAGGACGATGCGGCTAGGGTTTTAGCAAAAACCAAGAACTGAATTATTGGTAGGGGCTCCTTCGTCTTAAGTAGATAGTATTCAGGGTACAATCCGCTTGGAGAGAAGGTTGTCAAATGACATTTATGGTTGTTACTTCCTTGTTTCCCCATTCAATTATGGACAAATAATGTTTTGTGTATTTGGAAAATTCGTTGGGGAAATTTATTTAGCTGGACAATAAAATGTTGACTGCAGAAGATAAGCGTAAAGATGTTGACTTTTTTTTTGTTGGTACATGAGATTTATCCTCTTGGACATTGAACAAGGAGATTTTTTGTTGAACCCATTGTTACATGCCTTATAGGAAAATAAACTTATCAATAATATTCATCAGTATCAAACTTCATTGCAGAAATACATGGCACTGATGGACCTCGAGGTATTTATAATGAAATATTCAAACTTTTCTTGAAACGACCAGAGTGGTTGAGAATTTTTTTTATGTTTCGTTTAATGTAAATAGTGGTTTTGGCGTCAATCCCTTGCGGGATATCTTTGGCATGTGGTTGTTATCAATGTGATCATGCAATATACAGTGGCATATATATTAACAACTTCATAGCTGGTTAATAGTGCTGGAAGAAAATTGCATAAATTATGTTTGACAGGATCGTTTACAAGGTGATACAATTTCTCTTTGTAGGAGTGGAATGAAATGTTGTTTTACAAACTCTTGGTGGATAATGTGGAAGAGTTACTTCCAATAGTTTACACTCCATATGTTGGTGAAACATGTCAAAAATACAGGTCAATCTTCAGGAATCCACAGGGTCTCTACATCAGATTCAAAGAGAGGTATATACATTGTCTCTTTTTTCTTGTAATTATCCTAGGTCATCTATGTTCCAATTCTTTCTTGTTAGGCTGATCCTTTGCATTTTTTTCACTACATTCAAAATTTTGAGGGTATGGTATTGGTAGAGGTAATATCCTAGAAACTTTGAAGAATTGGAATGAAAAAAGTATTCAAGTTATAGTTGTCATTGATGGTGAATGCATACTAAGACTTCGGGATCTTAGATGCCAGGTAAATTTCATAAATACCTTGCTCTTGTTCATTGTACTTTGCCTACTATCCATGGGTTTCCTCTTCCTTTACCCCTCTTCCTCTAACTTTATTACATAACAAGATAAACTTTCGTTTATCTATTCTGAATTTTTCAACTTTTGTTGGCTTGTCATACACATTGGAATCTGTTATGTGTTTCATACATGTTACCAGGGGATCTCCCATAATGTCTGTTTTCAGTTTTTTACCTTGTTTTCTCCTTTCATCCTTTTATTGAGATACCTTTAGAAATAAAACAATTAATATAGAAAGAGTGATGATAAAAAATATTGTGTGTGCATTAAGTTTTGTCAATTATGTTAGGGTCCTCTATCTATATCATCTATATCATCAACATTATTTTTCCAACAATCTTGTTGTCTGTTGTCACAAAGTGAAAAGTGGTAAGCATTTAATCCTTGTTTATGGGGTACTCCTTCCATGTTTGTCTTCATTTGGTTTTTATTGTTCTTATTTGATCTTTTTATCTGCATATATATGAAGGGATACAAGTAACAGAAAAAAGAATGTTTAAAAACAATATTTTAAGATTTTACAATATAATACTGCACTCAACAACCACATATTTATTCATATTACATCTCAAATCTGATCTCCTAGATATCCTTGGAGGTGGGATAACCATATGAAGTCCCTAGGATGGAAGAGGTTTAAGGTACCATTTGAAGTCCCTTGAAGATCCACTGATGTTGATTCAATCTCATGGAGCTCAAGCATATCGTTTGTTTTGTTGTGAAGTAGAATTTTTCAATATTTGGTTTAAGCATTGAATTCTCTAAAGAGGATGACATCCTCCAAAGTAGAGTACTAGACAATATCATAATACAAGTATTGGAAAAGGGTCTATTCTTGCATCCCTGTGGAGAGAAAAAACGAAGGTGAGAGGAAACTAGCAAATTGCAATAAAATTGTCTTGAGGAACTGGGGACATGTCGATAATTAGGATCCACATGTAGCTAGCCAAAATTGTTTGATGCTACCATGACAACGTTGTCTTGTTGTTAGTCTTTGACTAAACAAGTGAAGCTAGTTAACCCATGCATACTATCTAAAATTTGAGTCTCTTGCTGACAAACTAAAAAGAAATGATAGCTTGGGTACTGTTAGTGCCAGAAATTATTCTCAAACTACTAAAGAACAAGCCAACACAATCTCACAAAATAAAACTAATTAAAACAGGTTTTTAGGGTTTTGGTTTTGCAATTTGTTAACAAGAGGGTGTTATCACTCTAGGAAACTCCTCTAGGTTGTAGCTCAAGGATGCCTGGTAACTTAAATTTTTTTTTTAGGGTTTTCTGATATGGATCAAGTCAGGTGACCTATATAACCTCCCACTCTCAAGACATGCATGAAGCTCACTCAATTACAGGGATTTTAGTTACAACTTGTTCAGTAGTTTGACAATAAGGTGCAGGGATGGAGAACTCATCAAGCCGACAGACTTACATACAAAACATATGCATATAAATGGCTAAATCCTGACAAGTATGGTACTTATAAATCAAATCACATTAACTCACTAATAGGATGACAACTATTAGCTATTAATCAACTTGAAAATCACCTAAGTGCACATTTAGGCATAAGCACAATAAGGATAAAGATGATGGCTGAACAACTCATAACAAAAGAACTTATAATTAGAATAAACAAGATGAGACACTTCACAATAGAATAGGCTTACAAATCCCCAAAGTCGAACCCCTATTATAAAATAAATCATGGGCTTTATAGCCTTCTACAAAAATGACAGATCCTGAAAATCCGATCTGTTTACACAAAAAATACTTGAAAGTGATAGTTTTCTCAGATTAGGGCTTAAAAACCTAGCTAACTATTTTTCTATCTATTATGAAGATCTAGTTCATTGAGTGAATGCTAAATAATTGCAGTAGTCACTGATAATCACCACTGTTAGTTCAGTGTGAAATTGCCGCCAACAGCCAGCGTCTCAGTGTTTAACTGAAGTGACCTTTCTTGTTTAATTCGCCATAATTTTCTACCTTGTCGCCACAGTCATCGATCGAAATCTCTGACCTCTAACTGTCGGCACCCCAAGCCTTAATGCTACCGTAGTGTCGGCACCTTAAATGACTAATATTCTCAGCATCGGCAATTGGAACCCCAAGACTGAATGTATCGGAGCTTTCAACCACTAGCTTGTTGGTGATCGGAAGTTGTACTCACTAATGCATTGGAACCTCAAAGATGAATTCTGCCGTAGTGTCAAAGGTTTCCAATGACTAATCTTCTCAGCATCGATGATCAGAATCTCTTTTCTCTATCCCATCGGTGCTCCAAGCCTGAATGTATCGGTGCTTTAGTTCTCTATGCTGCCGCTGTTTCAGAGCTTTAAACCACTAGCTTTGTGACCAAAAATCAGAAGATCTAGCCACTATCCCATCGACACCTTAGACCTGAATGTTGCCATAGTGTCGGTGCCTCAAATGACTAACGTTGTGATGGTTTCTTCATCGGAGATCGGAAGCTCTATCTTCTAGCCCGTCAGCGCCTTAGACCGAAACACTGCCACTGTTTCGGAGGTGAAACGAACTAATTTTATCACTGTCAAAAGTCATTTGACAAAGGAATTGGGACATTAGTCCTCTATGCCACCGATGGGTAGTCTTGTTATTTGCCGATGCGTGACATCACTTTTGTTTTATTTGTTTTCAAAACTTTATATTTTTAAATGTCGACAATTTTGCTTTATCTCTATCAGAGGTCAGTAGAAGTTTGAATCAGAGCTTTAGTTCTCTATGTCGTCGTTGTTTCGGAGCTCTAAACCACTAGCTTTGCGATAAAAAATTGGAAGCTCAAACCAATAAACCATCGGCGCCTTAGACCTGAATATTGCTGCAATGTTAGCATCTCAAATCACTAGCGTCGTGATGGTTTCTACATCGGCGATCAGAATTTGTTTCCTCTAACCCATCGGTGCCTTAGACCTGAGCGCTATCGTAGTGTCAGCGGTTCAAAGCACTAATTTCTAAGCATCGACAATTGAAAAGACTAGCCACTAATCTGTCGGCGATTGGACTCTCTATCCACTAAACTCTTCATCGGTGATCGGAACTCCAAACCACTAACCATCGAAACTTTCAATCACTATATTCTCCACAGTGGCAGCGCTGCAGTGAACTAAAAATCTGTAACATTGGTGATCGGAACTCCAAACCACTAACCATCGGAATGTTAAACCACTAGATTCTTTGGAGTGGTGGCACCGCAGTGAACTAAAACTCTGAAACGTTGGCGATCGGAACTCCAAACCACTAACCATCAGAATGTTAAACCACTAGATTCTCCACAGTGCACTAAAACTCCGAAATGTCGGCGTAATAGAGGACTACACCTCCGATCACTATTTAAAAATGTTCCAATGGCAGTAAATTTTTTTAGCAATACGCCTAACCACCGAAGGGGTTTTCCACCTGTTATTTATCTTCCATATTTCGGTGGCTAATGAGATGTTCTGATCCTCGCCCAAGCCATCAAAAGCTACAACTTGTGAAATTTTTACCCAAATAAAAAACAGAGGCTTTCAAACTGTCAGTGATATTCATATCCTTCATTGCATGAGTTAAATTCTTCATACTATCAAAATAAATTTATTTTTGGAGATAACATCTCACTCCTACTTAGGGATGGGAACCTCCCTGTGAGGTCCCAAGAACCCTAGACCAAAATGCCTTTCTTGAAAAAGAATAATTAAAGCTATCTTCTAGTGTTCCATTGGGCATGGAGTCATTTGTCTTCTATAATTGATCCATTGCACCCTGCTTGTAGCCTTCTTTGCTTATTCATGAAAACAACTGAAAATGACCTAGCCATTCATATTAAGAGCTTATTTTCCTATCTACTCCTACTCCTAATTCTTATCAGTAGATCCTTCTTATCATGTGACATCATGCTTCCAATGAAGCTAGGTCAAAAGCTGATCTGCTGAACTTATCCCTGATCTTGAGCCACAAAATAAATGAAACCCTAGCATGCAGCAATGCAGTTTTGAAGGGTGACAGAACCAGCTATCATCTGACAAAAATATTTTGATATCTATGCTACTCATAAGTTCCAGATAGTCAGCAACAGGGTCATAAAAGCCAATAGGAAATACGTTTTTATGCTGCTGATATTTTCCTTTACTGATGTCAATGTTGAATGTGGACTGCTCAACCTTTGTCGGATCAAAATGAAAGCTCAACAACTGATATGAACCTTCTTGTTCTCTTATGATCAGATCTTGATCATCAATCATTATAATTCCTTTTTGAGAATAGTGCTCACAATAGGATAATAAAACAGGGCTTACATCATATGAATAAAGATCAGTTGAAAACATATAATTGCCTATACAATCATCAGTTATCATAGGCTCATCCTGGTTTGCAAACTGATCATAAAATCTAGATTCATACCTGTCTTGGGAGTACTTTGCAAACACTGAAGAATCTGATTCTAAATTTGAAAGGAGCTCACATGCTTGCTGCTGTTCCAAATCTGCTTCAGACTCATAATCTTCCTGTTCAAAATCTGACTCCTACTGATGTTTATCTGGCTCAGGTAAATGATGGTTTTCAAAATCAAACTGCTCTGGGATTCTCCTTGAAGCACAAATGTTTTCCTCCACCTCTAAAGCATCTTCAAATAGAATGCTTAAAGATGAATATTTCCTTTCTAGCAGAAGAAGGGCAAGTTTTGAATGTAGTCCCATCACATAATATATAATGACAGTTGTCTGTGTGGGTCAGATCTCCAAAGGCATAGCATGATAAGTGTTGTAGAATCTTCGATTGAAGATAGGCAAAGTTTCATCTTCCTCTTTCTTCAGAGCATAGAAATCAGCGAGATACAAATCAAGAGATTTGTTCTCACCCCAATGCTTCAAAAATGCATTAGTGAATTATGTCCAAGAGCCAATAGAGCCAGCTCTTAAATTCTTGAACCATATAGCAGCATCTCTAATCAATGATTTAGAGAAAAATCTCATGATTACATCCTCATGAACAATCTGAAAACGTTCAATAAAATCTTTGAAAGATTCCAAGTGCTTTTCCGCTGAAGCTTGATTCTCTTTAGAAAACCGAGGGAGATATTCATAACAGCCAAGAGGATAAGGATGAAGCCCAGAGGGAAGTTTTAATGGCTTAAACATATTCATCCTGATTTTGATTTGAAAGGCTGTGGGATGATCATGAGGGATAACAATCTGCTGACAAGGTTCAACAGTTATGGAAACGAGTGTTGAGCTCTGCATAGGTTTTAAAACAGTTTTGGTTTCTTCAAGTTTACATGGCCAATCAGATTTAGAAGGAATTTGGGTACAGTGGTCATTTTTATAGATGAGCTGTGGCACACAGACTGATTCACCTTCTAAAATACAAGCAGGCTGGAAATATTCTTCTACAGATGGATTTATAAAAGATGGTTGATAATATTCAGAATATATAAAACATAAGATAATTCTTTTAACATTTGAAGGGAAAAGTATAAAGGAGCTGATAAAAAATAACAGCAGTTCATAAAGTAAACTACTGAACTAGTACCTGGATTTTGAATTCAGCCTCTTCATCTTTTATCAATTGGGTCCTCCCCAGTGGAGATTTATTAAATTCGAATGGATCAATAAAATAGAAGTATTTGTAAATCTTCCCTAGCAGCAGGGCTATGTTTTCTTCTAATGATCTTCTATGGGTCTGCAACAGGTGTTGCTGGTGGGTTCTCTTGATTTTCTCTGGTATGAGCCCTTCGCGGAGCCACAGTTCTTCAATGGGGTCACCAAGGATGAGATCTTCACAAGTAGGGCTTGAAGATGCCCAGACCCTAAACTTTTCTGATGTATCTAAAAATTCTTGGGAATTAAGAGTTTTAGCAGAAGAAATAATAGCAGAAATATTTCTTGAAATACCTGATGTAGCTTTTTGTGCCATACTGCTGGTCTGTCTTAGTAAAGCCCTAGCTTTCCTCAAAATTTCTTCTGGATATGAAATAGGTGTTGCTGGTGGCCCCTTTGGATTTGCTCAGGTACTTGGTCTTCTTGAAGCCACCTTATATCAATGGAGTCGCCAGAGAGATGATTACAACCATAATAATGTCCAAGCTTTGTCTATCATCAAAGCATGGATCTATGTCGTCTCCCAGGGAAGTCGAGCTTCAATCTCCTCTCCCCAGCAACGGCGCCAGTTTGTTATCACTCCAGGAAACTCCTCTAGGTTGTAGCTCAAGGATGCCTGGTAACTTAAAATGTTTTTTTTAGGGTTTTCTAATATGGATCAAGTCAGGTGACCTATATAACCTCCTACTCTCAAGACATGCATGAAGCTCACTCAATTACAAGGCTTTTAGTTACAACTTGTTCAGTAGTTTGACAATAAGGTGTAGGGATGGAGAACTCATCAAGCTAGTAGACTTACATACAAAACAGATGCATATAAATGGCTAAATCCTAACAAGGATGGTATTTATAAATCAAATCACACTAACTCGCCAATAGGATGAAAACTATTAGCTATTAATCAACTTGAAAATCACCTAAATGCACATTCAAGCATAAGCACAGTAAAGATAAAGATGATGGCTGAACAACTCAAAACAAAATAGCTTATAATTAGAATAAACAAGATGATATGCTTGACAATAGAGTAGGTTTACAAATCCCCGAAGTCGAACCCCTATTATAAAATAAATCATGGGCTTTATAGCCTTCTACAAAAATGACAGATCTTGAAAATCCGATCTGTTTACACAAAAAATACTTGAAAGTGATAGTTTTATTAGATTAGGGCTTAAAACCCTAGCTAACTATTTGTCTATCTATTATGAAGATCTAGTTCACTGAGCAAATACTAAATAACTGCAGTAGTCACCGATAATCACCATTGCTGGTTCAGTGTGAAATTGCCGCCAACAGCCAGTGTCTCGGTGTTTAACTGAAGTGACCTTTCTTGTTTAATCTGCTAGAATTTTCTACCTTGTCACCGCGGTCACCGATCGGAAGCTCTAACCTCTAACCGTCGTCACCACAAGCCTTAATGTTGCCGTAGTGTCGGCGCCTCAAATGACTAATCTTCTCAGCATCGGCGATCGAAACCCCAAGACTGAATGTATCGGAGCTTTCAACCGCTAGCATGTCGATGGTTGAAAGTTGTACTCACTAATGCATTAGAACCTCAAAGATGAATGCTGCCGTAGTGTCAGAGGTTCCAACAACTAATATTCTTAGCATTGGCAATCGGAAGGTCTTTTCTCTATCCCATCGGTGCTCCAAGCCTAAATGTGTCAGTGCTTTAGTTCTCTATGCCACCACTGTTTCAGAGCTTTAAATCACTAGCTTTGCGACCAGAAATTGGAATCTCTAGCCACTATCCCATCGACGCCTTAGACCTAAATGTTACCACAGTGTCGGCGCCTCAAATGACTAACGTTACGATGGTTTCTTCATCGACGATCGGAAGCTCTGTCTTCTATCCCGTCAGTGCCTTAGACCGGAACGCTGCTATTGTTCCGGGGGTGAAACAAACTAATTTTATCGCTGTCGAAAGTCGTTTGATGAAGAAATCGAGACATTAGTCCTCTATGCCGACGATGGGTAGTCTTGTTATTCGTCGATGCATGACATCACTTTTATTTTATTTGTTTTCAAAAATTTGTATTTTTAACTATCAGTGATTTTTTGTTATCGCTATCAGAGGTCAGTAGAAGTTTGAATCAGAGATTTAGTTCTCTATGCTGCCATTGTTTCGGAGCTCTAAACCACTAGCTTCACAATCAGAAATCGAAAGCTCAAGCCACTAACCCATCGGTGCCTTAGACTTGAATATTGCCACAGTGTTGGCGTCTCAAATCACTAGCGTCACGACAGTTTCTACATCGGCAATCAAAATTTATTTCCTCTAACCCATCGACGCCTTATACCTGAGCGCTGCCGTAGTGTCGGCGGTTCAAATCACTAATTTCTAAGCATCGGCGATCGGAAAGACTAGCCACTAATCTGTCAGCGATCAAATGCTCTAGCCACTAAAATCTTCGTCGGTGATCGGAACTCCAAACCACTAACCATTGGAAATTTCAATCACTATATTCTCTGCAGTGGCGGCACCGCAGTGAACTAAAACTCTGAAACGTCGGTGATTGGAACTCCAAACCACTAACCATCGGAATGTTAAACCACTAGATTCTTCGTAGTGGTGGTACCGTAGTGAACTAAAACTCTGAAATGTCAGCGATCGGAACTCCAAACCACTAACCATCGGAACGTTAAACCACTAGATTCTCCGCAGTGCACTAAAACTCTGAAATGTCGGCATAATAGAGGACTACACCTCCGATCAATGTTTAAAAATGTTTCAATGGCAGTAAAAATGTTTAGCAATATGCCTAACCGCCGAAGGGGTTTTCCACATGTTATTTATCTTCCATCTTTCGGTGGCTAATGAGATGCTCCGATCCTCCCTCAAGCCACCGAAAGCTACAACTTGTGAAATTTTTACCCAAATAAAAAATAGAGGCTTTCAAACTGTCAGTGATATTTATATCCTTCATTGCATGAGTTAAATTCTTCATACTATCAAAATAAATTTATTTTGGGAGATAATAGAGGGTAAAAAATCATAAGGCTAAGACAAACACTAAATCATGCAACAATGAAAGACTGAGATGTATAATATATGAAACATAAACATAACAACATAAGCACAATACTAAGTTTCATCCACAGTTCACAAGCACTTCATGAGAAATAGCCTTAAACAAGAAATGAATTTTTTAACTGAGTGATCACACAAATCAGAAATGAAACTAGCAGATAGGATAAAATGGGCTTATAGTTTGCATATATATCATAATCAGTAATTCAAAATACATAAGAGTTTCTGAACTTAGCTCTGTATTACAGTAGATTGAAAGCCTCCCCTTGTACAAAAATTTGAACCCCCTTTCATTCTAAAGTCTTACTTTTATCTTGGTTACTTCCAAAAAGCAGTTATCTAACTGAATAACTACCTTTTAGGTTAGACTATCGAATAACTTAAAAAAGTAAAATTTTTCAAAACAGACTAATTTCTTTACAAAAATTAACTAATAACACCTGTCACTGAAAGCCTTTTACAAATATTTGGTAGCTTCTGCCAAAAGGGCTATCCCCTCCAAAGCTTGAGTCTTCCTTCTGGTTCTCTGCTGCTCAGCTTCTAGGTCTTCGACTCTTTTTTATAATTCCTAATTTTGTTGAGTTACTTCTTGGACAATTTGCTTCAGCTCTGAACATAAACTTTGCATCTGCCTTTTCCTCTTCAGTGTTTCCTTGGAAACTACAATTAATTCTTGGTAATGGCTGTTAATCTCCTCTAGATGTTCTCTTAATTTTCTGTTGGACACTACTAATCCTTCATTTGTTTCATGCATAAATTCTATCTGATACTTGTACTGCTTGATACTTCTTCGAAGGTTTTCATTCTCGGAATCTATACATTTTCCTTCTGAAGCTGAAGACAATCCTTCTGGCATCCAAGGGATTTTCAATTTTTTAAAAATATCTTCATCATCCTCTTGTTGTTGCTTTATCATTGTTATAGGAACCCCTAGAGATTCATCACCTTCAAAATTGCACTGAGTTGATGGCTTTGCAATCTTTTCCACATCTGCACATAATGTTGTCATCACTGACTGCTATTTCATAAATTCATCATGTAGATGGCTAAGATTTGGTTTTCTTTGAACATCTTCTAACTGCTCTGAGATTTTAATCTCTGTTGAGGTTGAATTAACCTTCAAAGAAACCTATTTCTTACCTTTGACCTTTCTATCAATCAGGCTTTCATCCTCTTCTAAATATTCTTGGGAAGAAGAGTATTCTATTATTGTGATTTTCTCCTGAGCTAGCTTAGGATTTACAAGATTTTCATGTTCAACCTCAATTTGTTCTTAGGTATGGATTTAGATCTCCATCCTAACCTTGATTCTCCCAACATGCTCAAGGTTTTACCTTGATGCTTAATAGTTGCAAGCTAAACCATCTTTCTTTTGACTCCTCGTAAAACCAGTTTTTCTTCAAACCCTTCTTGTGACCTCTGTGCATTGTCAACCGTTGTTTTATCAATGTCAACCCTTGTTTTATCAATCAGTGGGATTTCCTTTCTTTATTCATGTACTTCTGTATGGATCTTTTCTTGTTCTAAAAGGCATTCAACTACTCCCTAGTTTGCATCTTCATTAAGGGTATTTTCTGCATCATCTAAATTCTTCCTTTGAACTTTCAATAATTCATCTTCATCAGTTTTCTTTTGTTGTTCACTTTTAGGCTCTTCAACCCTCTGTGTCAAAGACTTGTCTTGTGCATCCTCTTCCTCCACTTCGACTATGACTTCTTTCTTCAACTTTTTAACTAAGTTTTGGGATTTGTTCACCTGTCTTCTTTTTTATTGGTTCCATTTCGCTTTGAAAACCAGACCAAAACAAAAAATAGTCCCAAGACTTTCCTTTCTTCTAGAGCATAGTACTGATAATCAATTTGATCAGTCCATGATGAAAGATGGATTGTTTAGAGTGATCTTGATGCTCCCTTAATCTACTAGACATATTCTGCAAACTTTTAAGGAAGAAGAAAGGAAGATTCATCTTTGATTCATGACTTAGATGCTGTAAAAACTTGATATGATATTTAAACACAGAAGCATATCTCCCTTCACTAGTTATATAACTCTGCAAAATCTTGATTGGCTCTCTCCATTTTGGTTTAAAATTCTGTATACGTACCCCTTTACCCCAATCTACAACAACATTTGGCAGTAGGTAATTCTCTTAATTAAAAGAAAAAGGCACCTTCTTGAACCAATACTCACCCTCATCAGCAATTCCTATAGCCTTTACTATTAATTCTCTATTCAAATCAATTTTTATGGTATTAAATGTGAGTATGTCTTTCTCTAATGCCTAAGAAAATTTATATGAAACCTCTATATGATGAGCATCAATTTTCTCAAAATATTGCAACCAACCTGCTTCTGAAAACAACCTTGCACAATCAAGGAAATTTTTATCCCAAGACATGTCTGAAGGCTCAGCCCTGTTCGTCTTCCAACTTCTCTTCATTATAGGTAATAAACCTTGATTGTTTTTCCTTCATAAAATGTTCAAACTACTTTGAAAGTATGAATTCTCTACAGTAAATCAGAAATTAAGCAGAATGAAAACACTAGATATCAACTTTTCCTCAAGACTGATAAAGATTTCAGGACAATTCTTACTAACAACAAAGATTAATAACTGAGCAAGAAATTGGGCTCCTGAACCTGATGTAATTCTTAATTAATAGCCATCACTATTCTTATGTCACTAAAAACCCAAATTCAAGAATGATGTCAGCATTTGGTTGCATACCTGTCGTGATAATAGATTTTATTGCTAAAAATTTGGTATCTTGTCTTCCCAGGTGTCCCCTAACCTTTGTTTCTCTATCTTTAGTTTCCACGATTGTGCCAGTCAATTACCCTGCAAACCCTAAATCTCTAACCGTCTTCATCATCCAACCATAAACTGGTAGATCTCAATACGGTCTCTGTGATCATTCATACATTCAGTAAATTCGTAATTGATAACGAATTACCCCCATCGTGCACCATCATTGTTGTTTAAAGGATCTACATCTTCCACCATTTGGACAGCTGCAACTCACCTGAATGATCCTTGCCTTAACTCAAACCACTTGTTATAATGATTAGTAAGACCTGAACACGTATCAATCTCCTTTACAAGTGTGCAAAACTCCTTTCATGTGGAAATTTTTAAATTCACGAGCAAAGATACGATTTTTCAAAAGTCACGTTTTTCTTGTAGCGCCCTTGTTCATATTTTCTGTGTTTGCACTACAAGAATATCTATTTAATGATTTTTTAACCAAAACTCAAAACAATGTGTTAAATTTTGGTAATTAACCTTTGATAGGACCTTATGATATTTCTTTAGAACCTTTCTGAAATATTTACATCCTATAAGCCCATAAAAACTATGAAATCTACTAAGTAAAGCAAAATTAAAAAGAAAACTTATATAATCAATTATAAACATAAGCCTACTATCAAAATACTTTAAAATAAACAAGCTCAAAATTTTAAAGCAATAAGAAAAATCATGTTTTAAGACAAGCATATGGTTCAAAAATAGAAAACAAAAACAAGCTATAACATCTGGCTTTTGCTGCGGGATGAAGTCCTCCTTGTGAGGCTTCAAGAACCTGTAGATCAGTGCCTTCTGTGCTGTAACTGAAACTATATGCTATTCTACAAAATATCCATTGGGCTATGGAGTCTTTATTCAAACCTTCACACACCGGTATATACAATGAAAATCAAACACAAAATCATGCAACAATGAAAGACTGAGATGTATAATATATGAAACATAAATAGAACAACATAAGCACAATACTAAGTTTCATCCACAGTTCACAAGCACTTCATGAGAAATAACCTTAAACAAGAAATGAATTTGTTAACTGAGTGATCACACAAATCAGAAATGAAACCAACAAATAGGATAAAATGGTCTTATAGTTTGCATATATATCATAATTAGTAATTCAAAATACATTAGATTTTATGAACTTAGCTCTATTATACAGTAGCTTGAAATCCTACCCTTGTACAAAAATTCTAACCCCCTTTCGTTCTAAAGTCTTACTTTTATCTTAGTTACATCCAAAAAATGTTATCTAACTGAATAACTACCTTTTAGGTCAGACTATTGAATTACTTAACAAAGTAAAAGTTTTTCAAAACAGACTAATTTATTTACAAAATTTAACTAATAACACCTGTCACTAAAATCCTTTTACAAATCTTTGGCAGCTTCTGCCAAAAGCGCTATCCCCTCCAAAGCTTGAGTCTTCCTTCTAGTTCTTTACTGCTCAACTTCTAGGTCTTTGACTCTTTTTGATAATTCCTGATTTTGTTGAGTTACTTCTTGGATAGTTTGCTTCAGCTCTACACATAAACTTTGTGTCTGCCTTTTCCTCTTCAGTGCTTCCTTGGAAACTACAATTAATTCTTGGTAGTGGTTGTTAATCTCCTCTAGACCTTATCTTAATTTTTTGTTGGCCACTACTAATCCTTCATTTGTTTCATGCATAAATTCTATCTAATACTTGTATTGCTTGATACATCTTCGAAGGTTTTCATTCTCAGAATCTATACATTTTCCATCTGAAGCTGAAGACAATCCTTTTGGCATCTAAGGGATTTTAAATTTTTAAAAAATTATCTTCATCATCCTCTTGTTGTTGCTCTATCATTGTTACAGGAACCCCTGGAGATTCATCACCTTAAAAATTGCACTGAGTTGATGGCTCTGCAATCTTTTCCACATCTGCACATAATGTTGTCATCACCAACTACTGTTTCATAAAATCATTGTGCTGATGGCTAAGATTTGCTTTTATTTGAACATCTTCTAACTGCTCTAAGATTTTAATCTCCATTGAGGCTGAATTAACCTTCAAAGAAACATGTTTCTTACCTTTGACCATTTTATCATTCAGGCTTTCATCCTCTTCTAAATCTTCTTGGGAAGAAAAGTCTTCTATTATTGTGATTTTCTCCTGAGCTAGCTTAGGAGTTACAAGCTTTTTCATGTTCAACCTCAATTTATTTCTAGGTCTGGTTTTAGGTCTCCAACCTACACCTATTTCTCCCAACATGCTCAAGGCTTTACCTTGATGCTTAATAGCTGCAAGATGAACCATATTTCTTTTGACTCCTTCTAAAAGCGGCTTTTCTTCAAGCCCTTCTTGTGAACTTTGTGCATTGTCAACCCTTGTTTTATCAATCAGTGGGCTTTCCTTTCTTTCTTCATGTACTTCTGTATGGATCTATTCTTGTTCTAGAAGGAATTCAACTACTCCCTGGTTTGCATCTTCATTAAGGGTATTTTCTGCATCATCTAAATTCTGCCTTTGAACTTTCAATAATTCATCTTCATCAGTTTTCTTTTGATGTTCACTTTCAGGCTCTTGATTAGTTTTCTTTTGATGGGATACAATCTCTTACATGCTGGTATACATCGGAGAACAAAGAAGGCCAATAGTATCTGGACCTCAAGACTTTATAAGCAGTTTCCTTCCAATACTTATGTCCCCGACAAGCACCCTCATGTGATTCTGAGATTACCTCACTGTCTCATGAAAACATCTTGAAGCTCCTCTATTAAAGGAATGGAATTTGCTGGTAACTCTCTGAACCATTTTCTGACCTCTCCATCCAAACTCTGTAAGAACATTCTCATTACACATCTTTTGACTCAATATTTTGATTATCTACATAACTCAGAAATGCATCTCAGTTCTCCTCAGCTGTTGTCTCACCTTGTCCATTAAACCTAGGAAAGTACTTTTGGTAATCTCCACCAGGAAGAGAATTTAAGGGCTGAGGTAAAACTAAAGGTGCATACCTAGCTTCCACCATCCTATCCATCATATATAATGGTTTTTGTTGGGCTGCCATTTCTAAACTGATTGGTTTAGATGAAGGAAAAGATTGACTAGAACTTGGCTGAAAATGGTTCTTACTGAATTCAAACTAAAACAAAGGGATTCTTCCAGGACATAGGGATTTTGCTTTCTTGAAGGACTGAGGATCAGTAAAGATTTGAAAACTGCTAACAGGGATTGTAGATTTCAACCATGATGAATCTTGTTTTTCTTCCTTTTCCAATGAAAAGGGTGAAAATACGTCAATTTGATTAGGGTTACATAAGGCTGAAGATGACTCAAACTTCTTAATTTTCCTAGATATTTTCAGAATTTTCTCTGGGTCTGAGACACCCAGCTGTAATGGTGAACTAGGTCTACTTCTTGTCCCAACTCCCTTAGTAGCCATTGTGAACTGTTAGGTGAAATGTAGTCTTAAGGATTGGCTAGTTTTGTCCACCTCTCAAAACTAGTTGAATGATGAATAACCCAGGGAAAGTATGCTTCATCTTCATCCCCGACAATGACGCCAAAGATATTAGTGCTAGAAATTGTTCTCGGACTACTAAAGAACAAGCCTACACAATCTCACAAAATAAAACTAAGCAAAATAGGTTTTTAGGGTTTTGGTTTTGCAATTTGTTAATAAGAGGGTAAAAACTCATAAGGATAAGACAAACACTAAATCATGCGACAATGAAAGACTGAGATGTATAATATATGAAACATAAAAAGAAAAACATAAGCACAATACTAAGTTTCATCCATAGTTCACAAGCACTTCATTAGAAATAACCTTAAAAAAGAAAAGGATTTGTTAACTGAGTGATCACACAAATCAGAAATGAAACCAACAGATAGGATAAAATGGGCTTATAGTTTGCATATATATCATAATCAGTAATTCAAAATACATAAGAGTTTATGAACTTAGCTCTATATTACAGTAGCTTGAAAGCCTCCCCTTGTACAAAAATTCTAACCCCCTTTCATTCTAAAGTATTACTTTTATCTTAGTTACATCCAAAAAATAGTTATCTAGTCGAATAACTACCTTTTAGGTCAGACTATCGAATTACTTAACAAAGTAAAAGTTTTTCAAAACAGACTAATTTCTTTACAAAAATTAACTAATAACACTTGTCACTAAAATCCTTTTACAAATCTTTGGCAGCTTCTGCCAAAAGGGCTATCCCCTCCAAAGCTTGAGTCTTCCTTCTGGTTCTCTGTTGCTCAGCTTCTAGGTCTTTGACTCTTTTTTATAATTCCTGATTTTGTTGAGTTACTTTTTGGACAGTTTGCTTCAGCTTTGGACATAAACTTTGTGTCTACGTTTTCCTCTTCAGTGCTTCCTTGGAATCTACACTTAATTCTTGGTAATGGCTGTTAATCTCCTCTAGATCTTCTCTTAATTTTCTGTTGGCCACTACTAATCCTTCATTTGTTTCATGCAGAAATCCTATTTGATACTTGTACTTATTGATACTTCTTCGAAGTTTTTCATTCTTAGAATCTATACATTTTCCTTTTGAAGCTGAAGATAGTCCTTCTGCCATCCAAGGGATTTTCATTTTTTTAAAAATATCTTCATCATCCTCTTGCTGTTGCTCTGTCATTGTTACAAGAACCCCTGGAGATTCATCTCCTTCAAAATTGCACTGATTTGATGGCTTTGCAATCTTTTCCACATCTGCACATGATGTTGTCATCACCGACTGTTGTTTCATAAAATCATCCCGCTGATGGCTAAGATTTTATTTTCTTTGAACATCTTCTAATTACTTTGAGATTTTAATCTCTGTTGAGGCTGAATTAACCTTCAAAGAAACCTGTTTCTTACCTTTGACCTTTCTATCATTCAGGATTTCATCCTCTCCTAAATATTCTTGGAAAGAAAAGTCTTCTATTATTGTGATTTTCTCTTGAGCTAGCTTAGGATTTACAAGATTTTTCATGTTCAACCTCAATTTGTTCTTAGGTCTGGTTTCAGGTCTCCAGCCTACTCCTATTTCTCCCAACATGCTCAAGGTTTTACCTCGATGCTTAATAACTGCAAGCTAAACCATCTTTCTTTTGACTCCTTATAAAACAAGCTTTTCTTAAAACCCTTCTTGTGAACTCTGTGCATTGTCAACCCCTGTTTTATCAATCAGTGGGATTTCCTTTCTTTCTTCATGTACTTCTATATGGATCTGTTCTTGTTCTAAAATGCATTTAGCTACTCCCATGTTTGCATCTTCATTAAGGGTATCTTCTGCATCATCTAAATTCTTCCTTTGAACTTTAAATAATTCATCATCATCAGTTTTCTTTTGTTGTTCACTTTCAGGCTCTTCAACCCTCTGTGTCCAAGACTTGTCTTTTGCATTCTCTTCCTCCACTTCGAATATGACTTCTTTCTTCAACTTTTTAACTAAATTCTGGGATTTGTTCACCTGTCTTCTTTTTTATTGGTCTTCCATTTCGCTTTGAAAACTAGACCAAAACAAAAAATAGTCCCAATACTTTCCTTTCTTTTGGAGCATAGTACCGATAATAAATTTTATCAGTCCATGATGAAAGATGGATTGTTTAGAGTGATCCTGATGCTCCCTTACTCTGCTAGACATCTTCCGCAAAGTTTTAAGGAAGAAGAAAGGAATATTCATCTTTGATTCATGACTTAGATGCTGTAAAAACCTGATATGATATTTAAACACAGAGGCATATCTCCCTTCACAAGTTATATAACTTTGCAAAATCTTGATTGGCTCTCTCCATTCTGGTTTAAAATTTTGTATATGTACCCCTTTACCCCAATCTGCAACAACATTTAGCAGCAGGTAATTCTCTGAATTAAAAGCAAAAGGCACCTTCTTGAACCAATACTAACCCTCATTAGCAATGCATGTAGACTCTTCTATTAATTCTCTATTCAACTCAATTTTTATGGTATTAAATGTGACTATGTATTTCTATAATCCCTAAGCAAATTTATATGAAACCTCTGCATGATGACCATCAATTTTCTTAAAATATTGCAACCAGCTTGCTTTTGAAAACAACCTTGCACAATCAAGGAAAGCTTTAGCCCAAGACATGTCTAAAGGCTCAACCCTATTCGTCTTCCCACTTCTCTTCATTCTAGGTAATAAAACTTGATTGTTTTTCCTTCAGAAAATGGTTCAAACTACTTTGAAAGTATGAAGTCTCCACAGTAAGTTAGAAATTATGCAGATTGAAAACCATGGATATCAAGTTTTCCTCAAGACTGATAAATATTTTGGGACAATTCTTACTCACAACAAAGATTAATAACTGAGCAAGAAATCGGGCTCCTGAACCTGATGTAATTCTTAATTAACGGCCATCACTATTCTTCTGTCACTACAAACCCAAATTCAGGGATGATGTCAGTAATCGGTTGCATACCTGTTGTGATAATAATTTTTATTGCTAAAAATTTGGTATCTCATCTTCCCAAGTGTCCCCTGACCTTTGTTTCTCTGTCTTCAGCTGCCACAATTGTGCCAGTTAATTACCATGCAAACCCTAAATCTCTAATTGTCTTCATCTTCCAACCATGAACTTCCAGATCTCAATACGGTCTCTGTGTTCTTTCATACATTTAGTAAATTCCTAATTGATAACGAATTACCCCCATCTTGCACCATCATTTTTGTTTAAAGGATCTGCATCTTCCACCTTCCAGATAGCTGCAACTCGCCTGAATGATCCTTCCCTTAACTCAAAAGACTTGTCACAATGATTAGTAAGACCTGAACACGTATCAATCTACTTTACAAGTGCGCAAAACTCCTTTCATGTGCAAATTTTGAAATTCACGAGCAAAGATACGATTTTTCAAAAGTCACGATTTTCTTGTAGCGCACTTGGTCATATTTTTTGTCTTTGCACTACAAGAATATCTATTTAATGATTTTTTAACCAAAACACAAAACAATGTGTTAAATTTTGGTAATTAACCTTTGATAAGACCTTATGATATTTCTTTAGAAACTTTCAGAAATATTTACATCCTATAAGCCCTTAAAAACTATGAAATCTACTAAGTAAAACAAAATTAAAAAGAAAACTTATAAAATCAATTATAAACATATGCCTACTATCAAAATAATTTAAAATAAACAAGCTCAAAATTTTAAAGCAATAATTAAAATCATGTTTTAAGACAAGCTTATGGTTTAAAAATAGAAAACAAAAACAAGCTATAACATCTGGCTCCTACTGCGGGATGAAGTCCTCCTTGTGAGGCTTCAAGAACCTGTAGATCAGTGCCTTCTGTGCTGTAACTAAAACTTTATGCTATTCTGCAAAATATCCATTGTGCTATGGAGTCTTTATTCAAACCTTCACACACCGGTATATACAATGAAAATCAAATCTTTTTCCCTCAAAAACTGTAAAAATGCTTGAGGAATCGTCCATTGACTGGATTAGACAACTCCTCACCATCCAAGGTCTGTAATACAAAAGTATTGTTCTCCAGAATCTTTGATACTATGAAAGGAGCAAACCATAAATGATCAAACTTACCATGTTTTCCCTTCTGTTCCTTTCTAGCATCCCATCTCAAAACCATATCTCCATCAAAAAAGGTGTTCTCTTTGATCTTTCTATCAAACCTTTCTTTGATATTCGTTATGTACAGCTAAGCCTTTCCTTCTACTAATTCACCCTCTTGCTGTAATTCAATGACTGCGTAAATTCTCCTTTGAATGTCACTGGGTTCCTCTTGACTCTCTTGAAGAAATTTCATCACTGGAATACCAAGTTGAACAGGAAACACCACATTAGTGCCATATACCAGCTGAAAAGGAGAAGTCCCAATTGCCTAATTAATTGTTATCCTGTCAGCCCATAGTGCATAATTAAGCATTGAGACCCATGAACTTTTATTCTGACTCAACAACTTCTTGATGCTCTTAATAATTCTCTTATTGGTTGACTCAGCTAACCCATTTCCATGAGGGTAATTAGGTGTTGAGTGTTTCAAAAAAATCCCATTTTCTTCACAAAATGTCACCATAGCTTTGGACTTAAAAGCTTTAGCATTATCACTCAATAACTTCTTGGGACATCCAAATCTGCTAAGAATATTTTCCTGAATAAATCTAATTATTACTTTGTCTGTTGCATTGCTTGTGGGGATGCATTCTACCCATTTAGTGAAGAAATATGTAGCTGTCAAAATTCATTATGCTGCCCTAAAGAACAAGGATTTATCTCCCCTATAAAGTCCAAACCCCACTACTGAAAAGGAGCATTCACTGCAATAGACTTCAATGGTAAAGACACTAACTTTTTCTTACCAGGAAACTTTTGACATGGGATACAAGCTCTTACCTACTGGTATACATCGGAGAACAAAGAAGGCAATAGTATCCGTACCTCAAGACTTTATAAGCAGTTTCCTTCCAATACTTATGTCCCCCACAAGCACCCTCATGTGATTATGATATTACCTCACTGTCTCATGAAAACATCTTGAAGCTCTTCTATTAAAGTAATGGAATTTGTTGGTAACTCTTTGAACCATTTTTTGACCTCTCCATCCAAACTCTGTACGAACATTCTCATCCACACATCTTTTGACTCAATATTTTGATTATCTACATAGCTCAGAAATGCATCCCAATGCTCCTCAGCTGTTGTCTCACCTTGTCCATTAAACCTATGCAAGTACTTTTGGTAATATCCACTAGGAAGAGCATTTAAGGGCCAAGGTAAAACTAAACATGCATACCTAGCTGCCACCATCCTATCCATCATATCTAATGGCTGCTGTTGGGCTGCCATTTTTAAACTAACTGGTTTAGATGAAGGAAAAGCTTGACTGGAACTTAGCTGAAAAGGGATCTTACTGACTTAAAACTGAAACAAAGGGATTTTTCCAAGAGATAAGGCTTTTGCTTTCTTGAAGGACTGAGGATCAGTAAATATTTGAAAACTGCTAACAGGGATTGTAGGTTTCAACCATGATGAATCTTGTTTTTCTTCCTTTGCCAATGAAAAGGGTGACAATAGGTCAATTTGATCAGGGTTACATAATGCTAGAGATGACTGAGACTTATTAATTTTCCGAGCTATTTTCAGAATTTGCTCTGGTTCTAAGACACCCAGCTGTAATGGTGAACTAGGTCTACTTCTTGTCCCAACTTCCTTAGTAGCCACTATGAACTGTTAGGTGAAATGTAGTCTTAAGGATTGGCTGGTTTTGTCCACCTCTCAAAACCAGTTGAATGATGAATAACCCAGGGAAAGTATGCTTCAGCTTCATCCCCGACAATGGCGCCAAAGATGTTAGTGCCAGAAATTGTTCTCATACTACTAAAGAACAAGCCAACACAATCTCACAAAATAAAACTAAGTAAAACAGGTTTTTAGGGTTTTGGTTTTGCAATTTGTTAACAAGAGGGTAAAAAATCATAAGGCTAAGACAAACACTAAATCATGCAACAATGAAAGACTGATATGTATAATATATGAAACATAAACATAACAACATAAGCATAATACTAAGTTTCATCCACAGTTCACAAACACTTCATGAGAAATAACCTTAAACAAGAAATGAATTTGTTAACTGAGTGATCACACAAATAAAAAATGAAACCAGCAGATAGGATAAACTGGGCTTATAGTTTGCATATATATCATAATCAGTAATTCAAAATACATAAGAGTTTCTGAACTTAGCTCTGTATTACAGTAGCTTGAAAGCCTCCCCTTGTATAAAAATTCGAACCCCCTTTCATTCTAAAGTCTTACTTTTATCTTGGTTACTTCCAAAAAACAATTATCTAACTGAATAACTACCTTTTAGGTCAAACTATTGAATTACTTAACAAAGTAATTTTTTTTCAAAACAGAGTAGTTTCTTTACAAAAATTAACTCAAAACACTTGTCACTAAAATCCTTTTAAAAATCTTTGGCAGCTTCTGCCAAAAGGGCTATCCCCTCCAAAGCTTGAATCTTCCTTCTGGTTCTCTACTGCTCAGCTTCTAGGTCTTTGAATCTTTTTGATAATTCCTGATTTTGTTGAGTTACATCTTGGACATGTTGCTTCAGCTCTGCACATAAACTTTGTGTCTGTCTTTTCCTCTTCAGTGCTTCGTTGGAAAATACAATTAATTCTTGGTAATGGTTGTTAATCTCCTCTAGATATTCTCTTAATTTTCTGTTGGCCAATACTAATCCTTCATTTGTTTCATGAAAAAATTATATCTGATACTTGTACTGCTTGATACTTTTTTGAAGGTTTTCATTCTCAGAATCTATACATTTTCCTTCTGAAGCTGAAGACAATCCTTCTGGCATCCAAGGGATTTTCAATTTTTTAAAAATATCTTCATCATCCTCTTTGTTGTTGCTCTTTCATTGTTACATGAACCCCTGGAGATTCATCACCTTCAAAATTGCACTGAGTTGATGGCTCTACAATCTTTTCCACATCTGCACATAATGTTGTCATCGTTGACTATTGTTTCATAAAATCATCCTGCTGATGGCTAAGATTTGCTTTTCTTTGAACATCTTCTAACTGCTATGACATTTTAATCTCTGTTGAGGCTGAATTAACCTTCAAAGAAACCTGTTTCTTACATTTAACCTTTCTATCATTCAGGATTTCATCCTCTTCTAAATCTTCGTGGGAAGAAGAGTCTTCTATTATTGTGATTTTCTCCTGAGCTAGCTTAGGATTTACAAGCTTTTTCATGTTCAACCTCAATTTTTTCTTAGGTATGGTTTTAGGTCTCCAACCTACTCCTATTTCTCCCAACATGCTCAAGGTTTTACCTTGATGCTTAATAGCTGCAAGCTGAACCATCTTTCTTTTGACTCCTTGTAAAACCAACTTTTCTTCAAACCCTTCTTGGGAACTATGTGCATTGTCAACCCTTGTTTTATCAATCAGTGGGATTTCCTTTCTTTCTTCATGTACTTCTATATGGATCTGTTCTTTTTCTAAAATGCATTCAGCTACTCATTGGTTTGCATCTTCATTAAGGGTATTTTCTACATCATCTAAATTATTCCTTTAAACTTTCAATAATTCATCTTCATCAGTTTTCTTTTGTTGTTCACTTTCAGGATCTTCAACCCTCTGTGTCGAAGACTTGTCTTGTGCATTCTCTTCCTCCACTTCGACTATGACTTCTTTCTTCAACTTTTTAACTAAGTTTTGGATTTGTTCACCTGTCTTCTTTTTTATTGGTCTGCCATTTCACATTGAAAACTAGACCAAAACAAAAAATAGTCCTAAGACTTTCCTTTCTTCTTGAGCATAGTACTGATAATCAATTTTATCAGTCCATGATGAAACATGGATTGTTTAGAGTGATCCTGATGCTCCATTACTCTGCTAGACATCTTCTGCAAACTTTTAAGGAAGAAGAAAGGAAGATTCATCTTTGATTCATGACTTAGATGCTGTAAAAACTTAATATGATATTTAAACATAGAGGCATATCTCCCTTCACAAGTTATCTAACTTTGCAAAATCTTGATTGGCTCTCTCCATTCTGGTTTGAAATTCTGTATATGTACCCCTTTACCCCAATCTGCAACAACATTTGGCAGTAGGTAATTACCTAAATTTAAAGCAAAAGGCACCTTCTTGAATCAATACTGACCGTCATCAGCAATGCCTGTAGCCTCTGCTATTAATTCTCTATTCAACTCAATTTTTAGGGTATTAAATGTGACTATGTCTTTCTCTAATCCCTGAGCAAATTTATATGAAACCTCTATATGATGACCATCAATTTTCTCAAAATATTGCAACCATCCTACTTCTGAAAACAACCTTTCACAATCAGGGAAAGTTTCAGTGCAAGACATGTCTGAAGGCTCAGCCCTATTTGTCTTCCCACTTCTCTTCATTCTAGGTAATAAACCTTGATTTTTTTTTCTTTAGAAAATGGTTCAAATTATTTTGAAAGTATGAATTCCATGCATGCAACCCCTCCTGAGCATATCATACTGTCAAATTGAGAAGTCTCTTGTCTAGAGGAGGATGCCCAATGATAACCCTGAACCATAGGTGGTGTCCACACAGGGATAGCATGGGTCTAAGTGAGAAAAAAGAGGTCAACAATCCCAATTACACTAGATAACCCGAAGTGGAACTTAATGTGCCATTAACCCCAACCTTGATGAACTTGTCATTTAGAGGAAAGACATGACTACCCAATGGGAGGGTTGTTTTGAATGATGGTCCATTTTCCTACTTTTCTAGCTGCCTTGACATGTTCTCTAGATTGTGTGAGCTTGACAAGTTGGGATTTCATGAGATTAACATCTAGGAATATCTTATAAGGGAGGGAGGAGAGTCGTCTCTTAGATTTCAGGGATTTTATATGATCCGTAGAGTCCTAAATTGGATGAAGGGTGTTGGCCCCAACCCAAATCCTTTCGAGGCTAATATTATTTAGAGGAATAACATTATGAAGGAAAGAGGTTCCACAAGTAAAGGCTCCAAATATTTATTTGAATTCTACCTCCACCACTCTATTCCTAAATTGGTAACCTCATTCTGAAGTCTATTGTTTTCATATTCAAATTGCTCCAATCTTACAAACATGTTTGTAATGTGGGATGCCTAGATGGAAGAGTATGTATAAAATCTTATGTTATTTGAAGTTACAGTCAGAGATATTTATCCAGACATAACTTTTTTACTAGTGTGATTTCTTGAAAAGAAGAAGGATGATTGAGAGCCCTAGTATGCCCATCATAACTTCGTTCGGTTCAGTATTTTTCACTTATAAAAATACATTTATAAAATAAAGGAGATCCAAATGCCATCAATTATAATTTAAGCTTTTAACTCTCGTTTATTATTATCCTTGAAAAAATTAAAATATAAATCATCTGTCTTTTTCTGGAAACAAAATTTCAATTAGGTTCTGAAAAAATTAAAATATAAATCCCCTATCTTCTTCTTGAAACAAAATTTCAATTAGGTAAGAACCCACATATTTAATAAAATAATAAAAACAATCTATGTTTGCTCAAATAATTTTGATTTGGAATTATTAAAAACAAGTTCTCTATGCAGAAGAAATATTTATTTAGCATGGATTTATACTGGTATGGAAAATCTGAAAAGAATGTGTTCATAATATAGTTTAAAAGTTGAACTTCTCTTCCCTTGAATTTCCCTCTCTATGTGAGATCAAGGTCACTGTTGCGAGATTCCCATTGCATTGCATTTTTCAAATGCATAGTCTGTATGCCAAAAGCATACCAACATTAAAGAAAGACATGACATAAGAGGTATTTAACACTGAGATGGATGATAGTCATTAATTAATATATGTGGCAGTAGACACAAAAGAGAATTCAATGCTAGTTGTGTCCTTTCCAACGTTTAATCTTCCAGCTGTTGCTTTTCACTTTTCACTTTCGTTCCTCACCTTTAGGAAAGAGAGGGGCTGAGGAACTTACTTTTTCTTTTCTTCTTCGTTTCTTGTGATTTATTGATGGTGCCAACATCTCTCAGGAGGGGTGGTATCCCCAAACACCAATCCTTAAAGTGAGGTTGAAGCACGCTCACATAGCCTTTCTTTGAAGAGGAGGAGTAAAGCATCACCTTCCTAAGCCTCCTATCACTGCTTCCCCAAGCCTTAGAACCTTACATGCATAAAATATGGTATTTTCATATATACAAATGTGAGTTCTTTAACCCAGATGGAAAGCCTATGACTCCGCCTACCAACCAATATTTGATCTATCAAATGTGTCGGGTCTTATTGGATCCAAAAGAAACACTTATTGGGAAGCCCAAATAACTTTTAGTTTTATCTTATAAAGCACCAAGATTTTTATTTTATATTATTTAGAACTGGTGTTCCTCACCTTTAGGATTTGATTATTCCATACCTCCATCTTTAGTTTCTTGTTCTAGGGAAAGCTACCCAACCCTTTAGTATTTTATAACTACGTGCCTCATCTTTAGATTCTTACATTTAATCTTCCAGCTATTGCTTTTTTATATTTTGATACCCAAAGTATTCAAACAAGCACAACATAACTTCTGGCAAATCTGCGTTGTTGCTGCAATTTGGAAGACCAACATTAAAGAAAGACATGCCATAAGAGGTATTTAACATTGAGATGGATGATATTCATTAATTAATAAATGTGGTAGCAGGCACAGAGGAGAATTCAATGCTAGTTGTGTCCTTTCCAACATTTAATCTTCCAGCTATTTCTTTTCTTATATTTTGACAGCCAAAGTATTCAAACAAGCACAAAATAACTTTTGGAAAATCCATGTTGTCACTGCAATTTGGAAATTACTAGGTTAGGTTCGAGTTGCTTCATTAGAGGAAATTTGGGGTCTAAAATGGGCCTTATAAGAAAATGCACCAACAATAAATTTTGTGAGTTGGAATTCAATAACCAATAGAATTTCAATAAAATGAGTCAACCATAATGGTTGAATTGACATATTTGTCATAAAAGAAAACTATTTTTTTTGTTCGTATTTTTGACATATCTCTCTATGTTTTTACTCAAATTTCAAGCGAGAGAGCTCGTTGGATGCGGAATTTAATTCCGCATCCAAATATTACCCACGCTGCATACTTTTGACAGACCCCGCTACCCCAAAAACAAGAAATACTTGAAAAAACATGATGATGATGTCATCATCACATTTTTTCAGGTATTTCTTGTTTTTGGGGTAGCGGGGTCTGTCAAAAGTATGCAGTGTGGGTACTAGTTGGATTCGTAATTAAATTCCGCATCCAACGAGCTCTCCTGCTTGAAATTTGAGTAAAAACACAGGGAGATATGTTGAAAATACGAACACAAAAAGTAGTTTTTTTCATTCTTCCTCCAAAATTAATAACTATTCTTTTATTATTTTATTATTTTAACTATTATTTTATTGTTTTCCTTAGGAGGCCCATTTTAGACCCCAAATTTCCTCTAATGCCTAATCTAGGTATTTTATAATAAAAATCCTTAAAGAAGAAATCCATAACATTTGGAAGTCTCGGGGCTAGGTGTCTATGATCTAATATCAATTTGATTTGGAAGGTTAGAATGTGTTTGTTTTACATTAACCATCTCAAAAGCTCATGAAAATTGTACCCATGCTTCTCTTCTCTAATATTTGCATAGATTTTGACCTTTTAGGGATGTGACAGTGCCCATAACTAAAAAAAACAAAGCCTCTTATGCGCTCAACATCCACAGTTTTTCTTCTAATGAACATCATCATGGAAAAATTACCTTCTGAAGACTATGATTAAGATCACACACAGACACCCATACAAAATGGGGGTAATAGACCTCATATAATGATTGGTTGGTGCCTTTTATTAAGTATGTTAAGCAAGAAAATCCACACAATGAGCAATTGGAAAATTAGGCAATAAAGCAACAACAAAAACAATGGTATAATTCTGGGAATAAGGCAAAAATAAAAGTGTATACTCTACTTTGGAGGATACCTGTAGCAAATGGTATTCCTTGCAGCATGTGGTGGTTAATCTAATGCTAGAAGAGACTACATACAATATCCTTTTGGTATATCTTTCCAATAGAAAATGACTACTAGAGGAATAATGTTAAGAAACAACAGAAAAGGAGGTGGGTTCAATCATTGAAGATAACAATTCTTATGAAGAAAACAACAAATTTTCCCCATTTGACTATATGTTATAGCCAGCTGACATATGAGATAATGATAATAATTCTTTTTATGTTATTTGAAGTGATAGTAAGATATATTTAGCCAGACATAACTTTGTTACTAGTGTGATTTCATACAAACAATTGCTGGAGGATCAACTTTGGAATGAAGTGGAAGCTTTTAGGAAAAAAACAAAGATATTTCTTTCCCAAAAGCAATGAAAGTTATCCAAAACACCGAGTCAGTCCAGTTGGTATACATGCAAAGGATGGCCACTTTGGCATACTCTCTCTCCATTTTCCACAAGCAGTTAAGGTGAATTAATCAGCTAAGACAGGTTTAAGATTCTATATATGCAGGAGTACAGAGTAGAATTTGGACAGTATTATTTTTAACATTTTTGTAACAGCAAAGGACTTTTGTCTCTTTCACCTTCTAAACCCTTACATCACCAACAAGTAACACCACTGCATGCAAGGAGACCTAAGGAAAATTCTCAACTGTCACTCAGTATGATGTAATTAGTTTCTTAGGTAACATTTGATTTGATTTGGCTAGGTAGTGCCATGGCTAGGTAGTGTACTTATTTTCATTTATCTCCATCTAAGGCACAAATTCACCTCACCTATTTCATATATGCATTTATGCACTTTGAGTGCCTTGGTTCTATGTTTTGTGTGCAATATCAGTTTATGAACCATTCATCTCATAACAAATATGTGTGCATCTCTCACAATTTCCTCCAAAGACATGGCATTTATTCAGTGAAATATGTTGTGGAAACTATGGTTTCTATGTTCAGCTTGCAATGCCCGGTTGAATATTCGACTATGGGAAATCCAAAGCTCATTCACAGCTCGACTACGCGCATGAAGGGTGGTTTTCTCGTTCTACTTGAAAAAAAGAAGATTGATTGATAGCCCTAGTATCCCCATCATAACTTCATTTGGTTCAATCTTTTTCACTTATAAAAATACCTTTATAAAATAAAGGAGATCCAAATACCATCAATTATACTTTAAGCTTTTAACTCTCATTTATTATTATCCTTGAAAAAATTAAAATATAAATCCTGTCTTTTTCTAGAAACAAAATTTCAATTAGGTTCTGAAAATTAAAATATAAATCCCCTATCTTCTTCTTGAAACAAAATTTCAATTAGGTAAGAACCCATAGATTTAATAAAATAATAAAAACAATCTATGTTTGCTCAAATAATTTTGATTTGGAATTATTAAAAACAAGTTCTCTATTCAGAAGAATTCATTATTTAGGATGTTTTTATATTGGTATGGAAAAGCTGAAAAGAATTTGTTCATAATATAGTTTAAAAGTTGAACTTCACTTCCCCTGAATTTACCTCTCTATGTGAGGTCAGGATCACTGCTGCGAAATTCCCATTGCATTGCATTTGTAAAATGCATAGTCTGTACGCCACAAGCATACCATCATTAAAGAAAGACATGACATAAGAGGTATTTAACACTGAGATGGATGATATTCATTAATTAATATACATGGTAGCAGGAACAAACGAGAATTCAATGCTAGTTGTGTCATTTCCAACCTTTAATCTTCCATTCGTTGCTTTTCACTTTTCACTTCCATTCCTGACCTTTAGGAGAGAGAGGGGCTGAGGAACTTTCTATTGCTTCTGCTTCTTTGTTTCTTGCGATTTATTGACGGCGCCAACATCTCTCGCGAGGGGTGGTCTCCCCAATCACCAATCCTTAAAGTGAGGTGGAAGCACGCTCAAATAATCTTTCTTTGAAGAGGAGGAGTGAAGCCTCACCTCCCTAAGCCGCCTATCACTGCTTCCACTTACCTTAGAACCTTACATGCATTAAATATGATATTCCATATAATAGTCTTGCTTAGATCACCCATGATGCAAAAAAAGAACAAAATTTTATGTCTACAGTACCATTCTGCGTGTGAGAGACCATTTGTATAATGAACAATGTCCAATGGTGAAAACTCTTCACCTTCAACAACTTAGAATGCAATTCTATTCATTCTTGAAGTGACAGGTGGACAGCTGGAAAAAAGTGGTGACAACTTTGAGCACCACTATCTCTTTCTGCAGTTTCATGGCTAAATTGTTAAGTACATCCCTATTCAACTACTTATATCATAACACGCACATTAAACAATACGTATAGAGGTGTAATAGAATTCCTTGAATTTGGCATCATGGCTATATATATGTTGACCTATTTTAGAAACAATCTCGCAACATCAAAGATATGCTCAATACTGATAAGGCAATAGGAAAAAATCAATAACACAACTTCCACCTATATAACCCAAGTATAATGGAAGTCATCATTATATCTTAAGATCAAATGAAGTTAAGTCACAAAAAATATCCGTCTCCTGGATTTTTTGTTTTAGATCCAGTTAAGGCATCCAATGGGCAGGTATTGAGGATTCCAGAACTGTATTAAAAGCATGTGGATTATAAGCCATAACTAGAATCACTAACTTTAACACTGTTCAACACATTGACGAATTCCCCTAGACTGAAGATTCTTCTTTCGGGGTATCTTGTATTTATGATCCTGTCAAGGTTTCTAATAAGAGGGTATTACAACTTTCAATTTTCAAAAGTTGTCTGAATACCATAAGCCTAAGAAATTAATCCATAACTGGCATGGAAATCTTAAACAATTGTTGGAACAATGAATCGATCATGTAATTGAGTTCCTATGCTAGATGACTGAAGAAAAAACAAAATTTCGCCTTTCTAGTATAGCTTTGAAGGAAATGAGAAACCATGATGCCATCCAAAAACTTGAACGAAAAGTGAACCTCTTTCCAATAATTCAGTCACCAGACATGCAACTTAATTTCACCTCAAGGCTCAAACATCCAACAACTTCAAGTCCTTTTACCATCCAGAATAAATCCAAATGTCAATGCGGAAAATGGCCAGCTTTCATGCCATATCAAACAACTCACACCAAAAATGTGACAAGCCGCCTTGTTTCTCCAGCTAGCTAAAGTTCCAAAAGGTACTAAGACATACAAATTAATTCAGTCCCCAGATAAATTAAATCATAAAATTTCGTTGATTATTCATTCTTTTTGGGTATTTAATTCTAATGGCATGATTGGTAATTATTTTGTAATTTAAGGTAATTCAATTGGTAATTTATATGCAAAGCTTATTTGAAGGAGATGAAGAAAGAAACTAAGAGGGTAAGGTAAGGTTATTCTCCTTCAACCACTATGCAAACATGAAATACACTTCATATGTCACACTTCGCAAAAAAGAAGAGGTGCGCCTTCTTTCTCTATTCCTTTCACACTTAAAATTGCATCCCTTAATCCCTACAGTCCCCGTACCAAATTAAAATACCAATGTTGCTTGCCAATATGATTAGAGTCAAACTTGATAAAAATAATTATATTACATATGTAAAAAATTTCTGATGACAAAATTAATGGACATTTCATTTCACTTGCCATAGATTAGATTGGTTTCTATTTATTGCATGGGTTCCTATTTATTGCTTATTAGTATTTGCAGTATAATTTTCATGGATTCACTATACTTGCTTTTAACACAAACTTATATTATCTACATACACATAACTTTCGTTCATTTTGGACATACTGAAGTTCTTTTCGGTGTTTCATTTCCCCCGTTTTGGGGGTATGCTAGTTAATAACTTGAGAAGATGTATGCCATCCTTTTTTTTTATTCTTATGAATAGGAAGAAAATGGGTTTTATGGTTTTTTCTATGTAAACAATTAGTTGTCCAACAAGTTAGAAATTTGTACCAGACCAAGCAGCCAAGATTGAAATCTTATAGAAACAAGGTAGTGGACTTGATTGATAACTTCTTCCTTGCTTTCAACATTCATTTAATTCCCAAAAGTGAAAATAAGCAGGAAGATTCATTGGCCATATAAGCAAGTAATTTCAGACCTCCTTTGCCTTTGAAATTAAAGTATGATGTTGAATTAAGGTGTAGACCCATTATCCCTAATGGAACAATCGTAAGTAAGATGGGAAACCCCTCAACTTTATCTACCTCCTTGTGGCCTTATCAATTGTGGAAACCAGTATGATGCTTTTCTCTGTTGACATCTTATTAATTTAGATTATAAATAATGCACATAATATAAATCCTCTTTGTTGGTGTTCATTGTTAAAATCTCCATTAGATCATATATGATGCACATAGTAGGCATCTTCTTTTAGTAACCATTCATGAGTGCTTCTCTTACCATCCCATTGCTAAACAAAATCACATCATCAATGAAAAGAAACATTTATGTAGCAACACACGCATCCTCAATTGGATCCTACAACTATTTCTTAAACACTTCCCTTATTCTTTGTCCTTATCAAGTTTAGGTTATTAGGTATGTATCAATACATTATCTTGTTCTCTAAGGCCCTTTTGCGGACCACTTTAATAGATTGCATAATCGTTTAGGATATTTTGTTGCCTGATCATGATAGATTTTTGTGCTTATTAATGTGTTTGTAAAAATAAATTGGATT
This sequence comes from Pseudotsuga menziesii, assembly GCA_001517045.1. Taxonomy (NCBI): domain Eukaryota; kingdom Viridiplantae; phylum Streptophyta; class Pinopsida; order Pinales; family Pinaceae; genus Pseudotsuga; species Pseudotsuga menziesii. Next base: position 790,018 of record LPNX010849335.1, read on the forward strand.
TTAAGCATGATTGACTTTGGATCTTATTGTCTTTTTATTATAATTACAAATGATGAAATCTAGTGTATTAATATTGCTCATCTTCTCGATTCTTAAAGGGTTCTAGCTCAATGGAAGAGTTCATTCCTTATAAGTAGGAGGTTGGTGGTTCAATTCCTCCATGTCCTAATGATATTGCAATGTATTTCTAAAGGTAAAAATGTAGTAGTGCAATATGGATGCAATATTAGATGCAACACTAAATGCAAAACATGATGTAAAAGTAGACGTCGCACCAAACACAAAAGTAGATGCAAAAGTGGACCTTATGTCAGATGCAAATGTGGACACAAAAATGGATGTCACACTAAACGCAAAATTGGATACAAAAAGAGATTCAACACTAGACACAATTAATGTTTCAAAACTAGATGCAATACTAGGCCAAAATTAGATGCAATAGTAGATGCAAAAGTGGACTCCTTACTAGACATAAAATTGGACATTAAATTGAGCACAAAATATGGTGTATCGATGGACATAAACCCAAGCGTAACACTAGTTGCGAAATTGGAAGCAACACTTGGCGCAAACAAAAACTTTAAACGAGACACAATATTGGATGCAAGATGGGACGAAACATTGGATGTAAAACTAGACATAATATTGAATGGAAGATGGGATGCAGCATTGGACACAAAACTGAATGCAATATTAGATACAAACATGGGTACAAAAGTAGTCAAAACACTAGGTGCAACACTAGGATTAAACATAGATGCAAAAAAGGACATCAACCAGGATGCAACACTAGGTGCAAACCTAGATGAAAAATACGATGCAAAACGAGATGAAACATTAGGCACAAAAAAAATGTAAAACAAGATGCAAATTAGATGCAAAAGGGGATGCAACATTATAAGTAAAATTGGATGCAAAACTAGATGCAATATTGGGCCCAAAATTGGATGCAAACCTAGTTGTAACGCTAGATACAGAATTGGACACATAATTTGATGCAAAACATGGTGCAAAATTGGGTGCAAGAAGCAATGAAAAACTAGGAGCAAAATATGACGCAACATTGGATGCAAAACTGAGCGTCAAACTGGGTGTAAACAAGGATGTAACAAAGGACGAAAAAAGGATGCAATACAAGATGCAAAATTGGGCGCAAATAATGGCATAACAAAATATGCAAAAAATTGGGTGCAAAAATGGACACAAAAATGGATGTTAAAAAGGACGGGCAAAAAGATGCAATAGACGACGTTTTATGAAATTGTACAATAGCGCCAGGTTTAGCGCCAGGAAAATTACACTAAAATTTGACGCTAAATCCAGTTTTTATTGTAGTGTTGTTAAGCTCATAGTTGAAGTCAAGCTCATAGTTCTATAATCAATGAATTTAAGCTAATAGTTGTATCTAATAGTTAACTTAAAATTTAATATAAGGCTATTGCACTTAATATATAACAGCTCTGAGTTATCTCAACTCCTAGCTTCCAAATGGAGTTCGACTAAGCCTTATACACATTAACTCAATCCCCAACTCTAAGATGGAGTTCGACTGGCATATGAGTTTCACATTACCATGCCACCTAGTGCAGTTATCACATGAGTTCAGAGGAATTTAGTAGGAGTTCATAGGAGTTTATTAGGAGTTTGACTATCACATGAACTGCACATTACTTCAACTCTCAATTGTAAAATGTGGTTTTACTATTTACCTTGTGCACATTAGTTTGCTTCTACGTGCTATATGGAGTTACACTGTCACATGGACTACACATTACCATACCATTAAGTTCAATTATCACATGAGCTATTTTTTTTCAACTACCATAAAGTGCAGTTATCACTTGGGCTATTTCTGATTTTTTTTATAATTGTTAATTATGAATTTTGAGCGACGCCCACAAAATGAATCTGGACAATACACTTGTCTCATTCTCATCCATAGATGGAAAAACATAGACAAAAAATACCTTCTTCATGTCTATCTCTCTCTTATGATATTCCTCTGCGTGTAAGAAGAATGTGTCAAATACTGATTTAAATTTTTATATTAAATTTATTCGAAATGAAATTGTGTTGGGTGTCGATCCAAAGAAACAATGAATTAATTTTTTTAAAGAGTATACTTGAGACTAAATCATCTGGCAATAGATCTACAGAAATACTGATTTAAATGTTTGCATTGAGTCTTTTTGAAATAGAAATGTCTTGGCCATCGATCATGGAATTGTTATTTGTTCTTATTTGATTTGTTTTCTTTTATATTAAATTTAATTGAAATGAAATTGTTCTACCTGTAGATCCATAAAAATTTGGGTTTATATTTTATTGTGTATCTTCTAGCCACTCGAATACAATTGATAAGGAGATCTTGAATTCATGAACCTTACTCCACATTTAGTTATCGAAGAGTTAATCCAATAGTTATACAATATAACTGTGATTAAAGTTAAAGCTAAGCTAATAGTTGTATCTAATAGTTAAGGTAATAGTTATTCAATATAATAGTGATTAGAGTTGAAGTTAAGCTAATAGTTGTATCTAATATTTAATTTTAAAAGTTAATATATATCATTAATTAAACTTCAAGTAAAAGTTGTGGTTGGAGTTGAAATTAAGCTAATAGTTATCATCAATGGAGTTAAGCTTTTAGCTATATCTAATAATCGAATAGTTGAACTTGAAGTTTAATTTTTCTAAATATCACAAACTATACTTATCAAATGTTAACTAAGCTATTTTTTAATTTTTTTGAAATTGTTAATTATGAATTTTGGACTACACCCATAAAATCAATCTAGACAGTACACTTGTCCCATTCTCGTTCATAGATTAAAAAAATGTAGATAATAGTCCACCCCAAAATTCTAAGATATATTCACCTATTGGCCTAATTATGTCTTTGTTTATGGTGATCTTTTTTAACCCCATTTCTTTTTCTCAAATCCTTTTTTTTGTGGTTTGTCCTTCCTTAACGTGAGCGCAGAGTCTTGTCTTACTTCTCCAGCACAATGTTAGGGAGGGAAACGATAACATCTTCAATGTAGTATATGAAGTATTCAATAGGATTTTTTTTTCGGAGATACAATGAAGTTCATATCATTTTTCAGAATTTTGAGAAAAAATGCTCCAACTTAGAAATGTTGACGACATTGGTGATTTCTTCCTTTTCAGGCGTGTTAATCAGCTTCCACTTCTTCTCTAGGTTGGACAATTTTTTAGATTGCTTTCTGGTCATGTTTTCAAATTCTTTGTTTACTTTAGAGAAAAGGCAAGACATAACACTAATCCGGATGTCATATTGTATAGAGTTTGTTAGTTGCAAGTGTAATTTCATGCACTCGGAGGACATATTATTGAGTCGCACTCTTATATGCTTTATTTTTTTGTCTCAACAGTGACATGATGGCTCTACAAAAAATCTTGATATTGTTTATGCCATTCAAGTTGTGTTTGATCATTACGCATGAAGGTACCTTTTTTTAAAATACCTAGTTTTCTGAACAATGAGCGATTTTGACTCATTGTATTTTGAATAGTTGTATCTTGTTTAGCTTGTCCCTTCCATGTAGGGACATGATTTCATAGGTGGTCATTTTGAAATTTTATGGAAGCCATTTGTGATTAGCCACAAATCATGTCAACTTTTAGGCTAACAAGTGGAGCCCATCTTCACGAAAAGCTACAAGGAGGTTCGAATTGTTTTTAAGTCATAGATTTTTCAATTAATAATGGATGGAGCTTTATTTAACATCATCACTATTGAGTTGGAAAAATTTTAATTAATGCCTTATTTTCCCTTAATTTTGTTGATAACTAGAGCTCATGATCTACTTAATTTCTATCATCATGATATAGGTTGTTTGGTTGTTTTACAATTTATATAACTTCTTTTATTCTCCTTTTCACTTAGTGATTTATATATTGACAATCACTTTTGTGTTTTCCAAGCAAATGTGATGTCTAGATATTTTGGGGTGTTTTTCCAAAACATATTTTTTAATTGGATTATGTATGATTTCAACGTTATGCTAAGTCTTGTTTAGATTGACCTTCCAATCTCTTACTTTGCCATAGTCACATGAAATAGAGTAGACACCAAGTTATTTTTTTTCGGATCATTTTTATCTTTTCTCTGGTTTAGCATTCTCCTTAGTGAATTTTGTCGAAAGAAAGCACCTCTTATTTGTCTTTTACCTAAATTATTAGTTGATTTGTTAATTGTTCCTTGGATATAGAGAAGTTTAATAGTCTTTATAGCGTCATGATGTTTCTTGTTTATTTGTTTAACCTCTTGAGACTTCCTTATAACTTTTCTTATTTTCCATTCTTTGTATGCATTATTTTTGAAAGGTTTCTTGATCTAGATTAACCATGTCAAAGATTATTTTGGCTTTGATTGCTACAATATTTATAATCCCTATTTTCCAAGTGGGTGATGATGAGAGTCTTCCTTAATATATTTATCATTGTGCATATACATGATGAACTAGGGTTCCATTATATTTCTTAATAAGAAGTAAATCTAAAAAATGAAGTTGTTTGATTGACTCATGCATTAAGATCCCTAGATTCACTCCAAAACTCTAAAAGGTAGTGCATGACCTTAAATTCAAGCAAAGAAGGCCAAAATGAAGGAATGCATGCTCAATTGCCAAAAATAGATGTTGAAGATCACTTCCATCACTTATAAATAAGATATTACTCCCTTGAAGCTATGGAGGAATTTCTATGGTTGCTTAGATGGTCAAATTGACTAGAATTTAGACTAGTGGAATCATGAGACCAAGATCTAAGTTCCTAGGTGAGAGATTGATGCTATGGAAAGGGTAATTATGCTCTAGCATCCCTCCATAAGCTAAACTTGGTGAAACTACTGCAAAAGAGAAATGGGTCCCAAAAATTTGTAGCCATGTTAGGTACCTAGGTATATAAAAGATTCTCTTAATAAATGTGGAAAGAGGGAAAACCTCATGGAAAACCCCTACTTGCCATTAAATCTTAGCATATCCATATATTCATCTTTTGTGGTAGATGGTTTTTCTTCATCTTAGGATCAATTATTTGTCAAAGGAATGTAATTGTAGAGCTAAGGAAATCCAAGGAGAGCAGTGACTCTCATAGTAAGGAGACAAAGAGGAAATGATGACATGGACTTGGAGTATGAGGAAGACTACAACTATGGATAAGTGTTGGGATTTGTAATCCTCCCTTGACCAAACTATCTATTAGATTATTTATCCTAACTTATGAGTTTTAATTAATTAATTAAGTCCACTAGTACCATTGGGTCCACATGACCTAATGGGGCCACATGTACTAGTTACTAGAGTGTGGGGAACACTGCTAGAGGCTAACTGACACTGAATGCATTGCATGCATTAGTTTAGGTGCCTCCTAGACCAATCCCTACATTTTAGGAGCCACTGGGAGTCCCGGCACTAACCTCCTTCAGTCAGTTGGAGTTGGAACTAGTTAAGCTTAGTTAATTTCCAGTTACATTCAGTTAGATCGCAATCAGTTCAGTTAGCGCTAGTTATGCATGGCTACATGTGGATTAGGTGCCTTTGCTCACCTACCACTTTAGTTAGACCAAGTTAACTATTTATTACTGATTGTGTGAGTTGTTTAGACATCTGGAGTTAACCATTTGGATTCTGATATTGATTGAGACATCCTGAGTTAGCTAGTCATCTAGGTACAGTCACATGCAGTTGGTAGATTCAAATTCTTTCCTAATGGCTTTGAATTATTCCTTATGTAAACTATTGTAACACCGAATTTAATTAATGACAATGATACTGTAATTATCTGAGCTATACTCATATGTTTCTTGTGTGGTTTGATTTGTTGAGCGTGTATATTCATTCTCCTTTTATTGTATCAATAATATTTTGGACTCATTGCTTGAAGATCTAAATGACACAGCAATTTTAACATGGTATCAGAGCCATCTCAAGTAGGCTTCATGTTTGTCTCTGTCCATTGAACACGAGAAGCAGTTGGGTTTCCACAAAAGTCCCGCAAAGAGTGCCTTGCTTCCTCTGAATTTATTTAGAGTGATGGTGCAGGTGTGACGGACCCTAATAAAGTGTTCATGTTGAGAGGGATGACATGATTCTAACATAGTTCGAATGTTTTAGTGTTTTGCAATGAAATTCTATAGGTGCTATGTAGCTTGTGTGAAGATTTGTGTTTTTCCAGCAGGAGAATTATGGATTCTCTACCTTCTACTCCTCGGATCCTAACACCCTTCAATTATCTTGATTGGAGGGCATATATACAGCTGACCTTGTGCAAGCTTGGCTACTACAAGATAATACTTGGAAGGGAGGTTGAGCCCCATCAGCGAGTTGAGAAGAACAAGTTTCTGAACCGCTTAGATGAAGCTTTCAGTTATTTATGCACTCATATATCTAGAGATCTCCTATTCCACCTTGAAGGTTTGAGGACTCCCTGAGAATCCTGGGAGAATCTTGAATACTTGTTTGGAAAACAAGATGAGCTTCAGGGACACATCCTGGAGAATGAGCTGGTAGCCTTACATCCCAGCAATTTCAAAACAATAGAGAAATTATTTACTAAATTCAAGTCTCTTGCACTCCAATGCCGACAGTGTGGAATATAAAAAAAGGATGAGCAAAATGTGCTCTCCATTCTTAGCAAACTCATCCTAGAGTAATATGTATTTGTCTCAATCTTTCATTCCAAAGGGATGCCTATCTCGGTTGTAAAATTCCCTCATTTGATTCCTTTGTCGAGTCCTTAATATAGGAGCAGGAGAAGTTGATCCGGATGGGATTCATCCAAACTTCCAAAGATCAAGCTCTCTTAGTGATAGACTCTACCAAAGTGCAAGATAAGGGGAGACCTACGGGGAAGGAGCCTAAAGCAGTTAATTCTAAGGCTAAAGAGAATCAGAAGACTTCTGAAGGAGCCTCCAAATCTAAGAAAAAGAAGAAGTTCGAAAAGAAAAATTGTCCCTATTATATGAGGGGTTTTCATCCAGAAGACTCGTGCATGAAGAAGAACCTCGACTAGTTGAAATCTCTATGTGTACAGAATAATATTTCCCTTCCACGAGGTGAAGAGATGTTTGGTGATGAAGAGAAGACTGAATAAGATGAGAGATTCTTGCATGCAAGCCTCACTTCGTCAAAGGCTTATTTGACAGATTTTGGAGCATCCAACCACATGGTTGCTTCCATGGAATCCTTTATCACCTTCCCTCTATCAAGAGGACCTAGCAGTCATATGGGAGATAACTCTAAAATCCCAACTATTGAGAGATGTTCAGATAAAATCCAGCATGATCAGTTCATGCCCTCTCCTACAACAAAGAAAATTGTTAAAGATGAAGAAGAAGCAGAATTTTCCCTACAGTCAATTCGAATTGAAGAAAGTCTCCTTGGAGTGACTCCTTCTCCTGCTGCTCCAGAAGTGTATGAGATCTCTAATATCTCATCTCCTCACATGGCTGATCCATAAGAAGACATTCGAATATATCTATTTTTGAACAAAAACTCTCCTTCTATTCTTTGCAAAAATTCTCCGCCGATTCTTTAAATTTTGTGCATAGTTTATTGGTGATTGTTTCAGAAAAGGAAGAGGAAATTGATTTCTCTATCCCTAATGATGTTGCTGGTGTGCAGATAGGTAATACCATGGATATTTTGAAATAAATATTAGATTAGAGGAGTGATCCATTCACTCTCATTAATCTAGAGCTTCCAATAAATTCCTACAGGATTGCATGCACCAAAAATCAGAATTTTCAAGAAGGAGAAAATTGTGCATCTACCATCTCGGTGGAGCACAGTTTTGGATATGATATGAACCTATTTGGATTTGATTTATTTTCTGATCTAATAATATTTGGTTCAGGTTTTAAGATTCGATAGCTTACAGTATTGCTTGAAATTGGTTTCATCAATTTTGGTGTGACAAATCAAGCACCGCAAATCTCCTTCACATTAGAGGAAATTTGGGGTCTAAAATGGGCCTCCTAAGGAAAATAATAAAATAATAGTTAAAATAATAAAATAATAGTTAAAATAATAAATTAATACTTATTAATTTTGGAGGAAGAATGAAAAAAACTACTTTTTGTGTTCGTATTTTCGACATATCTCCTTATCTATTTACTCAAATTCTGAGCGGGAGAGCTTGTTGGATGCGGAATTTAATTCCGCATCCAACGAGTACCCACACTACATACTTTTGATGGATCCCGCTACCCCAAAAACAAGAAATACCTGGAAAAACGTGATGATGACATCATCATCATGTTTTTCCAGGTATTTTTTGTTTTTGGGGTAGTAGGGTCTGTCAAAAGTATGCAATGTGGGTACTCATTGGATGCGGAATTAAATTCCGCATCCAACGAGCTCTCCTGCTTGAAATTTGAGTAAAAAGACATGGAGATATGTCGAAAATACGAACAAAAAAAGTAGTTTTCTTTTATGACAAATATGTCAATTCAACCATTATGGTTGACTCATTTTATTGAAATTCTATTGGTTCTTGAATTCCAACTCACAAAATTTGTTGTTGGCACGTTTTCTTATAAGGCCCATTTTAGACCCCAAATTTCCTCTAATGATTTTGTTGTTGAGGATTCCATGTTAGTTTTCTCTTATGAGATTGTTGATATTAGATTTTTTGAATTATTGGTTATTTCTAAAGCTATATCAGATTATGGAGCTCAAGCATTCGCTCTCCATATTTCCAAGGCTTCTCTACCTATCTATTTGATCCCATGCTCATCTCCTCATAGAAGTAGTGAAGTTGGAGGCATTTTGCATTCGCCTGAACACTTGCTCCTAGCACTTGGGGATGATTTTTCTTCACCTGTTTGATGTTCAAGGCTACCATATATCATTTTCTTGGGTGTTCCTCACATGGTTCGAATTCTCAAGAACTTTTGCTCTCTCATAAGTTTATTTTAGTTGCTCTACATGGGTCCAGTTTTCACCTTACATCTATTTATATTTCTGATTCAGTTGAGTACATTATTCTTCTTCCAAAGAGGAAGATTCCTCCAGACATAAGCATTTTTTTGGATTCAGAGGTTCACATGCATAGATCCAAGATGTTGTTGCACAGAAGAACCAAAATACTGCTTTGTTGCTGCATAATGATGCAAATTGCAACAAAAGATTTTGCAAGTTTTTAACTTGTATTTCCTGATTTCTACTTATTTTGAGGGGGTCTTCCCATGAGGTTTTCCCTTGTTTCCTCGGTTATATTAAGAAGCATTTTATCTTTTAGATTGTATATGGGTGACTTATGGACTTATTGCCAGGGCCCACAGTTGTCCAAGTTAGGATTCAGGGGGGTGTTGGGATTTGTAATCCTCCATTGACCAAACTGTCTATTAGATTATTTAGCGTAACTTAGCAGTTTTAATTAATTAATTAAGTCCACTGGGACCATTTGGTCCACATGGCCTAATGGGGCCACATGTACCAGTTACTAGAGTGTGGGGAACACAACTAGAGGCTAACTGACACTGACTGCACTTGCATGCAACAGTTTAGGCACCTCCTAAACCAATCCCTACATTTTAGGAGCCACTGGGAGTCCCGGCACCAACCTCCTTCAGTCACTTGGAGTTGGAACTAGTTAAGCTTAGTTAATTTCCAGTTACATTCAGTTAGATCACAATCAATTTAGTTAACGCTAGTTATGCATGGATGCAAGTGGATTAGGCGCCTATGTTCACCTACCACTTCACTTAGACTGAGTTAATTCTTTATTACTGATTGTGTGAGTTGTTTAGACATCTAGAGTTAACCATTTGGACTTCGATATTGATTGAGACATACTGAGTTAGCTAGTGAATTAGGTACAGTCACATCCATTTGGTAGATTCGAATTATTTCCTCATGGATTTGAATTCTTCCTTATGTAAACTATTGTAACACTGAATTCAATTAATGACAATGATATCATAATTATCTTTAAGATATACTCATTCGTTACCTGTGTGGTTTGATTTTTTCAGTGTGTTACTGCATCAATAATATTTTGGACTTATTGCTTGAAGATCTAAATGGCATAGCAATTTTAACAATAAGGTGGTTTATAAGGTACATCATGATTTGAGGTGGATGTAAATGGCAACAATTCCAATTGGCCAAATTGACAAAGTTCACTAAATGCTAGTAGAAAATTAATCTATAACATATTTTACATATTCTTACACTAAACCTTAAATAGTAAGTATATGTAATATGTATTTTTGTTAATAATATATAAAGAAAAATAAATATTTTGAATACACAATTAATATTTAAATATAACAATTAATTTAAAATTCTCTAATAAATATAGAAATAATTGCTTATAATTAAAGTTAATTTAAAATAAATTAGTTACACATTACATAGATCATGTAAAATAATTAAATATAAACCTATTACACATAACAACAACAACAATAATAATAATAATTTATTTTTAAAGCTACAACCAAGCTAGACACCAATTTGGTGTATAAGACCCTTTATCAATAAAACCAATATTATTTTCATACATATTACATAGAGTATTTTTAAAGCACTTGTCATATCATTTTTATCCATATTATATGGTTATTATTGAATATCATTTTCATTTATATTACATGGAGTATTATTAAAGTAGTTGCCATATCATTTTCATCCATATTACATGGTTAGTATTAAAGCACTTGTCATATCATTTTTATCCATATTACATGGTTATTATTAAATATCATTTTCATTTATATTACATAGAGTATTATTAAAGTAGTTGCCATATCATTTTCATCCATATTACATGGATTATTATTAAAGTGGTTGTCTTGATCATTTAAAAGTTTTGATCAAAAGAAAAAGTTGATATAATTAATATTATTTATATATATATTTCTCCAAAGGTGATAAGTTTTTATAGTGAAACATAATGAAGAACATAAATTAATTAATGAATTCAATAACATTATATAATTTTTTTTACTAAAATGGTGGTGGAAATAATATCAATATTATTGTTTGGTAAAGAAATGAAAAAGAAATTATGGTTAAAATACTTAATATTAATGTAATCTAAATATTTAACAATTTGATTTAAAATTTTTTTGTTACAATTGTCATATTCCTAAATTTTAGATGCCTTCAAGAATTTTAGATGGTGTTGAATCTATTTTTACCATCAAAATTGGTTTTAAAGATATTCTTTATTATTTCAAAAAAAAATTCAATTTTTTTTAAGAATGATTACCAAAATTTTATAAATTTTACTAAAATGATTATACTTATTATTTCAAAATTTTCATTTAAACTTTGCAAAAATGATTACAAAAATTTCATAAATATTTAATGACTTGACAAAGAAAATATAACTTAATAAAATGATTTTTTTTTCACACTAAAAAATAGCTTTGTTTTTTTATTCTAAAAATCGTATCTACAATTACAAAAAAAATCCATATACCACCTTCAATGACACTTGAACCATAAAGAATCAAGACTACAATCGGCAACTCTAAGAACAACCGACAAGATCGGATAGCAAAAAAACTGTGCATAAGAAACAACATTCCGTGAGTAATAATTTAATGACTTAACGTAGAAGAATGACTTATTGAAGAAAAGACAATGACATCAGCGTCATTGTGTCTCACTATGATTTGAGGTAAGCTAAGTTGATAAATCCAGCTGCCTAAGTTTGACCCACCACCATGAATACATGAGTAACTGCGGTAAAATTCTGTGCCAATTTAACTTGCACCAATCCCTACTAAATCTTTAGTAAGCTTTATGCACGGATCAAATTTATCAATACAAAATTTCAAGGTAAAAACCGGTGTTGTAGGTCTGAGTTTGCTATTCGACGATCCATCGTTTCTACCTACTGATCCATGGGCGTTTCACTGTTGGTGAACATGGTCCAATGGGAATAGTCAAATAGTTCACGCTTAAAAAACATGTACGTTTAAGTTATCCAACGGACCGCTGATTTTCATTCATTCAAAAACAATCTTCTTTTTAAGCCACCGATTTTGACCTGATCTTTTCTAGCCACCGATTTTAATTTATGTATCCACCTTAGTTTGGAAGTAAATTTATGTATCCACCTTGGTTGACCTGATCTTTTCTAGCCACCGATTTTAATTTATGTATCCACCTTAGTTTGGAAGTAAATTTATGTATCCACCTTAGTTTGGAAGTCGAGAAATCAATCCTCTGTTCCACTTCCCCGTTCATTTTGTTATTCTTTCTGCTCTCGTCTGCAAATTGCTCTTAAATTCTCTTTATAATTCTTTTGTTTTGCTGCTAAATCCACTTGTTTGTTTATCTTCCTCTCCAGGATCTTTCGGTTTGCGAGTGGGAAAGTTTGGCTACTCCCTCATCATGGTGTTTCAGATCACACTTTTCTCCTCGTTACCTTTATTCTTTCTGCCCTCCCCTCCTCCATCATCCGAATTGAATTGAGGCATCTGATTATCCATCTTATCAAGACTGCGCTCCTCACACTTGTTGCAATTCCCTCATCCGATATCCCTTCGGACCATGTGGCCTTCTAGATGCTCTCTGTGAAGACAATCATACCATTCTATCTTTCTGTCTTTTTACGATTATTGGAGAGTAATTGGAGATATAACAAATTCCTCTTATTCTACCAGAACCCTTCGAATAACCCCAGGAGATCAGTTCCTTGCACATCTGTTGCATCCTTCAGATGGTGACTCTAGCATTTACGGTTGGTTGCTCAAAGGTGGATTCTTCCATCTTTCTGATGCAGACATGGTCGGAACAATTGTTAGCTGTACACAACAACCGGCGAACATACTCTTCAAAAACGTCAAGAGGCTCGATTGCACAGAGAGCAAACACTATTGCTTCTTTTACCCTGATTCGGCCTTCCAGTTGCCAGGTTGCGTTAACTATCCAGCAATCGTTCCAAAAAATCGAAGCAGCTACAACATTAGCGCCGATAAAGGTTTTGAACAACTACGACAAAGAGCATTCCAAATTACATGGTCCAGTATACGGGACCAGTGTGAATCTTGTCATACCACTGGAGGAAGATGTTACTCTTATTTCAGCTCTTTCACCTCTAGTTAGAATGAAAGCCTAGGCGAGAGTGGTTATGACACATATTGCATTTGTCCTAATGATGATGTTCAATCACTGATTGCACTGGTGAGAATCTCCAGTTTCCGTTGAAAATTTCTTGAATTATTATTCCTCACAAGCACCGGCTAGATATTCTTATAATCAGATTATAAATCACACAAACAATTTCTCACAAAAGGTTGGCAAAGGAGGTTTTGGAACAGTTTTTAAAGGAAAACTTCCCAATGGATGTCTAATAGCTGTCAAGATTTTGGATGAATCGAAAGGGAGTGAGCAACAATTCATTGCAGAAGTGCCTACGGTGGGGGACTACCTGTCAGCACAAGGAGTGGTGGTTAGTTTAGTTGTTTTATCACCCCGACTCCGGCGTAGGTCGAGGGAATTGAACGTGAGACCTCTGCTCTGATAAGATGTAAGGTTTTCCCTTACACCAAAACCTGCAGATGTTGGTGAACATTTGAAACTCAGCACAAGGCCTTATGACCAGGAGTGGCGGTTAGTCCACTTGTTTTATATTCCCAGAGGTGCGGCAGTTATACCATGTGGAGGTACCCGATACTCCAACACTTTGAACAAGTATATCCATGGAGATCATAAGGACGAGTTGGATTGGAAACAGCTGTATTCAATTGCAGTTGGTACAGTTCGGGGAATTGCATACCTACATGAAGACTGCAGAAATCGCATCTTACATTGTGATATCAGGCCCCACAATGTTCTCGTGGATGATAATTTTTTGCCCAAAGTTGCAGATTTTGGTCTGGCCAAAATATCTGGTAGAGAGGAAAGTCACATCTCTGTTGCAAATAGAGGAACACTGGGTTACGCTACTCCAGAGATGTGGTCAAAGATGTACGGAGTTGTCACTGATAGATCTGATGTCTATGGCTATGGTATGCTACTTATGGAGATGGTGGAAGGAAAAACATTGATTTTGATCTAAAGAGTTCGTCAAGTAAATTCTTGTATGCAGAGTGGGCTTTTAAGCAAGTTGAGAATGGTGAGTTTGGAAATCTAAGAAAAGGAAACATGTCAGAGGAAGACCAAGGCATAGCCAAAAAGTTAAGTTTAGTTGGATGCAGAGTGGGCTTTTAAGCAAGTGGAGAATGGTGAGTTTGGAAATCTAAGAAAAGGAAACATGTCAGAGGAAGACCAAGGCATAGCCAAAAAGTTAAGTTTAGTTGGACTTTGGTGCATTCAGTTCAATCCGTCTCGTCGTCCCTCGACGAGCAAAGTCGTGCAGATGTTAGAAGGAGAAGTTGAGATTACCACTCCTCCATTCCCATTTCCTGTGGACACACCTCCTTTGCAGCCATCTTCTTCTAACCAATCTTCTTCGCCTTATGATTTGGAAATTAAGATGACAAATCCAGACCCAAATCCAACCAGTAGTCAGACTGCTGAAACCTCCAGGTAATGTAGTATACAACATAGCATAGCGAAGTTTTCAATTCATTCCATTCAACAAGGTGCTGTTTGAAAAGGATGTTGGTTTATTAGCTTCAAACAATTTAAAAAATGTGTGTACATTAATGTTTCTCATTATATTAGAGAGCCGAATGTTCCATTAATTTTCAATAACACCTCGATCAAAATTATCTAGTACACCTGTTGGCATATTTAATAAACTCAAAATTATCTGTTACACCTGTTGGCATATTTAATAAACTCAAAATTATCTATTACATCTGTTAGGCATACTTAATGAACTCCTAGTAACAGCTCAATTAAAACAGTCTACTACACTTATCTGTAACCCATCCTACTGACCTCTTTTCAAGATGTATTTAGCAAATTCTTGCATAGAGTTTATTCAAGCTCTTCTAATTCTATCTAAACATGCAAAACAAGGGAAAGCTGCGTCGCAGCTACTCTCTGCGCTTTGTTTTGGTTTGGTTTATACGGCGTAACTTTGTTTTGGCCTATAAAATTTTCAACTCTTATGCATCTGTTTATTAACAAGTTGGTGTTATATGATTCAGTTAATGTTAATTGCTATAGGGTTCAACTCTCTTGAAAGTAATTGCTATGGTAGATCGTCTTGAAGTAGTTGTTATGGTAGATGGTTAGGTCATCTTGAAGAAACTATAGTTGAAGTTATTGCCGTAATTGCCATCATCGTCTTGAAGTAGTTGTTATGGTAGGTAGTTAGTTATTACCATAATATGGGAGATCGTGTTGAAGTAGTTGCTACTCAGATGTTGGTTCAATCAATTGCTTCTATCCATATGGAATAACTGTTCTCCACTCAAAACCTAACTATTGGAACCGGGAAGATGGTTGTCTAATAGAAGACTGAATATCCTCGGGAGTCGCGATGTTTAACTGTATACCTAACTATTGGAACCTGGAGGCTTCGATAATACAGGACTGAATATCCTCGCGACATGTTTTAATGTATACCTAATTGTTGGAACCGGGAGGGTTGGATAATAGAGGAGTGAATATCCTCGTGATGTTTTCATGTAAATAGGTATAGCTCCACTTTGCTCCCGAGATGCAGGGGCAAATCAAATATAGAATAGCTATAGATGGATGTAGTAGTTGCTATAATAATAATATAATAATAATCTATTTTTAAGGTCACCGCCAAGCGAGACACCAAATTGGTGTATGAGACCCCCTTGTTTGTGGGACAAGGGCCCCCCCTCTGCGCAGCGATTTAACTGCTAAAGTCTACAGAGGTGTACATACACTACCCCCCTCTGGATTTGAACCCGTGACCTCCTAAGAGGAAACACATGCTCTTAACCATTAGGCCCACTCATGCTATAGAGGATAGTTAGTTATTGCCATAATTATTTCATCTTGAAATAGTTGCTATTGAAGACAGTTAGACCAAGATCGTCATAAAGTAGTTACAATTGTAGGTATTACATTGATTGAGTTGAAGATATTGCCATAATGTTTTGAGGAGGATTATATATATATATGTTATTTTATATTTATATATTTGCAACCTTATTCTTCGCTGGCTTTGAACTTGTGATCTCTAGAGAGATAACACATGTTCTTAATCATTAGACCCACTCAAGTGCTTGTTATTATACTTATTTTTAACTAGTAATAACTAACAACTAACAGAGGCTTTTTGAAGAGCACCCCTTATCCACACACAGGCAATAAACAACTATGGGGAACCCAAGGTGGGGGAAGGTTACAAACCCTTCCCACGTCGATATAATGGAAGGAAGTTGAGACGCAAACTTACAACATGCAACTAGCTCAAAAAAGGCCAGCAATCTGAAAGAAGAAGACAAGCAAAGGCACGAACAATAATCTACAAGAAGTACAGGTAAATGTATTCTGAAAGCAAAAGAAATCCCTACTATGCAAATCCATGTTGAAGGCATCAAGGCACATATACAACACATGAAAGATCACGCTTTTATTGGTAAATTTGTGGGGATTTGGCCGTCAGAAAAATCCATTCTGTGGTGGATCAATGTAACTTGGAAACCCTAGGGACACTATGACCTCTAC
Source organism: Pseudotsuga menziesii (assembly GCA_001517045.1). NCBI lineage: Eukaryota > Viridiplantae > Streptophyta > Pinopsida > Pinales > Pinaceae > Pseudotsuga > Pseudotsuga menziesii. The sequence goes on from LPNX010849335.1 coordinate 806,604, forward strand.
CTGGGGGCTAAGGCATTTTTCACGGTTATCTTCCTTAATCTCAAGGACAAAAACAAATCTTTGAAGGAGGGTCGTACTTCTTCAACTCTGCTGGACTCTTTCTAAAACCCTAGAAAGAAGGGTTCAATCCGGAGAAAGAGGATCTAACCTTTGTTTCGATCTAGATCAAGCTATAGTCCCTTCCCTTGGAGTATTGGCATGACAATATTTTGGAATCCCTAGGGAACACAATAGGGGAATTTCTTAAAATAGCAGAGCAAACTAAAAGAATGAGATATACATTGTATGCCCGCATCTGTGTATAGATGGATATAATGAAAGAATTACCTAAAGGCATCAATCTTAGCTAGGATGATGAAGAATGATTTCAACTCATAGATTATGAACAGATACCTTTTAGATGCATGTGTTTCCATGAACATGGACATTTGTTTAGAGAATGTCCAAAACAAAACCCAACGATCCAGCAGAAAAGCAAGGAGGTTAAAGATGTCGATGGCTTCACTAAGGTGTCTAGAAAAAAAAGAACAGAAAAAAGAAATCAAGGCTCGGAGATAAATAAAAAACCCCTATCCTCTAATGCTTTCGATGTTCTTCAATCTGAGCAAACTTAGGTTAATCTCGACACAGAAGGAACACACAGTACCATTAGCAACAAAGAAGCAGATAAACGGAATTTAAGGAGTAATCCCATCCCAACCCCCTGGAACAGAGAACATATATGGATATGATGGAGGACAACACCTATGATATAGACATAGGAAACCTAGATCTAGTGATGAGCTAGAAAAAGCAGTTCAAGATCCGGAAAAAGGGGTTATCCCCTCACAGCAAGTGGTTTTGCTCAAGGAAGCATTATCAAAACCAGAAAAGAAAAAACCCGAGTGGGCACTGAAAAACCAGGTACTAAAATCCATGAAGTAATAAAAAAATATGGCATTAAAAGACATGGAAGAAGAAGCAATCAACAACTCATCAAGGACATAGGGGAGAAACTGGTAGCCTTAGGACAAATTCCCACTATAGAGGCAACATTTTCCTTACCTTGCAAAACTTCCCAATGAGTCTCATCTCCTAGAACATTAGAGGTTGCAATGTGCCTCATAAAAAATGATTGCTAAAAAGGAAAATCATTACGTAAAAACCTATGTTCATGTTTATACAGGAAACTAAATGCTCAAACAAAAACTTTAAAGAAATGGTGGTGAAAATATGGAAAGGCAGTGAATCGATAGCCATTGATGCCGCAGGCGGAGCTGCTGAGGCATTGGTATAATCTGGAACCCTCTAGAGATCTGCATCTCTAACTTTCTAGCAACTAGATTCACCATTTCGGTTGATTTTCACATCATTGGTACCAGCCTCAAGGGCATTCTCACCAATGTCTACGGGCCCTTCTCGCTTGCACCCTGTTGGAGGAGCAAGTTGGTATGCCGACTTGAACGATAGCCGACTAACTAGAAATTAGTTCGGCCACCTAAAGTCGTGTCGGTTCACTGACCCGACAGGTAGTTATTTTGTAACTGTTTTGTAATCATATATATTAGGCTGTTGAGCCAGATGAGAACTCGGTTCAGTTCTCTGTATTGTATGGACCCTCTCATACTAATATAATCTGTTATTCTATCTACTTGTTCTTGTCTCTTGTCTCTGTTATGTATGTATATTTTAGTATGTATTATTGGTAACCTTATCTGATCTGTGAGATTACAACATTGGTTCTGTTGCCGGGACGGTTTGTTCTTTCTGCTCTTCTTTTGTTTCCTGAATCTATGCTTGGAGCGCCGACACCACACTTTCAAATAGCTGATAAGATCTTTCTAGCGGTTTGTTGGTGTTGACCTCTATCGGTCCTGGTATCATGGACTGGACCAAGTCCCTGCACTTGTTAAGGAACTTAACTTGTTCTTTTCCCTTGTTGTCTAGTTCCTTACGTGTGTGGTGGTTCCTTGTCTTTGCTTCGACTGATGGCGCTTCCAGTCGTTGTTCTAGCTTTGGATCTCTCAATTTGGTTGCACCGACCATGATGGTCGACCCAACTAGATTGATGTGGACCATTGCTGGCTATCCATGATGGTCCTTCTTCTTTTTCTTCTTTTTTTGCTTCTCTGCTTTGGCTTGTTTCAACACTTGTGTACCTGCAAAAGTCGAGTCTGGATTTTCTGTTTGCTGTGCAGCAGTGATTGATGGTATTTCTGTTTGGGGCGGTGGGATGACTGCTGCCTCTAGTTGTTCGGATGTAGGTTGTCCAGCAGTGGATGCGGTTGGTGCTGATGGTTGCGGTGGGGTTGGTTCTGGTGCAGCTGGTTGGATTAGGGGTTCTAAGTCGGGGGGTGGTGGTGGTGGTGGTGATGGGGTTGGTGAATGGTCAAGTGTGATTGGGTTGGTGGAAATGTGGTCAAGTGGTGCATTGTCAGTCTGAGGTGGTGAGTCCAAGTCGAAGAAGAGATGGTTGATTTCTCGATTTATGTCCTTGATATTTTCTTCTTCCTCTCCTTCGGTCAGTTTAGAGGCTGGTAGGTGGGATTCAGGTTCAATCGGAGTGATATTCGTGGTCCGATGTGCAACAACTTCAACTTCTTTGTTAGGATTCCTCTCGAAGGTGGAAGTCACAGTTGCAAAATTTTTTAGCCCCTAAAGTATTTGGCTAGGTTGTTGGGATCCACCAGCTTCAAACAGAGGTTCTTTGGTAGAGAGTTTTTGCACCAACGTGAATATCTTAAGCAATTTTCAATAAATGCCTGGAGGTTTCTGTCCCGGTCGAACTTCTCCATCACAGCCTCCGACATAGCATTTTTGCATAGGTCGAGTGGGCTTATTGAGAGCTATTCTGGTACTAGCTCTTCTATTAATTTTGTTGGAGACGGAGGTGGAGGCGTAGACACAAGATCTACGAGAGTTTCAGGCATCAACATGTGTGTGATCTTGGCCTTCTTTGGTCGGCCTTGTGGTGCTCCTGCCTCGACAAATGTCCAGAATTGGGTTTCAATTAGCACTTTGTTTGCTGTGACATCTTCTATTATGTCGAGGGCTGTAGCTGCCAGTTCCTCGTCATTATTTGAGGACTTTGGAATGATAAGCTTGCACTTACCTTTCCCTTGTGGCTGTGTTCTTTTCCTTTTTTCTTGTAGCTTCTATCTCCTTCGACAATTTGGTGATAATCTCTTTGGTGACAACATACTCTGGATTCTCGGTTTCTATCCCTTCCCTTGGTGTATGAGTCGGGATGAGATTTTCTTCAGCTGGATTGGTTACCTATTGTTCTGCATGTGTTTCTTCTATATGCATTTCTTCCCTCTGTGCTATCGGAGGTTTAATTTTGATTTGTAGTCGACCAGTGGCTTTGATCGGTGTCTCCTCCGACACAAAGGTACTAATGTAGAGGTTAAGCTCATAGTCCTCCTCCTTCTCTTGGTCTGTCAATGGCTCCTCTATCGAGAAGTCGGTTTCCTTTGCCTTCACTGGTATTGGTACTTTTGTTCCAGCTTGTCGAGACAGCTCCTGAAAGATCTGTTCGACTGACGGATAATAGTTGAGGGCCTTTGCATTTGGTTTGGCGCCCTGCATGTACCACACCACAGTATGGTCAAGTTCTAGCTGAATGTGGGCCTTTTTGGGTAGACTTCGTCGGATGGTTTGAGGCACCCTCCTTCTGGTCGTGCATATTTTGAGCTGCTGGAGCCAGTTTTCCAACAACACCTTTCCATTGGTAAGTTTCGTCATTGTTCCTTTCTGGGAGAAGGGTTTGAATCTCCACATGTGGAATTTTGTTGGTTCTTGAAAATTTTTGTTTCCTTTAGGGAAAACATAGAACATTACTATCCATAAGATAAGGGATGGGAACCTGATAATTCCTCCTGTCTCTTGTCATTTCTCATAGATGGTTTTAATCATGTCGGCGACATATTTATCCCATCTGTATATCTTTCCATTAGTCGCAATGGTGTCGACGGCTTCTAACATATCCAATTTGAGGTCGCTTCCTCGACCTGCCATGGTGAGTGTTATAGCTATTATTTTGGCCACAATCTGTGGCGTTCGAGCTGTGATGTGGCCAATCATTAGTCCTTTCAAGTTTTTTCTCGATGGTGACTAAGTTAGTTCTTCGATCAGTCCTTGTTTTATATCGATTGGTACTGGGTCTCCTTTGTTTGATAACCTTGTCAGCTTGGAAATAACTTCGCCAGATATGTTGACCGGTCGGTCGAAGTAAAACTGACCATTGTGGTACCAGCTTATGACAAATTTGACGGCTATTTCTTTTGTGCTACGGAAGTTGGCCATGAGCGGCGTGTTGGCATAGTTTACGATGGAACTGTGTTGTGTTTTCTTTGCAGCTGGAGTAGGCTTCTTGTCGACGTAATCCCACTCTTTTATCTCGGCCCATAGCTTTTTCCATGAGCCCTCCTGCACCTTAGCATTCTTAATGTTCTTTAGTCTCCTCACTAATGGTGTTTCTACATTCTATAATTCCATGGCTTTGGTTGAGGCTCTGGTCTGTTTGGGTGCCATCTTGTCGGTCTGGGGGTCGGTTTTACTACAGTGCTCTTGGTTTTCAATTGTCTGGTTGCTCTGATGCTCTCTTTGTTTGAATTGTGGTGAATAATCCTTCGGTGGTTCAGTATTTATAGGGGGCACGTTGGATGTTCTCGTCGGTAGGTATATTAATGGCGGACGTGATGTTCCAGCTGGAACACTTGAGTGTGCATTAATGGCAAATTGGTTTCGGCGCTCGAGGTCATGAATGCGCGATGGGACTATCGAGGTCGTCAGTTGATGTTGATTATGAAAATGGTCGATGGGAATGATGTCGGTTGTCGAAGTGGTGATTTCCTGTCATAATTTTGTGCGTGTACGGCATTATTTTTCTTTTTTCATTTTTTTAGATTTTTATAGCTTTTGTTAAACTATTATGGTCATTTTTTTTTCACTTTCTGTAACATTTTAGTCGGGCTCCATTAACGAGTTTCTGAAATACTATGCCTTGTAACACCCTTAGTAGGACTGATCCATTGGTATGTATCTCTTCGACAACATAGGGACCCATTCATTATGTATGTAACTTTTTAGGTTTGCCTTTTACTCGACTATTGTATAGTAAAGCAAGGTCTCCTATCGACAGATTTTTGGTTTTGATGTTTCTGTCATGCCATGCTTTTTGTTGTTGTTTCTGGATTTCTTGATGTTGTGTCGTGATTAGTCGGTGTTCTTCAAGTTTACTTAGTTGTAATAGTCAGTCCTTTCTTCCTTGTTCGACATCGACATGTAGAATCTCTGCAATAATAGGTGTATGTTGTCGGAAGTGTAGTGGAACTATTACTTCTTGTCCATAAACTAGTTGAAAGGGGGTTTGGTTGGTTAATCGTTTGTATGCTTTTCTATATGCCCATAGTACTGCAGGTATCTTTTCATCCTAGTCGTCTTTATCAGCATTACATATTTTGGTTAGTCCTTTTGTTAATGTTTTATTAAATGCTTCAATTGCTCCATTCGACTAAGGATGGTATGATGTACTCTGACGATGGTCGATTTGGAACTGGTCGGTTAGGGTTTTGATTGTTCTATTAATAAAGTTTGTTCCCTGGTCACTAATTAGGGTAAATGGACATCCAAATCTGGTGATGATATTCTCATAGATAAACTTAGCAGCTATCTCACTGTAACATGTGTCGACTGGTTCTGCCTCTGGCCATTTGGTTACATATTCGACTGTAGTTATTATATACCTTGCACCTGTTTTTTTGCTGGTATAGGAAATGGTCCTATGAATTCTATGGCCCAAATTTCAAATGTCAAACTTGGGTTTACTGATATCAAAGGAATTTCTATGCTAGGCAGGGGTCGACCTAGTCGTTGACATCTGTCACATTTGCCTACAAAATCCAGCTGAAGAAAATCTCATCCTGACTCATACACCAAGGGAAGGGATAGAAACTGAGAATCCAGAGTATGTTGTCACCAAAGAGATTATCACCAAATTGTTGAAGGAGATAGAAGCTGCAAGAAAAAGGAAAAGAACAAAGCCACAAGGGAAAGGTAAGTGCAAGCTTATCATTCCAGAGTCCTCAGATGATGATGAGGAACTGGCAGCTACGGCCCTCGACATAATAGAAGATGCCACAACAAACAAAGTGCCAGTTGAAACCCAATTCCAGACATTTGTCAAGGCAGGAGCACTACAAGGCCAACCAAAGAAGGCCAAGATCACACACACGTCAACGCATGAAACTATCGTAGATCTTGTGTCTACGCCTCCACCTCCGTCTCTGACAAAAATAACAGAAGAGCTAGTACTAGAACAACTCTCAATACGCCCACTCGATCTATGCAAAAATTCTATGTTGGAGGCTGTGAAGGAGAAGTTCGACCGGGACAGATACCTCCAGGAATTTATTGAAAAAATGCTTAAGATATTCACGTCAATGCAAAAAATCTCTACCAAAGCACCTCTGTTTGAAGTTGGTGGATCCCAACAACCTGGCCAAATACTTAAGGGAATAAATTTTTTTGCAACTGTGACTTCCACGTTCGAGAGGAATCCCAACAAAGAAGCCGAAGTTGTCACACTTCGGACCATGAATATCACTCCGACTGAACCTGAACCCCACCTACCAGCCTCTGAAGCGACCAGAGGAGAGGAAGAAGAAAATATAGAGGACATAAATTGAGAAATCAACCAGCTCTTCTCCGACTTGGACTCACCACCTCAGACTGACAATCCACCACTTGACCACATTTCTGCTAACCCAATCACACTCGACCATTCACGAACCCCATCACCACCACCACCACCACCCCCCGACTTAGAACCCCTAATCCAACCAGCTGCACCAAAACCAACCCCACCGCAACCATCAGCACCAACCGCATCCACTACTGGACCACCCACATCTGAACAACCAGAGGCAGCAGTCATCCCATTGCCCCAAATAGAAATACCATCAACCATTGCTGCACAGCAAACAGAAAATACAGACTCGACTTTTTCATGTACACAGGCATTGAAACAAGCCGAAGCAGAGAAGCACAAAAAAAAGAAAAAGAAGAAGGACCATCATGGATAGCCAGCAATGGTCCACACCAATCTAGTTGGGTCAAGCACTATGGCTGATGCAACCAAATTGAGAGATCCAGAGCTCGAAAAACTACTGGAAGCGCTAGCAGTCGAAGCAAAGAAAAGGAACCAGCACAGACGTAAGGAACTAGACAATAAGGGAAAATAACAAGTTAAGTTCCTTACCAATTGCAGGGACCTGGTCCAATCCATGATACTAGGATCGATAGAGGTCGACACCGACAAACCGCTAGAAAGAGCTTATCAACTATTTGAAAGCGTGGTGTCAGCGCTCCAAGCACAGATTCAGGAAACAAAATAAGAGCAGAAAGAAGAAACCGTCCAACTACTGATGGAGCAGCACACAGCCTACAAAGTGTTGCAAGATCACATCGAGGAGTCTGTCATCACTGAAGAAGTACTGAGAGACTGTCCTGCTTACTACGGGCAAGTCTATCAGTACACCAGACAGACCCGAAAAGGGATCCAAGCACTCGAGAAGAGGAAAACCACCGACGAAGCACTCAGAAACACAATTGAGGATCAAATAGTGCTTGAGACAGCTAAAATCCAGAAGATTGAGCGGGAAGCACATTAGTGGGTGCACCAAGTCATTCCCAACTGAAAAAGTAGATATCATCTGCCCGTAGATGAAACGACTCATGGAGACAGCAGAGAAAAATGACTAGTTTATGGATCCTGACATGGAAAGAATAGCTGAACTTTCCATTCAAGAGAAAATGTCGATCTTATCAAATCTAACTACACTCACCATTGACATATAAAAAATATTGCAGAGTTGGACAGATTTCCAACATCATCTAGCAGTGATAGCCCCAGCATTTGTCAAAGTCTACATACAGAAAAGACTGACCATCAGACTTCATAGCCCATAAACATCAAAGTACAAAATAAATAACTATTTCTACAGAGAAGGAAATTTTTGCACCTCCCTGTTTCTTCGGGATGAAGAAAATTTTTGTTTGTGGGGGAGATGTTGGAGGAGCAAGTCGGTATGCCAACTTGAACGTTAGCTGACTTAGTCGATTGGCCGACTAAGTCGGTCAGCCGACTAACTAGAGATTAGGTCGGCCACCTAAAGTCGTGTCGGTTCACCGAACCGACAGGTAGTTATTTTGTAACTATTTTGTAATCATATATATTAGGCTATTGAGCCAGATGAGAACTCGGTTCAGTTCTCTGTATTGTATGGACCCTCTCATGCTAATATAATATGTTATTATATCTACTTGTTCTTGTCTCTTGTCTCTGCTATGTATGTATGTTTTAGTATGTATTATTGGTAACCTTATGTGATCTGTGAGATTACAACACACCCAAAAAGCATTGGATCATCGGAGGAGACTTCAATCTCATCAAAAACCTCAAGGAAAAAAAGGAGGAGCACACACCTTAAGCACCTCAAACACTTCCATTGACATCTTAATCAACGAGTTAGCACTGGTGGACATCAACACAAACAACAACTTATACACTTGGAACAATAAGCGATCTAGAGAAAGACACATTGCCTCTAGACTGGACTGCTTCCTAATCTCAGAATGCATACTCATAGGAGGTGTAGACATCTATGTCCTTATCCTTCCCGCGGTAGTCTCAGATCACTAGCCCATCAGTCTCAACTGGAGCAGAATAGGGGAACACCTAAGGAGACCCTTTAGATCTGAAACTTTTTGGCTCGCACACCTTGATTTTCAACCCATCATGCAACAATGGTGGAACAATTTTCAACCTCCAGCGGGAACTCACATGTACAAATTTCAACAAAAGTTGAAGTATATTAAGGAGCAAGTAAAAGCATGGAACAAAGAGCACTTTGTCAACATCCATTTGGAGAAACAATAGATTGAAGGCCAAATTGCGGACATTCAAAGAACTGTCATGCAAGAGGGATATACTGACTCCATCAAGGAGGAAGAAAAGGACCTGCATGAATATTTGAACACCAAATAAATACAAGAAGAAACTGTGTAGAAATCTAAATCCATAAATCTTTGGCTCAAAGAAAAGGAAAGAATCTCCTCTTTTTTATTTAAAGCCACCATACAACACCGACATGCTAACAGAATTGTCCACTTAAAAGCAGAGAATGGAACAGTAGCAGAAATGCATGGGGAAATAGAACACACCCTCACCAACCATTTCATGCACTTAATCAAAGAACCAAATCTGGACAGAAATACATCTATGGAAGAAATTCTCGAAAACATTCCCACCTTAGTGACTCAAGAGAAAAATCAAATCCTACTCAGGCCTATTGAAATGGTTGAACTTGAGGAAGTTTTCAAGCAATTGAAAAATGATAAATCCCTAGGCGCAGACAGTTTTATGGCCATTTTCTTCCACGCTTGCTGGCACACCGTCAAGGATGAAGTTATGGATATTGTTGAGGACTCTTGAAAAACTGGGAATTTCTTGAAAGCTTTCAACTCAACATTCCTCTCCCTCATTCCCAAAGAGAATGGAGCTGAATCTCCAAGTAAATTTAGACCCATCGGTCTTTGCAATGTCATATTAAAAATCATTACTAAAACCCTTGCAAACAGTCTCAAGCCCCTCTTATATTCTCTTATCTAAAAGGAGAAATCTGGATATGTGGAAGGAAGACAAATTCTGGATGACATAATTCTATCTCATGAAATTATCCACTTGCTTAAAATCACAAAGAAACCTGGCATGCTAATTAAGCTTGACCTCTCCAAAGCATTTGATAGACTTAACTGGAATTTTCTGAAGAAAATGTTGTTGGATTTTGGTTTTTGCAATCATTGGGTAAATTGGATCTTCACTTTAATTTATACCACTTTCTTTTCCATTCTCATCAATGGCACTCTCTCAAAAACCTTTCAACCTTCTAGGGGTATTAGACAAGGATATCCACTCTCTCCTTTTCTCTTTGTCCTAATGATGGAAGGCTTGGGGTGCCTCCTCAAAGTCAAAGTCCAAAACCAAAAACTTAAATCCCTCTTGCTTCACACTAGTATGGATTCACAAACCCATCAACAAATTTGTTGATGACACCATGTTAATGGGGTACTCTTTGGTATAGGAATCAAAACCTTCAAAACTAGTCTCAACACCTTCCTTCTGGCTAGTTTCCTTGACATCAACAAAGAAAAATACCAGGTCTTCTTCTTCAATACTTTTCAAATCACCAAACACAATATCATCTGCATCCTTGAATTCTTATAGGGATCCTTACCTACTAAATACCTGGGATCCCCACTAATTGATTCCTTAGCAAGGAAGGTCTCCTGAAAAGATCTTTTGGAAAAATTGAATCAAACGCTTAGCTATTGGACCTTCCACTCTCTCAACTTCCCAAATTGCCTAATCCTTGTAAAAGAAGTTCTCCAAACTATGCCTTTATACCTATTCTCCATTTTGGTCGTTCCCAAATCCTTTCAAAAAACACTCAGGTCTCCACATCGTACCTTCCTCTGAGGAGGCTCAGAGAACCACAAGAAATGGTTGCTTGTCGATTGGAACACTCTATGTATGCCCAAGATTGAAGGAGGCCTAAGCCTTAGAGACCCAACTACTAGCAACCAAATATGCAATGCAAAGATCTAGTGGAGATGGATCATGCACAGATCAGAACCATGGGCTCCCCTATGGAAGGCTAAATATTCTTCCACCTGGTCAAAGAAAATCTTATTAGATTCGACACTAATGTTAAAGGCCCGCAAATCTGGAACTATGCATATGTCAATCGTAATATAACACAAAGTTTCAGCTTATGGGATACAGAATGGAAAAATTGTAAATTTCTTTCAAGACTCGTGGAATCAACAAAGTCCACTTATCGAAGACCACAATCTCCCTATCCTATGAGAACAACTGTTACTCAGGAACACTTCTAAAGTGAGAAATATGTGGCACCGGGGACCAACATGGAAGATCATTTCAGGAAATGGAAAAGTTTCAATTGGTGGCAGGCCATCAGTTCCACTAAAGATATTCAAGTTTTATGGGATGATCTTCAATACCATCAAATCAGAGTGAACAACGATAATGAAAAAATAATATGGGGACTCTCTCAATTTGGCACCTTTAACATGAAAGAATCAATTGCAATCCTATCCAATACAACTATTGACGGCTAAGACAATAGATGGAAAAAAGTTTGGAAATCCAACCTCTGGCCTAAAATATCAGCCTTCCTTTGGATCCTCCTTCACAGACCTATTTTAACTTGGGAAAATAGGAAAAAAAGAGGTTGTATTGGACCCACATGGTGTTGTATGTGCAAAAACAATGGGGAATCAATCAACCATCTTCTAGACAGATGCAACTTTACTGACAACATCTAGAAAGGAGAAAGAATCTTTAGAAAATTGGCCAAAACAAAAGGACGCCCGAACATCTCTATAGCAAACTGGCCTCGCCAACCTTTCAACAGTATGCTTCTCAATAGAATATGGGAACTCTTCCCAGGGTTCAGAGTATGGGAAATATGGATCCAAAAGGAACACCATAATCTTCAATAAAAGGACCAGGAAGGAAGAGGAGGTTTGGGAAATCTTAAAGAAGCACATCTTTGAAACCTTGAAATTGTCAGCTTGGAAAGACACGCACCTAACAACCAATAGCAATGAAATGCAAATCTTAATGGACTGGGGCATCACCACCATTCCCAATTACATTAGTCCTTCTATCATGAAAAATATCAACATGAACTCCCCAAGCCAATGGAATCACCCCCCCCCCTATGGAACCTTTAAGCTAAACTTCAGCGAGGCTTCCAAAGGAAATCATGGCCCAATAGGATTTGGTCGGGCAATCAAAGACAACAAAGGTAAAGTCCATGGAGTTTACTAGGTTCACTCGGTCTCCCCACCAACAATGTCGCTAAGATGGAAGGATTATTGGTTGGTTTAACTTGGGATCTCGACAAGAACTAGACCCCTCTCATTCTGGAAGGGGATTCTCTCTTAATTATCAACATGGCTAACATAATTCGAGTTGGATCAATAGGAAGCAAGGTAGATAAGAGATGGAGGCTAGAAAGAAACTCAAAATCTTAAGCACTACACTTATGAGGAATCTAGCGATTATATTCCAACATGTCAAAAGAAAAGTTAATAATCTTTTGGATTCTATTGCTAATAGGGGAGTTTCCATGAACACAACAATCCACCACCTCTGCTGGGATGACAACATTGAACCATAAGATAGAGAGAATTGGCCACAAATTGCTACACAAGACTACAACATCTCGGATGCGGGTGTTCAAGATGGAGTTGATGGAAGGCGCGCGGGAGACAAGGAACATGCCAGGGAAAGTGGTAGCCCCTCCCCCACGTCCCCCCAAGTTTAAGATGGTCACACTCAGGGATGGTTTTAGGGGCGAATTTTAGCCCAGTGGGCTGTTTTTCCATGTTTTTCTCCCAAAAATGATTCACCATTTTGCATTTTTTGAAGCCCCATTTCTCCCAATTTTGATGAGATAAAATGTTTTCACCCTAAAAATCGCCAAATTATTATATAAACGATATAAAATCCTTAGAAATTAAAATATTTTTTGAAAAATATCACCAATCATTTTATAGTTGTCATTATAAGAATTGGTAATATTCACCAACATTTATACACTTTTAAATAAGTATGGTTCCTTAAAATCATCCCTGGTCACACTCGTCCTTCCTACATCATCAAGAGACGTCTTACGCATGCAAACTAGTCTTCGATCTATAAAATCTGTAATGTGTTGCTCTACCATGGTGAGATTCACATGGCTCCTGTACTGCAAATACCATCACAACCTCCTAGCCATGCCCCAACGTACCTTGTATGGGTACCATAGGACTCTTCACTTGCAGGGAATGCATTATAATAGTAAGAATCTAGAGACATGCTCTCAATGTGCTATAAGGCAATATGGCATTCTCGTATAGTGGTCCATAAGCCTATCCCTTGGTTTACATTGCTTGGAAATTCGATTTGGCCTGGTGTATCAGGACATCATCTTGATGAAAGCTTGGAACAAGCATTCCATTGTACAACATCCCAAAGCCTAGGAAGGTCTCGGTTTTTCTCAGTCTTCCCCTAATCTTCTGGCCATGACTTCTCATAGGAAGGAAGTGAACAACATTGATTGGGAGGCCCTATTTTGTGATGAAACCCTAGACAATATATGCGACTCCATTGTGGAAATAAACACTAAAATATTCAGGGAATTCAGGATTCGGCTCGGGCCAGAGGTCACGATTTAAAACTATCGACATCTAAAGTTTATCCTCTCCATAGCCATGAGAGAGAGGGATATTTTTGGAGATTTACCGAAGCTTATTGTTAGCACCTTCAAGGAAGATATTGAACAAAGCCTGGTCCACATGACAGACATCATGCAACTCTTGGAACTGCCATTCCAGCGAGACAACAAGGGCACCAAAGAAGCTAGCACCAGCAAAGCCAATGAGGACGAGGCCAAATCCGCTAGGAAGATATAGCTGCATTATTCAATGATACCAGTTCTTCCCCCTTTCTGCTCTATTCATGGTTCACTATAGAACCTATTATCCCTTTATCTTCTTTAGGTCTGACAGGCTACCAATGTATAAAGGTTGGGCAGCTAACACTATGTTTAGATATTTGGTTTGGACTCTTCTGCATCTTACTCTTTTTTGGTCTCATGGTCATTGCTTGACTCCATGTTTTTGGAGCCAGAATTGAATATGTAATTGTTTTTCTTTTACTTAAGTAATAGAAATAACACTTCTTATTGATAATAATAAAAACTAGTAACAACTATATATTTATATATGTAAGGTTACAAAGGATTATAAATATATATATGTTATTTTATATTTATATATCTGCTATATATATTTATTTTTAACTAGTAACAACTGTTAGCACTCAGAATGTACCCAGGTTGTAAAAGGTAAACTCCAAGGTAACAGCAAAACCACTTTAGGAAGAAACTGGTATTTTCTTCCAGAGAGGGATCTCTCAATAAAGATTTAACAAAACCATATATAAAATAACATTCAAAGATTTATGTATTTGGCTGAAACAATCACATAACCATTGGGCATGGAGCCATATACAATATAAATATACCACAAAGACATATACATGATATTTATCAAAGGCAAGGTAATCACATCATCACAGTCATTCAAATTGATTCAGGTGGAACAGGGGAGATGAAGAAACAACCCATTAATACAGAGCATCAACAAGGATGAGTTCTATATCAACTTTAGCAGAAAGAATCATATAATATCTGAAATGATGATCCGAGCATAGACACATGAATTCCAATCATCTAACGCTATATTCCAGATACGAGGAAGAAACAAAATGAAGTGTTACACAAGGGAAATACAATCACATAAAGAAAGAAGCACAGAATGTAATATCAACGACACATGAATCTCTAACAAAAACTCTCATGCATTCACTTTGTTATTTCAAAAATAGATATGTTCTCCAAAATTATTCACCACTCGATGGGTTTCAACCCCCATCTCTTAAAAAAGATGCATATTTATACATAAAATGATCGGTGCTCCAACAAGGAGATCAATAACAGAATGATCGGCTTAATTTAGAGTTTGTAACTGAATTCCTAACCCCTAGGAAGTTTGTTACAACTCCAATCCTAATAGATCATAAAGTACAAATCAACTTGATAACAAAATTTCGCCCATCAGCTCCACGTCTTTGCCTCATCAGCTCCACACCTTTGCCTCATCAGCTCCACGCCTTTGCCCCATCAGCTCTTCAGTGCATGACACCTGTTCCTAGGGATGGAGAACATACTTTGTCTTTCCAAACCACTCCACATCTTTCCACTGCTCTGAGCTTGGGGTGTCACACTCTGTCATTTCCCGAATGGCTACTTCGAGCTCCATATATGCTTCATAGGATTTTCTGGGTAATCTGCTCCTGATGATGGCGAACTTCTGCAGAATCTCGAAATCTTCTGTGAGCATATCCACGATGGTCTTCCCTGTCAGGATTTTCTCCAAATCATTGAATTTGGAGTGGTCCATGCGGCACTGAACAAGCAGGTTATGATAATGTTCCTGTGAGAACATCCGCCCCTCTCCGTCCCAGAAAGAAGGCAATCCATCCACGAACAGCTCTTTAAATTCCTGTTTAAAATTATTAACCTGCAGAAGCAACCCTTCTGATTTATCTTGGACCATTTTGATTAAGTGATGCTTATGGATGATTCTCTTTGCCCACATCACTATTGATACTCTATCCTTTATGCCCAATTCGTGCAACTTATGATATGACAGTGAATTTATAAAATTTAGTGTGCTCTGAGTTGTAGCAAGAGGTCTTTTCTCCATATGTTTGTTTACCAGTTTTAATCTCTGGTGAGATGAATTTATCATTATATTCAAATCATCAATAAAATTTAGATAGTGCCAGAACTTGGTAATCTCTATACATAGGGTATCCCAAATGATATGCTTTGCCCCCTGAAGGGGGCCTTTCCCAATGCATTTTTCCTTTATCTCATTAAATTTCTTCTGTAATTGATTCATGTCCTGCAGTATTTGTTTTTTGCTTTCACTTACTTTGGCCAATTCAGCTTTCATCTTTTCATTCTCTTCTTTCAAATCTTTGATTGCTTCTTCTTTCAAACTCACCTGGGACATTGGCACCAACAAATCATCAGTAGAGAAATCATCTAATGGCTTCTGGATATTTACAATAGACAAGTCTTTGCTGGTGGGAGTCTGGCTCATCAACTCTTCCATAATCTCCTTCTCTTCATTCTGATCCTTTTTCATCAAGGAGATTTGGGATAACAGTTCCTCCCTTTAGGCTTCCCACTTCTCTTTTTCTTCCTGTAGCTCTCTAGCTCTTCCTTTGTATTCCATCATCTCTTGATGGACTTTATCCTTCTCTTCTTAGAGAGCTAGTAACTCAGATGACTCAACATGTTCAGCACCTGGGATCTTCAGTTTCTTCTTCAGGACCTGGAGTGCATTATCCTTTTCCTCTAACAGCCTCTTGACTGCTTGGGTACTGTCTGAACTAGCAATGTCTGTCTGCAGCTTCCTAATCTGAACAACATTTGCTTTATTTTCCACTTTCTCATGTTTCAACTGAATTTCCAATTTGTCTATCAAAGCTTGCAATTTATTAATCTTCACCATGGCTTGTAGTAGGTCTGAGTAGATGATATCGTTGGTCTGTTTATGAAGTTGAATTTTATCCAGAGTGCTGATTTTGTCTAACCGGATCTCCATTTCAGACGTCCTCTTGTTGCTTACCATAGCCATTTTAAAAGTATTCCTCTCAGCGTCTCTAGCAGAGACCAGAGAGGTTTTCGAACTGTGCAAAATTCTCACCTTCGGGAGCAAATTTCTCGTTTCCTCCATAGACTGTTTCCTCTTCTCCATGTAGCTAGTTTTGAGCTCTTCCTTTGACTTAAACACGTGGCATGATTCCAAACTGTCTACATCCCCCTCCACATCTTCAAAAGAGAATTGACTTACTTGTACCGCTTTCATGGGAACTAGGGAAACCCTTTTGGAACCATCAGAAACTTCCTCATCTACAATTTCACCACTTTCAAGCAGCTTTGCCCTTTTATGGGGCCCTACCTCGTCTACATCCATACTCTCAGTTTTAGACAAACTCCTCTTGACCACAATACCAGCACCTTCTTTTATTTGGGTCACTGTGACAGGTATAGTATGTGTCTCTTCATCAGAATTTGACCTCTTAGTATACTGCAGTAAATTGGCCATTTCAGCTAGCCCCTCAATAGCCTGATGCTCAAATGGTTTATTCTTGTTTTCCTGTTTTCTCAATGAGATCACATGGTGGGGGTCGTAATTCATATTTACATCTTTTATGAAATCCATATTCTCTAACAACTTTTCTATAAAAGCCAGGGCGCCTTTACCTTTAAAAATGAAAGGGCCAACTTTAAGTGGAAATTTAATGTTTGAATATTTTTTGAAAGCACCAAAGTGCTCTTCCTCAGATAGCAATCTCTGCCTCATGAACTCTAGTGTGAAAATCCTTGGGGTCAAGAAGGAGGGTAGCCTGTAAGGATGACCAGTAAAGCCATATATTCTTAACACTGTGTAACCTCTATACAGGAACCAATCACCCACCCGATCTTTGGGTGACGACTGCATTAGGCATCTCATCTCGTCCAGGACACGGGGAAGGTCCTCATCAAATAACATTTTGTACATTTTGGACATGATCGAATTAGCAAATTCGAACATGTTGATTTGCTTGGGCAAATCAGAAGAGCATAGAGTACTTAAGAATTTCAATTCAGTAACATTAGAGCATAATAGCATGTTAAGCAAGTATGTTTGAAACCTAAAGAACTGGACTTTGGGAAACTCAGTCAACTGAAGGTGGTTCGCTTCGGCAAGGTATTCATCTAAATTAAGCACATGGAATAACTGGGACTCAGGGCTTAAAGAATTTATTCTTAATAAGAAACCCAGGATGACATCACCTATATGACAATCGACATCTAGACCTTACACTTGACAGACCAGAGACATTACCAATTGCACTTCAGCCCTAAAAATGTACAGGGGGTAAGGCAAGAAAAGACCTTCAAGGGACTGACCTTCCTTCAGGATACTTGACAAGAATTGACAGCGAATTTTAATTTCACAATTTTTGAAAAACTTAGTGAGGACAGATTCATTTACAGACTCACGATTTACAGGGTAATTTTCGGGCAGACTAAGGTTTTCTCTAACGACTGAAGCATCAATTTTACACAGTATTTTGGACGCAGACCGACTCACAATAATCCTCTGAGAGGGAGAATAGTTCACTGCACACCACTCAGCAAATTTCTGGAAGTGGAGGGTTTGCTCAAGGGCGAAATGGTACAAAAAAGACTTGCATACATTCAAAACGTCATTCCCCTGTGAGTAATAAGACCACAATTTCTCTTTGCTGCCAGACACGCTCCCTGTGGATAGGAAGGGGTCGCACACGCCCCTGTGCCTGTTTACTAAAAATTCCTCTCTTTCATCCATGACCTGACCAGACACTCGAATCTCTCTCCCTTGGTCCATTGCTTAATTTAAAAGGGTAATTGGACGAAGGAGTTACAGGGTTTAAGTCCTACCTGGCTTACTGTGGAGGCGTGTGCCCGGAGCGTGCCTGGAAACTGACAGATGGAAGCTCCCAAACTGCCAAGTCCTTTTCGCCGGGTCCCGAGCGAATAAAATAATCATTGGAGAGGTCAACCCTGCCTTTATAGGACCGCACAATCCGCCACGTAGACAACATTTATTTTCCGCAACCACCACTTATTCTTAACTGCCGTGCACTTCTATGTTCCGGCTTCATTTAAGACCCTAGATCTGATTTCTCTTTAATTCTGGCCTTTGGATCGCGTGCCACGTACCCTGTTCCGCCAGGCCCCTTGGTGATAAACAACGTGCCAGTCTCCATCCTAGAATGATCTCCCACCGTCGATGAAATAGCCTTTTATCATGAGCCGTTGGATCGGGTGACACGCACCTAATTCCGCTGGGCTCCGTCACTTTAACCGTCGTGTAGCTTTGATCCCCGGAATCATCCTCAGCCATTGATGTGATACGCCTTTAACTTTCCATAGTCGGATCATATGCCACGTACCAAATTCCGCTAGGCACTTCGGAATTATCCACCGTGCTAGTTGACCCTCCGGAAATCATATCAGCCGTTGATTTGATTCACTTTGATCTTCAACCGTCAGATCGATCACTGGATAACTCATTCCACTGGGCGCTTTAGGTTTATCGGTCGTGCAGGTTCTGGCTCCAGAACCGATCTCAACTGTGGATGTGATCCGAATTCACCTCTCCGCCATTGGATTGAGTAGCATGTACCCGATTCTGCCGGATTGTGTCATTTTAACCAGGATGCAACTTCACAAAGCGGATTGGATATAGACCGTGGATCTACGCGAAACAACTTGATGGCCGCTGATCTGTGTGCCGGACAAGCACTCGGACCAAACCTTTATCTTCCTTGCATCCCTGAGGAGCGGAGAGAATATCAGCCATTGATTTTCTTCCTTCCTCCATCGTGGCTTAGGATTTTCGCTGACCTAATCTCCTTTTTGCCTATAGTCCCATTTTTACAATATATCCTTTAACCAAAGTTTGGCAAACACTTGTTATTTCTCCTCCACCATGGTTTTTTATCCCCTTTACTAAATAATGGTGTTAACAGCTGGCTCCATCTGGGGATGATATCCTCCCTGCAAGGTATCAAAGAACTCGTAGACCAGGTGCCTGCTTTTGATTTTGCGTAATAACTTCTCAAAAACCCATCTTTTGCTTTTGTAAATATATCATTTTTACATATTTTTAGAAAAGGAGTGGTATGCCTCCTGAACTTTAGATCTTTCACTGCGAGCTTTCAAATACACTCGGCTTACCATCCATATTTATTTGTAAAGGGAAATAAATATGTACAATTCTATGATACAAATTTTACCTTCCCCTCAGGACAGGTAATGCTTCAGATATCTTCCATTTACAGGGTTACTCTCCAGAAGAACCCCATTTGTATATTCCAGCAAATATGCATTTTGTCCTCTGTATCCAGCAACAACGTAAGGTCCTACCCACATAGGGTCAAACTTTCCATGCTTGTCTTCATTAGGAGCATCCCACTTCAAAACTAGGTCACCAATCTGAAACTGCTCTTCCTTGATTCTTCTGTCAAAAGTATTCTTCATTTTCTCTTGATGTAACTGCACTTTATTATAAGTCATACTTCTTCGTTCTTCTAGCTCAATGATCTGATTTATCCTTCACTGTATGTGATTTTGTTCTTCTTGTTGATCCTGGAAATATCTCATAACTGGTACCCCTAATGATGTTGAAAAAATTACTTCAGCACCATATACCAGTTGGAATGGAGACATGCCGATTGCTCTTTTGGTACTAATCCTATCAGCCCATAGAGCATATTTTAGTTTGGTGTGCCAGGACCTCTTATTATCTTCCAACAGCTTTTTTATGATCCTCACCAAGCTTTTATTTGAAGATTCAACTAATCCATTTCCTTGAGGGTAATATGCAGTTGAGTGATTGAGGCTTATATGATACTTATGACAAAAGTTAATCATCTTCCTAGATTTGAAAGCAGCGGCGTTGTCTGTTACTATCCTCTTTGGACACCCGAACCGAGCCAATATACTTTATTCAAGAAACTCCATGACCACATTCTCAGTGGCCCTCTTGGTAGGAATTGCTTCTATCCATTTAGTAAAATAGTCTGTAGCTGTCAAGATCCACCTGTGCTGACCTGATGAGTTGGGGTTTATTTCACCAATGAAATCCAAACCCCATTGCTGGAAAGGAGCTTCAACTGTTATTGGATTCAGAGGGAGAGACAATACCTTTCTCTTACTGTCGAAAATTTGGCATTGATGACATTTGTTGATTTATTTATATACATCTAAGAATAATGTAGGCCAATAATAACTATCTCTCAGGATTTTGTTTGCAGTCACCTTCCAAGAATGATGTCCCCCACAGTCTCCTTTGTGAAATTCTTTGGTAACTTGCTGGGCTTCATCCTCCAATAGACAATTTAGTAGAACCCCTCCAGGATCCTTCCAATAAAGATATTTATTTATGATACAGAATTTAGCAGATTTCAACTTTACAGATCTTGCTCTCGATTTACTTAATCCTTCTGGTGCTTGAAAATTTCGGAGGACATATACAATACCAGAATACCATGGAGAGGCCACAAAATCAGCCATCACTTCTATCTCTGTGTCCAACTAATCGGACTGGTGAGTCAAAAAATTGATCTGTAAAGATTCACAATTTGAGTTTGTCATCATCTTTGCTAACCCTTGTCCTTTAACCAGCTTCATGGGTTTTATCTCTATATCATATTCCAATAATGTAGCTATCCATCTCGCCCTCCTGCGTTCGGGGTCTAGTTGAGTCAAAATTGCTTTTACTGTAGCGGTTGGAACATGTGCAATTACATGGGAATGAAAAACATATACTCTGAAATCCTTTAATGCTTTAATTAAAGCATAAGCCTGTTTTTCCATGATGTCATATTTCAATTCCCCATCCCGTAGCATTTTACTGAAAAAGGCTATGGGTTGTTCCAAATTTTCATCATTTTTCTGCAATAACACTGTTGCTATGGTATGTTCCAAAGCATATGAGAATACTGAAAAATCCTTGGTGAAATATGGACTTATCAAAATAGGAGCTTCCGAAATTGCTTTCTTGATTTCCCGAAATGACTCCTTAGCTTCTGTACTCCACTTTATTTCATGACCTTTCTTCAACATATTCGTAATATTCATCAAAATCTCAGCAAAGCTTGGTACAAATCTCCTCAAGAAATTTACCTGTCCTAGAAATGATTGTATCTCCTTTTTGCTTCTGGGTTCTCCTACCCTTAGAATTGCACTTACTCTTTCAGGGTCAATCTTTATGCCATCTTTGGATATTATGTGGCCTAGCAGCTTTCCTTCTTCTAGGGCATCAGTAAACATGGTAGCAAGAGTTGCTGATTTCCTCTCCCGCAATGAAAATGCAAAATCATTATCAAAAGCTCCAGCATAATGTAGTTTAGCAGCTGCAGGGGAAGGCTTTATATCTTCCGGAATTGAGTTGTAAGCCCTCATGAATCTGCTTGAAAATTTATGAACAGACTCAAAACCCCCCTTTTTGAGACTATTGTACTGAGATAAAAGCTGCAGAGGGTTCTGTTTATCGTCCCACCTGTCCAGAAAGGCATTTTGAAAGGCTTGAAAATTTGCTATAGATCCATTAGCCAAGTCTTTAAACTACTTCTTTGCCTCCCCAGACAAACTTTGGGCAAATAACCGTAGTTTGACATCAGGATAGTCAACTTCTTCCAAGTCAATGAAATCTTCAAACTTGGCAACATGCTGTTTTGCAGTTAATCACCTTCCCCATCAAATAAAGAAATTCTCTGAGAATAATTTTGGGGGAGATCATGTAATACAGCCGGCAAACGCAAGGGAGCAAATCTAGCGGCCATTGGTCTGGATGGGTTCACAGGAACTGAAATACTTTGAGAATGTTTGGAGGTAGTCGTTTCAGCTTTAGGTTCTTGTTGCAAGTCCTTCCAGAGGGAATCTAACAGGTAGGATTCTAACGTGTGAGGATGGATCTCAGTATTTTTGAGGTCGGATTCAGCTCTAGCTTTCAACCTACAAGGAATGAACTCAGTATTTTGGAGGTCGGGTTCAGATCTAGTTCTCAACAGGGTCTGCGTAGTATTGACTTCCCATCCTGGATTTATATGAGAATCTGGTGATGATGATGGGCCGAACAAAGGAAAATCTAACTTCTCTTTATTTTTTCTTTTAAACAACTTTTCTGGATCCTCAAAACTTTTCAGGATTTCGGTATTAGAGTTACCTCGTGTATGTTTTCTTGAATCCAGAATGTCGTTCTTGAATTCTGAAACAATTTCACAATGAAGTCGCCAGGGCAAATGTACAACCTTCTTTTCTTTTTGAAATTCCTGTTTTCCAACAGAAATATTTCTTAATCTTTGTCGTTCTCCCGGGGTAGATAAGCACTTTCATCCCCGGCAACGGTGCCAGTTTGTTAGCACTCAGAATGTACCCAGGTTGTAAAAGGTAAACTCGAAGGTAACAACAAAACCACTTTAGGAAGAAACTGGTATTTTCTTCCAGAGAGGGATCTCTCAATAAAGATTTAACAGGACCAGATTTAACAAAACCAGATATAAAATAACATTCAAAGATTTATGTATTTGGCTGAAACAATCACATAACCATTGGGCATGGAGTCATATACAATATAAAGATACCACAAAGACATATACATGATATTCATCAAAGGCAAGGTAATCACTTCATCACAGTCATTCAAATTGATTTAGGTGGAACAGAGGAGATGAAGAAACAACCCATTAATACAGAGCATCAACAAGGATGAGTTCTATATCAACTTTAGCAGAAAGAATCATATAATATCTGAAATGATGATCAGAGCATAGACACATGAATTCCAATCATCTAACGCTATATTCCAGATACGAGGAAGAAACAAAATGGAGTGTTACACAAGGGAAATACAATCACATAAATAAAGAAGCACAGACTGTAATATCAATGACACATGAATCTCTGACAAAAACTCTCATGCATTCACTTTGTTATTTCAAAAATAGATATGTTTTCCAAAATTATTCACCACCCGATGGGTTCCAACCGCCATCTCTTAAAAAAGATGCATATTTATACATAAAATGATCGGTGCTCCAACAAGCAGATCAATAACAGAATGATCGGCTTAATTTAGAGTTTGTAACTGAATTCCTAACCCCTAGGAAGTTTGTTACAACTCCAATCCTAACAGATCATAAAGTACAAATCAACTTGATAACAAACTTTCGCCCATCAGCTCCATGTCTTTGCCTCATCAGCTCCACGCCTTTGCCTCATCAGCTCCACGCCTTTGCCCCATCAGCTCCTCAGTGCATGACACCTATTCCTAGGGATGGAGAATATACCTTGTCTTTCCAAACCGATCCAGAACTTTCCACTGCTCTGAGCTTGGGGTGTCACACTCCATCATTTCCCGAATGGCTACTTCGAGCTCCATATATGCTTCATAGGATTTTCTGGGTAATCTGCTCCTGATGATGGTGAACTTCTGTAGAATCTCGAAATATTCTGTGAGCATATCCACGATGGTCTTCCCTGTTAGGATTTTCTCCAAATCATTGAATTTGGAGTGGTCCATTCGGCACTGAACAAGCATGTTATGATAATGTTCCTATGAGAACATCCGCCCCTCTCCGTCCCAGAAAGAAGGCAATCCGTCCTCAAATAGCTCTTTAAATTCCTGTTTAAAATTATTAACCTGCAGAAGCAACCCTTCTGATTTATCTTGGACCGTTTTGATTAAGTGATGCTTATGGATGATTCTCTTTGCCCACATCACTATTGATACTCTATCCTTTATGCCCAATTCGTGCAACTTCTGATATGACAGTGAATTTAGAAAATTTAGTGTGTTCTGAGCTGTAGCAAGAGGTCTTTTCTCCATATGTTCGTTTACCAGTTTTAATCTCTGGTGAGCTGAATTTATCATTATATTCAAATCATCAATAAAATTTAGATAGTTCCGGAACTTGGTAATCTCTATACACAGGGTATCCCAAATGATATGCTTTGCCCCCTAAAGGGGGCCTTTCCCAATGTATTTTTCCTTTAGCTCATTAAATTTCTTTTGTAATTGATTCCTGTCCTGCAATATTTGTTTTTTGCTTTCACTTACTTTGGCCAATTCAGCTTTCATCTTTTCGTTCTCTGCTTTCAAATCTTTGATTGCTTCTTCTTTCAAACTCACCTGGGACATTGGCACCAAAAAATCATCAGTAGAGAAATCATCTAATGGATTCTGGATATTTACAATAGACAAGTCTTCACCGGTGGGAGTCTGGCTCATCAACTCTTCCATAATCTCCTTCTCTTCATTCTGATCCTTTTTCATCAAGGAGATTTGGGATAACAGTTCCTCCCTTTCGGCTTCCCACTTCTCTTTTTCTTCCTGTAGCTCTCCGGCTCTTCCTTTGTATTCCATCATGTCTTGATGGACTTTATCCTTCTCTTCTTGGAGAGCTAGTAACTCAGATGACTGAACATGTTCAGCACCTGGGATCTTCAGTTTCTTCTTCAGGACCTGAAGTGCATTATCCTTTTCCTCTAACAACCTCTTGACTACTTGGGTACTGTCTGAACTAGCAATTTCTGTCTGCAGCTTCCTAATCTGAACAACATTTGCTTTATTTTCCACTTTCTCATGTTTCAACTGAATTTCCAATTTGTCTATCAAAACTTGCAATTTATTAATCTTCACCATGGCTTGTAGTAGGTCTGAGTAGATGATATCGCTGGTTTGTTTATGAAGTTGAATTTTATCTGGAGTGCTGATTTTGTCTAACCGGATCTCCATTTCATACATCCTCTTGTCGCTTACCATAGCCATTTTAAAAGTATTCCTCTCAGCGTCTCTAGCAGAGACCAGAGAGGTTTTCGAACTGTACAAACTTCTCACCTTCGGGAGCAAATTTCTTGTTTCCTCCATAGACTGTTTCCTCTTCTCCATGTAGATAGTTTTGAGCTCTTCCTTTGACTTGAACACGTGGCATGATTCCGAACTGTCTACATCCCTCTCCACATCTTCAAAAGAGAATTGACTTACTTGTAATGCTTTCATGGGAACTAGGGAAACCCTTTTGGAACCATCAGAAACTTCCTCATCTACAATTTCACCACTTTCAAGCAGCTTTTCCCTTTTATGGGGCCCTTCCTCGTCTACATCCATACTCTCAGTTTAAGACAAACTCCTCTTGAACACAATACCAGCACCTTCTGTTATTTGGGTCGCTGTGACAGGTATAGTATGTGTCTCTTCATCAGAATTTGACCTGTCAGTATACTGCAACAAATTGGCCATTTCAGCTAGCCCCTCAATAGCCTGATGCTCAAATGGTTTATTCTTGTTTGCCTATTTTCTCAATGAGATCACATGGTGGGGGTCGTAATTCATATTTACATCTTTTATGAAATCCATATTCTCTAACAACTTTTCTATAAAAGCCAGGGCGCCTTTACCTTTAAAAATGAAAGGGCCGACTTTAAGTGGAAATTTAATGTTTGAAGATTTTTTGAAAGCACCAAAGTGCTCTTCCTCAGACAGCAATCTCTGCCTCATGAAATCTAGTGCGAAAATCCTTGGGGTCAAGAAGGAGGGTAGCCTGTAAGGCTGACCAGTAAAGCCATATACTCTTAACACTGTGTAACCTTTGTATAGGAACCAGTCACCCACTCGATCTTCGGGTGACGACTGCATTAGGCATCTCATCTCGTCCAGGACACGGGGAAGGTCCTCATCAAATAAAATTTTGTACATTTCGGACATGATCGAATTTGCAAATTCGAACATGTTGATTTGCTTGGGCAAATTAGAAGAGCATAGAGTACTTAAGAATTTCAATTCAGTAACATTAGAGCATAATAGCATGTTAAGCAAGTATGTTTGAAACCTAAAGAACTGGACCTTGGGAAACTCAGTCAACTGAAGGTGGATGGCTTCGGCAAGGTATTCATCTAAATTAAGCACAGGGACTGACTGGGACTCAGGGCTTAAAGAATTTATTCTTAATAAGAAACCCAGGATGACATCACCTATATGACAATCGACATCTAGACCTAACACTTGACAGACCAGAGACATTACCAATTGCACTTCAGTCCTAAAAATGTGCAGGGGGTAAGGCAAGAAAAGACCTTCAAGGGACTGACCTTCCTTCAGGATATTTGACAAGAATTGACAGCGACTTTTACTTTCACAAATTTTGAAAAACTCAGCGAGGACAGATTCATTTACAGACTCACTATTTACAGGGTAATTTTCGGGCAGACTAAGGTTTTCTCTGACAACTGAAGCATCAATTTTACACGGTATTTTGGACACGGACCGACTCACAATAATCCTCTGAGAGGGAGAATAGTTCACCGCACACCACTCGGCAAATTCCGGGAAGTGGAGGGTTTGCTCGAGGGCGAAATGGTACAAAAAAGACTTGCATACATTCAGAACATCATTCCCCTGTGAGTAATAAGACCACAATTTCTCTTTGCTGCCAGACACACTCCCTGTGGATAGGAAGGGGTCGCACACGCCCCTGTGTCTGTCTACTAAAAATTCCTCTCTGTCATCCATGACCTGACCAGACACTCGAATCTCTCTCCCTTGGTCCATTGCTTAATTTAAAAGGGTAATTGGACGAAGGAGTTACAGGGTTTAAGTCCTACCTGGCTTACTGTGGAGGCGTGTGCCCGGAGCGTGCCTGGAAACTGATAGATGGAAGCTCCCAAATCACCAAGTCCTTTTCGCCGGGTCCCGATCAAATAAAATAATCATTGGAGAGGTCAACCTTGCCTTTATAGGACCGCACAATCCGCCACGTAGACAGCATTTATTTTCCGCAACCACCACTTATTCTTAACTGTCGTGCACTTCTATGTTCCGGCTTCATTTAAGACCCTAGATCTTATTTCTCTTTAATTTCTGGCCTTTGGATCGTGTGCCACGTACCCCGTTCCGCCAGGCACCTTGGTGATAAACAATGTGCCAGTCTCCATCCCGGAATGATATCCCACCGTCGATGAAATCGCCTTTTATCATGAGCCGTTGGATCGGGTGACACACACCTAATTCCGCTGGGCTCCGTCACTTTAACCGTCATGTAGCTTTGATCCCTGGAATCATCCTCAGCCATTGATGTGATACGCCTTTAACTTTCCATCGTCGGATCATATGCCACGTACCAAATTCCGCTGGGCACTTCGGAATTATCCACCGCGCTAGTTCACCCTCCGGAAATCATATCAGCCGTTGATTTGATTCACTTTGATATTCAACCGTCAGATTGATCACCGGATAACTCATTCCGCTGGGCGCTTTAGGTTTATCGGTTGTGCAGGTTTTGGCTGCGGAACCGATCTCAACTGTGGATGTGATCCGACTTCACCTCTCCGCCATTGGATTGAGTAGCATGTACCCGATTCCGCTGGATTGTGTCATTTTAACTAGGATGCAACTTCACGAAGTGGATTGGATATAGACTGTGGATCTACGCGAAACAACTTGATGGCCGCTGATCTGTGTGCCCGACAAGCGCCCGGACCAAACCTTTATCTTCCTTGCATCTCTGAGGAGCGGAGAGAATATCAGCCATTGATTTTCTTCCTTCCTCCATCGCGGCTTAGGATCTTCGCTGACCTAATCGCCTTTTTGCCTATAGTCCCATTTTTACAATATATCCTTTAACCAAAGTTTGGCAAAGACTTGTTGTTTCTCCTCCACCATGGTTTTTTATCCCCTTTGCTAAATAATGGTGTTAACAACAACCATATTAATAAGACTAATATGTTTGGAATGAGTTCATAAGCATATATTTGACACACTGATAATGTTTTTTTATCCTAAAGAATGCCTCAATTACTTGTATCTAATAGTTAATCTAATATAACAACCACTTAATTTGTGGTTGTTAAGCTCATAGTTGTATCATTATTGGAGTTAAGCTAATAATTATATCTAATAGTTAATTTAAAAATTAATATAAAGCTAATGCATTTAATATAACAACTCCAAGTTATCATGGAGTTTGACTAAGGCTTATGCAAATTAACTTGACTGTTACATGAGCTACAAATTACTATGCCACTAAGTGCACTTATCACATGAGTTTAGAGGAATTTATTAGGAGTAGTTTAGTATGAGTTTGATTGTAAGAGGAACCGCACATTACTTCAACTAGAAGTTAAACCTTGTGCACATTAGCTAGACTTCTAGCTTCTAGATGAAGTTTCACTGTCACATGGACTATACATTACCATGTCACATGGACTACACATTACCATGTCTGATATTAAGTTCAGTTATCACATGAGCTATTTTTTATTTATTATTTTTTTTTCCAACTACCACAAAGTGCACTTATCACATGAACTAGATTCTGTTTTTTATTTGTTAATTATGAATTTTGATGTTAATGTTGCTCGTTATAATCCTAACAACTGGTATCAGAGCTCATGGATTTTGTGTGAAGTCAACAAACTGTTTAACAATTGGTATTAGAGCTCATGGATCTTGTGTGGAGTCAACAAACTATTTGTGGGAGACCTGTGAATTCCAAGGCAAGCTATAGGGGGGCTGTGGGGGTGTTCCACCCCCGTGGCCTGAAGTTTTATCTGAGAAAAAAAAATTGGCCCATTTTTTTAATCTGGTTGGCATGAAGAAGTGAACCACTACTCTAAGTGGAAGTGAAGTGCATAGATCCATGGCAGATCGTGTCTCCCAAGTGGAAGGAGAAAGGTTGTGTGAGGCTAGAGATCCGTGAGAAGGAGCGTATGCTTGCTAACATGAAGCTGTCGAAGATTTATATTGTTGGAAGAGTGGGGTCATGAGGATACAAGGTATATGTAGCCGCCAAGGTGCTAATAAGACTTGATTTGGAAGCCACGTAGAGGTATATTTATTGTGAAGTTGTTGCAGAAAACCCAGATCTGATCTGGTGGAGGCATGCTCTTGTGAAGCAGCTCGATCTTGTTGATAGAAATCCCTGAATTGCTAGATCATATCAACAGAGGTCATGTGTAACGTAAAGAAGCAGGCCATGAATCCAGATCGTTGTTAAACTTCCCATGTGAAGAGCGACCATGGTTTGGCGTATTGTTGTTGTCTTTGTAGACTTGAATGAAAACAAGTGGGAGGCGATAGCCATGAAACTTTAATTCAAATTTTTAACGGTGATCTAGAAAATAAAGATGAAATTAATTCCGGTCATTAAAACATAGTACATTGCAGCAATCAAATCAAATACAATTGTGATGGGCTTTGAAGTTGGTTAATCTCTAGACCATTTGCATCTTTTTAGGCATGTTTGGCCGAAATCTGGCAACACAATTTGTTGTTGAAAATAAGATTTTCAGTGTTAAAATTGCAATTTTTATTGCAGAAATAGATTCAGCACCCTAGTTTACCCTTGGGACACCCAATTTATGTAATTCCAATCACTAAAAACTACTCTTTGAACAATTTTTGTTGGAAAAATGTAATTATTCGCAGATCTGTACTTGACTTCCAGCCGACTCTGTCAGAGTCTGTACAAGTCAAGATCTTGTCTGTCAGTCTGACAAGAAGGAAGAGTCCATGAGTAGGGAATGTAAACCAGTCGAATTTATTTCTGAAGCTAAGTTGTTAGGTAGATAGTTATTACAGTCTTTAATGGTGAGTCAGTCGGCCCATGTAGATGCAATCTTCAGGTTGCCTATAAATAGAAGAAGCAAATTGTAAATCAGTTTACAGAGATAGACACAGAGACAGACACAAGAGACAATATACACTGAAGGAACTCAAGGTGAGAAAAGAGAAGTCAAAGTTCAAGCTTTTGTGCATGTGATTTAGTCGAAGAGCTGAAGCTCTGTAGACTAACAAGTCTAGACCGACAAGTTTGGATCGACCAGTTTGTAACCGACAAGTTTGTAATACTTTGTTATTTCCACATAGTTAAATATATGAAATAGTTTATGGTTGAATGCATGATTATTTGGCCGCACATATTTCCAGATTTACTTCTGTAAATGTCTTTTACAATTACTGATAAGTGAAATATCAAAGAACCCATAAAAATCTCACCGCGTGAAAGTTCCAGGTTTTATGGCACATTAGTCGACTCAAGTCTTCCTACATATTTGGGCATATGTTTTTATAAGTTATTTGGATTTGTAAATGTGTCTATTTTACTTCATCTTACTCATAGGTGAAAATAATTTGTAATTTCTTAAGTCTTTAGACTAAGAAACTTACTCTATAGATTTCGACAAAAGTGAGTCGACTAGAGTGGTCGGTTGTGTGAGCCGACTTGAGTGGTCGGTTGAATCAGCTGACTGAAGTGAGCCGACTTAGTCGAAGACAAGAAGTGAGCCAACTTAGTCAAACACAAGAAGCGAGCCAACTTAGTTGAAGACAAGAAGTGAGCCGACTTAGTCGAAGACAAGAAGTGAGCCGACTTAGTCGAAGACAAGAAGTGAACCGACTAGGTCAAAGAGAAGAAGTCAGCCGACTTGGTCGAAGTGACAAGTGGTTGAGGTAAAATCAGTCGATAGAACTGACAAGTTAGTCGAAGTAAATTTAGTCGAGAGGAAGACCGACTAAAATTTATAAACTTGTCTAGTTGGGAGATAGACAAGTTTCACCCGACAAGTGAAAAAGAAAAGTGGTCGGCGTGAAAAGTGAAAATTAAAATTTGAATATCGACTGAGCCATAAACTCAAGTTTAGTCGGCTTGGTTTTGGCTAACTAGTATCAGAGCAAGGTTTATATCAGAGCAATATTTAGGAAAGAAATCTTGTCTTAAAAGGTGGAAATTAATTTTCTATGGAAAGTTAATTAAAAATTAAAATGGCTTCCACCTCTGGTTCATTGCAACCTCCAAGTTTTACAGAAAAGAATTATGAATATTGGTCTTTAACAATGAAGGCTTTATTCAGAGGTCAAGATGTTTGGGAGATAGTCCACCATGGTTATGCAGAACCAGCAAACATGACAGCATATAACAATCTCACACAGGCTGAGAAAGATGTCTTGAGAGAATAGAGGAAGAAAGATGAAAAAGCTCTGTTTTTCATACATCAAGCTATGCATGAAATCATACTCCTAAGAATAGTATCAAAAGCTAATGCTAAGGAAGCATGGGATACATTGGAGACTGCCTATCAAGGTTTGGATAAGGTAAATACATCCAAGCTACAGATTCTGAGAAGAGATTTTGAATCTCTGTCCATGAAAGATTCAGAGAATGTAGACACATTCTACACCAGAGTTGTTGGGTTGATAAACCAACTGAAATCTCATGGAGAACCCATACTAGACCAAAGGGTTGTTGAAAAAATTCTTAGAAGTCTTCCCCCAAGATTTGAAAACTTGGTTGTGACCTTAGAGGAACACACAAACATGTCGACATTTACCATTGATGAGCTGCAAGCTTCACTCATCAATCATGAACACAGACTCAGCAGATCACACACATCATTGGAAGGTGCATTTGTAGCACAGTCATCCATAAGCCGTGGTAGAGGTAGGGGGAGAAACAACTTCAGAGGTAGAGGAAGACGAGGCAGAAGTCCTGCAAATGTCGGTGGCAGAGGAGATAACCAGAACCCAAGTCAACCAAGTGGCCAGAGGTTTGATAAATAAAAAATTCAATGTCATTACTGTAACAAGTTTGGTCATTATGCATATGAATTTCGGAAGAAACAATATGACCAAGGAAGGAAAAGCCCAAGTCAATTGACCAGCACCAACACTTCGACAAGCGCAATGTTAATGGCATCGACATCTCCACTTGAATGCATTACTGTTCAAGAAATTCCACATGACATATGGTACTTAGATTCAGGATGCAGCAACCATATGACTGGTAATTTAAATCTGTTTTCCAGTCTAGACACTTCAGTTAAAACTGATGTTACACTTGGAAACAATGTCCAAGTTACTGTCTTAGGAAAAGGCACTATTGATATTCTAACCAAACAGGGGGAGAGTAAGTATATACCT
The DNA here is from genome assembly GCA_001517045.1 of Pseudotsuga menziesii. Lineage (NCBI taxonomy): Eukaryota > Viridiplantae > Streptophyta > Pinopsida > Pinales > Pinaceae > Pseudotsuga > Pseudotsuga menziesii. The sequence continues at coordinate 838,803 of LPNX010849335.1, forward strand.
GATATCTATCATGTTGAAGGTCTGAAACATAATTTGTTAAGCATTGGAAAGTTGTTACAAAAAGGCTATAGAGTCTACATGGAAGATGAACACTGTGTGATCAAAGACAAGCATCCAAGCGACCACCTAATAGCAAAAGTGCCAATGATAAGCAACCGCTTGTTTCCATTGAGGATAGTTCCCGACATAAAAGGGAAGACAAACACAGGAGCTGCATTCAAGACAGAAAGTGAAGAAACAGTCGAGCTCCTTGACAAGAGAGAAAATTGCTGCGCTAATTTGCAAGTTGCATTTCAGACGGAAGTTCAGGATGAATCCTGGTTGTGGCATTTCAGATTTGGACATCTGAATTTTGGCGGGCTGAAGCTACTGCACACAAAGAATATGGTGAAGGGATTACCATTGATTGACAGACCAGAGAGGGTTTGTGAAGGCTGCATTTTTGGCAAGCAGCACAGAGAGACATTTCCAGTCGGAAAGTCCTATAGAGCATGCACACCACTTGAAATTGTGCACTCTGACATCTGTGGTCCAATGCAGACATCATCCATTGGTGGCAGCAACTATTTTCTAACTTTTATAGATGATTACTCAAGAAAAACATGGGTATATTTTTTGAAACATAAATCTGATGCATTTGGTTATTTTCAGCAGTTCAAGGCACTCGTGGAGAACTAGAGTGGTCACCGCATCAAGATCTTAAGGACCGACAGAGGAGGTGAATATGTTTCAAATGAATTTCTAAATTTTTGCAAGACCCATGGCATACAAAAACAATTCACTGCATGGTATACACCTCAGTAGAACGGTATTGCTGAAAGAAATAACAGAACCATTATGGAGATGGCACACAGCATGTTGGTAGCCAAGCATTTGCCAAATGAGTATTGGGGAGAAGCAATTGCAACTGCCATATACATTATGAACCAGTGTTTGACAAAGAGTGTGAAGAACAAACTTCCCCAAGAAGCATGGACGGGTATGAATCATAGCGTCTCACATTTAAAAGTTTTGGGTTGTGTTGCATATGCTCATATTCCAGATGAGTTGAGAAGGAAGCTAGACAAGAAGGGACATAAATGTATTTTTGTAGGCTATTCAGAAGACACAAAAGCATACAAGCTGTATGACACCGTCACAAGGAAAGTGATTATCAGTCGGGATGTTCAATTTGTCAAGAATGAATCATGGGATGGAACCGTCGACATAAATGTCAAGATTGTGTCGAACGTCGACAATGATGATATGGAAGAGGAAGTGGTCCAAACACCACATGAAAGTCAACCGGTTGGAGCACCGTCGACTCCCATGACACCAAGACATAGTTCAACACAACGACCATTGACACAAGTAGCAGCTCAAGCTACATCAACAAGTACACCAAGAGGACAACAGAATCCATCAAGCATTTCATCGAGGTCGACATCGACAGAACTGGTGAAGACAAGAAGTCTGCGAGAAATATATGAAGCTTGTACACCTAATTCATTCTCTCTGTTTGCATTATTTTCCCCTATATATGATCCACTAACATTTGAAGAAGTTGTTGAAGAAGAAGTATGGGCATAAGCCATGGATGAAGAAATAGAATGCATTGAGAAGAACAAGACATGGGAACTGGTTGATGTACCAAAAGACAAGGATGTAATCAGTGTCAAATGGATTTATAAGACAAAGCAAGATGCTGATGGGAATGTGCGAAAGCACAAGGAAAGAATGGTAGCAAGAGGGTTCACACAACAACCCGGCATCGACTTCAATGAAACATTTGCACCTGTTGCACGCATGGATACAATCAGAACAGTTTTGGCCATTGCTGCACAAAACAAATGGCATGTTTATCAAATGGATGTCAAGTCGGTATTCTTAAATGGCTATCTAGAAGAGGAAGTATATGTGGAACATCCATAAGGGTATGAAGTTCCAGTTCAAGAGCACAAAGTGTACAGACTGAAAAAGGCATTATATGGTTTGAAGCAAGTTCCTAGGGCTTGGTACAGTTAGATTGATTCCTATCTCACTGAAAATGGATTTCACAGAAGTGAAAGTGAACCAAATTTGTACACCAAAGTCGATGAGCAAGGTAAGATGTTAATTGTCTGCCTGTATGTAGATGATTTAATATTTACTGGTGATTATGGCATAGCAGATTTTAAAACAGTCATGGAAAGTGAATTTGAAATGACTGATCTGGGGCTTATGAATTTTTTTCTGGGCATTGAAGTTCAGCAGTCTGAAAGTGGTATTTTTATATCATAGTCTAAATATGCAAGTGAAGTTTTAAAAAGGTTTAACATGTCTAACTACAAGACAGCCCCAACACCAGTAATAACAGGTTTAAAATTGAGCAAGGATGCTGAAGGATCCACTGTAGATCCTACGCTATTTAAAAGGCTTGTTGGCAGCCTTATGTATTTGACAGCAACAAGACCAGACATTATGTGTGGAGTAAGTCTGATTTCAAGGTTCATGGAGTCACCAAAAGACTCACATTGGCAAGTAGGTAAAAGAATTCTGAGGTATATTAGTGGCACAAAAGACCTTGGTATTATGTATTCAACCTCAGAAAATTTTAAACTCATTGGTTACACTGACAGTGACGATGGAGGTAGCATAGATGAAAGGAAAATAACATCTAGGTACACATTTCATTTTGGTACAGGTGTTGTTTCATGGGCTTCAAAGAAATAACCCATAGTAACTCTATCTTCAGCTGAAGCAGAGTATGTTGCAGCAACAAGTGCTGCATGTCAAGCTGTCTGGATGAGAAGAGTCTTAAAAGACTTGTCACGGAACCATCAAGAACTGCCAATAATCTTCTGTGACAACAATTCAGCCATAGCATTATCAAAGAATCATGTGTTTCACAAGAGAACCAAGCACATCGACACAAGGTTTCATTTTATAAGAGAGTTGGTGAACGATAAAGAAATTTGTTTGGAATTTTGCAGGTCTGAAGACCAACTTGCCGACATCTTCACAAAGCCATTGGCAAATGATACTTTTCAATATCTGCGTAGTTATCTTGGAATGACAAGTTCTTCATAGTGAACTTTGTCATAAACAGAGCATGTCTAAGCTCTGAAACATTTTGTAAATTTTGTTTTAAAAATCCCCATCTGCTTATAATTAAGGGGGAGTGTTGGAAAAATGTAATTATTCGCAGATCTGTACTTGACTTCCAGCCGACTCTGTCAGAGTCTGTACAAGTCAAGATCTTGTCTGTCATTCTGACAAGAAGGAAGAGTCCACGAGTAGGCAATGTAAACCAGTCGAATTTATTTCTGAAGCTAAGTTGTTAGGTAGATATTTATTACAGTGTTTAATGGTGAGTCAATCGGCCCATCTAGATGCAATCTTCAGGTTGCCTATAAATAGAAGAAGCAAATTGTAAATCAGTTTACAAAGAAAGACACAGAGACAGACACAAGAGACAATATACACTGAAGGAACTCAAGGTGAGAAAAGAGAAGTCGAAGCTCAAGCTTCTGTGCATGTCATATAGTCGAAGAGCTGAAGCTTTGTAGACCGACAAGTCTGGACCAACCAGTTTGTAACCGACAAGTTTGTAATACTTTGTTATTTTCGCATAGTTAAATATATGAAATAGTTTATGGTTGAATGCATGATTATTTGGACATACATATTTCTAGAGTTACTTCTGTAAATGTCTTTTACAATTACTGATAAGTGAAAGATCAAAGAACCCATAAAAATCTCACCGCCTGAAAGTTCTAGGTTTTATGGCACATTGGTTGACTCAAGTCTTCCTACATATTTGGGCATATGTTTTTATAAGTTATTCGGATTTGTAAATGTGTCTATTTTACTTCATCTTACTCACAGGTGAAAATCATTTGTAATTTCTTAAGTCTTTAGACTAAGAAACTTACTCTGTAGATTTCGACCAAAGTGAGCCGACTAGAGTGGTCGGTTGTGTGAGCCGACTTGAGTGGTCAGTTGAATTAGCCGACTGAAGTGAGCTGACTTAGTCGAAGACAAGAAGTGAGCCAACTTAGTCGAAGACAAGAAGCGAATCGACTTGGTTGAAGCAGCCGACTTGGTCGAAGTGACAAGTGGTCAAGGTAAAATTAATCAGTAGAACCGACAAGTTAGACGAAGTAAATTTAGTTGAGAGGAAGACCGACTAAAATTTATAAACTTGTCTATTCGGGAGATAGACAAGTTTCACCCGACAAGTGAAAAAGAAAAGTGGTCGGCGTGAAAAGTGAAAATTAAAATTTGAATATCGACTAAGCCCTAAACTCAAGTTTAGTCGGCTTGGTTTTGGTTAACAATTTCCATATGATTTTGGCCAAAAAATTCATGAGATTTCAAATGCAAATGGTTGAAAGTTTAGCCTACTATGTGTCGTGTGGTTTGTTTTGAAGCTAAGTCTTCATCATTGAGCTGCGCTCTGACTAGCCTTGAGTGCGCTCGAAACGCGCTTTTTACCCTCATGTGCGTAGGCTATCTATCGGTTTCTCACGGCTCTTCAACTTATACAATATAGAAAGATTCCATTTGTCAGTAGTTAAGATTGTAAAGCTTTTTTTAAGAGAAAGGATTCCATATGTGTAGGTGGTGAAGATTGTAGTTTTTTTTATTATTGGAAAAAATAGGTGGTCTCTTGTATTTCTGTGGGTTTGTTCTTTCATTTAAAACTGGTTGATGAAATGGATAATACACAGGGAGCCATGATGTCCTATTTTTAATTATTTTTCAGATGTCCTCTCTCATTTTAGTTGCAACCAGTCTTCCAAGCTATAGTTTCCACAATTTTTATGATTCTTGGCAAGATTCCATACAAGAATATCATAGCATTTCTTTATAGGGTTTAGTATGGCGTTTTGCCTCAAGAATATGGTTATTTTTAAACGTTACTTAAAATTTCAGATAATTCATAAATCTGTAGAATTTCAGAGATATTTGTTGTTCCAATTGTATTTTTAATGATTGGAGATATGATTGATTCGGTCCTTAATTGGTGATCTTACTACCCCACAATCAGCTAAAAGTTATGAAAATTATTGCCATAAAACCCATAACAAGCATTATATTCAAGATGTCATAAACCTACTGGTTACTGGATCTTAATTGTGTTTATCATCAAGCCCCATTTTTCATCAACTTAAAGCTTAGTGGATTCCAACAGTTAACAGCTTTCTCATTCACATTAAGCCCAACGTTTTTAGATGTCCAGATTAACATGAACAATTCTTTAGCTGCATTTAACATTGTTATTTGAAAAACATTCCACCCATTATTCGAACCCAAAGTTTGTAAAATGCCCATAAACACCAGATACATTATTAAGAGGACACAACTCCGTATAGCATAACAGACATAACCTTTTATGTTTCCACTTTTCTTCGGTCAGTTTACTATTAATTAATCTGATACATCTTGTTTGAAATATTGAAAAGCCATTGACTTCTAGTTAAAACTTAAAAGCTTTGCAAATTGGCACAACAGGAATAACGACTGATAATCAACAGGTTATTGCTACAATTCTTAATAACAATTTTTTGCTACAGTTATTAGGGTTTGGACAACTTTAAAATCTTTGGAATCCTTGTTTATCAGTAATTAAGTATATATGGATTTCATGTAAGTTGTTTCTTGAATTGAGATTAAGATCGTGTAAATATAATGGATTGTATGTATTGGATTTATGTTTTTGTATGGCCTATTTGTGTTTTGATTGAAAATGTTTTCATATAATTGGTTTGTTTGCAGATTTGGCCTATTTTGCACACAGGAGGAAGGGATCCCATAGGCATTCAGGTATGCAAATTTTTTTGGTTCTGTGTAGAGTGATTTTTGTATACTTATGCACAACAGGAATCTGGCTCTTCTTTTCTCCTCTCACCATATCTGGAGTAGATATGAAGGCCATCGCCGAGTATGAACTACTCACAAACTTATATATATGAACACCGATGTAGCAATTATTCTTTGAGCCATACAGTTGCCATAAAAGGACAATGGTTTTGTCTTGAAATCATTTGTGATATATGTATATATTTTATTTTGATATGGTGTGCAATTATCGTGGATAAGATTCCATGAAGTCAAGATGAAGGACAATGTAACGATTATTCTTTGAGCCATGCATCTACCATAAAAGGAGAAGGGTTTTGTGAGAAATATCATTTGTGATATTTGTATATATATTATTTTGAGATAATTATTGTTATATATTTTTATTAAATATTTCATATTATTTTTATTTCATTTTCAAATATTATGGATTTAATATAATGTGAATGTCAATATAGTCCATGTGTTGTTGAACAATTGAGATAACGAGAGTGATTCATTAAAATTTGTTTAGATGGGAGATATCTATTTGTTGATAAATAGAATTGAATTTTGTCATCCACATTAGATGTTTGGGTTATTAATAGTATTGATAAAGAAGAGTTTAACATGTGGAAGTTTAATATAGAGTTAACCCTAAATATAATTAACTCTAATTGAGAGGAAGCTCTAAATTATTGTGCAACAAGCTACTTTGAAGATCATGAGTGAATATGATTGGAAGTTAAGTGTTGGTTTATTATAAAACATAAAATATTCACATGAGTGGGCTCAATTAATAAAAACATGTGCTTTCTCCTATGATATCATAGGTTTAAATCCCAAGGGGAGTATGGTATGTACACCTTTCTAGGCTTTAACATTTACATCGTTGCCTAGAGGGTGGTCCCTTGTCATACAAACAAAGGGGTCTCATAGGCCAAATTGGTGTCTAGCTTGCTTGTGACCTTTTATATATATATATGGGCTGATGCACAATAATAGACTCCTTTAAAGACACTTTAGATGCCACATAATACTGGAATAAATGGAAAACTCTAACTTTAGGTGACAATTAGGGGTACTTCCCTAACTTATTTGAAGATGAAGTAAAAAGAGAAAAGATAGGTAATTGAATCAGCTTTCATAATATATAGCATTTATGCAGAGAAAATGTGTGTAAATGATTATAAAATTAGTTTCCGTGAAAGTGGGTTTTCAAATTTTCAGCACATCTTAACATATATGTTTGTGTGGGTGCAGCAATATATGAGGTATATGATGTCCATTTGGGATAAAATCTTGTAGACATATAAATGACATATGGGCCTAGTGCAACACTATTTATTCAGAATTTTTCATGAATTTTATTATTATTATTATTAATTATTGAAGTAAAAAAAGTTTGAAATTAAAACCTTATGTGCGGGTGCAAAACTTTAGGGGAAAAAATTAATGAAATCCTTGATTTATTAATATAAGATCGTAGAGCTTGATCTCGTCTAGTGCACCATATAGTTTTTTTGGGAAATGGTGATGGAAATCAAAAGTTATATAACAAACAATCGATATATGTATTTTCGAAAACTAACGTGTGTCATTTAGAAAAATAATTATAAATAAATAAAACATAGTTTTGAAGGAAAAAATTACATATTCAGAATCGTCATTTCGTACTCTACAATATTGTACATTTTCATAAAAGAATATTGTGTATGTCATATCAAAACACACCATCTAATTTGAGCATATTGATAGAGTTCTAAAAGACAAGCAATAGCCCTGGTTGATTTGTCTTAGCCAATAGGTTCGGTATTCTAAAGCTGCTTCCAAACCTAATTCCAAACCTTAACCCCGCCAATTATTTAAATTTTAAAATAATGCATATACGATATAGCTTATTCATATCACATATGCGATATGAATAAGCTATATCGCATATGTGTTATAGATTATTCATATCGCATATGCGATATTAATATGCTGTAACGCAGATGCGATATATAGAATTATGTTTAGAGCTAATTTATGTGGCATCGCTTCTAGATTCACAATGTCACTAGCTACTTCGAAGTTGTATGGGTGGTGGGTTCCCACTATAGATTACTTCATGGAAGTTCTTTAATGTTGCTAGCATAATTGAACTAGGTAAATTATAATGGTGCTATAAGTAAATTTTAACTAATTTGTTTTTGTCCTAACACATCATTGTTCACCACCCTCATCCTCATCATCATCACCATCACCCTCATCCTCATCTTCATCATCATCATCATATAGTCATCATCCTCTTCCTCCTCCTCATCATCATCATTGTTCATCATCATCGTCATCACCATCACCCTCATCAGCTTCATCATCATCATCATCACCCTCATCCTCATCCTCATCATCATCATCATCACCCTCATCCTCATCAGCATCGTCATGGTCATCATCGTCATCATCATCATCATCATCATCACCCTCATCCTTATCCTCCTCCTCCTCCTCATCATCCTCATCCTCCTCCTCCTCCTCCTCATCATCACCCTCATCCTCATCAGCTTCATCATGGTCATCATCATCATCATCCTCATCCTCATCCTCGTCGTCATCATCGTCAACCTCATCATCATCACCACCCTCATCCTCATCATCCTCATCATCATCCTCATCCTAATCATGATCATCATGGTCATCATCATCATCATCATCATCACCCTCATCCTCATCACCATCATCATCATCCTCATTTTCATCATCATCATCACCCTCATCCTCATCAGCTTCATCATGGTCATCCTCATCCTCATCATCATCATCATCACCGTCATCATCCTCATCCTCATCCTCATCAACCTCATCATCATCATCACCGTCATCATCCCCATCCTCATCATCATCATCATGGTCATCATCATCATCATCACCCTCATCATCATCATCACCCTCATCCTCATCATCATCATCATGGTCATCATCATCATCATCACCCTCATCATCATCATCACCCTCATCCTCATCATCATCATCATGGTCATCATCATCATCATCATCATCATGGTCATCATCACCCTCATCCTCATCCTCATCCTCATCCTCATCAGCTTCATCATGGTCATCATCACCATCCTCCTCCTCCTCATCATCACCCTCCTCCTCCTCCTCATTATCATACTCATCATTCTCCTCATCATCACCATCATCCTCATCATCATCTTCATCGTCACCCTCATCCTCATCATCATCATCACCCTCATCAACATTGTTCATCACCCTCATCCTCACCATCATCATCATCTTCATCGACAGCCTCATCCTCATCCTCATCATCATATTCATCATCCTCCTCATCATCACCATCATCCTCATCATCATCTTCATCGTCACCCTCATCCTCATAATCATCATCACCCTCATCCTCATCATCATCAACCTCGATCCTCATCATTATCGTTCATCACCCTCATCCTCATCCTCATCATCATGGTCATCATCATCATCATCATCATCATCATCATCATGGTCATCATCATCATCATGGTCATCATCTTCATTGACACCCTCATCCTCAACATCATCAGCATCCTCATCATCATCATCATCATCATGGTCATCATCTTCATTGACACCCTCATCCTCAACATCATCAGCATCCTCATCATCATCATCATCATAATCCTCATCCTCATCATCATCACGTTCATCACCCTCATCCTCATCATGATCATCATTTTCATCATCATCATGGTCATCATCTTCATCGACACCCTCATCCTCAACATCATCAGCATCCTCCTCCTCATCATCATCATAATCCTCATCCTCATCCTCATCATGTTCATCACCCTCATCCTCATCATCATGATCATGATCATCATCATCATCATTGTCATCATCATCATGGTCATCATCTTCATTGACACCCTCATCCTCAACATCATCAGCATCCTCATCATCATCATCATCATAATCCTCATCCTTATCATCATCACGTTCATCACCCTCATCCTCATCATCATGGTCATCACCATCATCATGGTCATCATCTTCATCGACACCCTCATCCTCAACATCAGCATCATCATCATCATCATCATCATCATCATAATCCTCATCCTCCTCATCGTCATCATCATATCACCTTCATCCTCATCATCATCATCATGGTCATCATTATCATCATCATCATCACCCTCATCCTCATCATCATCATCATAGTCATCATCCTCCTCATCATAACCATCATTGTTCACCATCATCTTCATCGTCACCTTCATCCTCATCATCATCACCATCCTCATCGTCATCATCATCATCATCATCACCCTCATCCTCCTCCTCCTCCTCCTCCTCATCCTCATCGTCTTCATCAACACCCTCATCCTCAACATCCTCATCATCACCATCATCATCATCATAATCCTCATCCTCATCCTCATCCTCATCATCATCATCATCATCACCCTCATCCTCATCCTCATCCTCATCATCATCATCATCACCCTCATCCTCATCATCATCATCATGGTCATCATCATCATCATCATCGTCATCATCATCACCCTCATCCTCATCATCATCATCATTGTCATCATCCTCCTCATCATCACCATCATTGTTCACCATCCTCGTCATCATCATCATCATCATCCTCATCATCACCATCATTGTTCACCATCCTTGTCATCATCATCATCATCATCATCATCATCATCATCATCACCCTCATCCTCATCCTCATCATCACCCTCATCCTCCCCCTCCTCCTCCTCCTCATCATCCTCATCCTCGTCATCTTCATTGACACCCTCATCCTCAACATCATCAACATCCTCATCATCATCATCATCATCACCCTCATCCTCATCCTCATCCTCATCATCATCATCATCATCATCACCCTCATCCTCATCATCATCATCATTGTCATCATCCTCCTCATCATCACCATCATTGTTCACCATCATCACCATCCTTGTCCTCATCATCATCATCATCACCATCCTCATCATCATCATCATCATCATCATCCCTCGTCCTCATCATCACGATCACCCTCATCCTCATCATCATCATCATAGTCATCCTCCTCCTCATCATCACCATCATTGTTCACCATCATCTTCATCGTCACCCTCATCCTCATCATCATCATCGTCACCATCACCCTCATCCTCATCATTACCATCACCCTCATCCTCATCATCATCATCATAGTCATCATCCTCCTCATCATCACCATCACCCTCATCCTCATCATCATCATCATGGTCATCATCATCATCATCATCATCATCATCATCCTCATCCTTATCATCATCCTCATCCTCATCATCATTGTTCATCAGACTCATCCTCACCATCATTGACACCCTCACCCTCATCCTCATCGACACCCTCACCCTCATACTCATCATCATCATGCTCATGGACACCCTCAATGTTCATCACCCTCATCCTCATCATATCTAGATAAATGTAAATTACACATTTTCATTGAGCACTAAATCGCATATGTGATATATTGGGAATGCGTTATGGAAAACCCTTTCCCTTCATTAAAAAGATGGAATTCAATATCGCATATGCGATATAGCGGAGGTGCGTTATATCGCATATGCAATATATGTTTTATAGAAAATGTAGGGTGGCATCGTGTTGGCCACCTTTAACGTATCAAAAGACATAATTCGTTTGGACCCGCGCACAGAGAATTGTTGGACATGCAATTTTTTATCATTACTTACATAATTGCATAGTTTTGTACAGGTTTGGGTGGATTTCAATAGGGAATGTACGTAATAGAGGAAGAAAGTCAGCAAGAAAGGTGCTTACACCAGAAGAAGCAAAAAATAAAAAACCAAAAAAAGGGAAGATTCAAGAAATCGTCGGCATTCATTACATGAGCAAATAGTTCCCATTCCCCCTCAAGAGATATCTGACGTAGAGGATAAGGAAGATAATGCAACATTAAAAGAAGCTAGTTATACGGAAGTTGATATTATTCATCCATTAGTAGACGGACAATCTTGTGAACAGTTCAATAATTATGTTACTCCTGATGCAAATGTGACTCAGCAACAACCATGTTCGATGGTTCAATCTCCTAATCGAAGTTGTGAGCCGGTAGTGGATGTGAACGTCACTCCAACATTTCAAACGGCAAGAAATTTTGCATCAAAAAGAAAGAGAACTCCTAAACGAATACAAGTGGACGAGAGCGGATTGACTTCCATGGAAGGTAAGGTGGCTAAATGCACTATCCTTCATCATTCTTCTCAAATAATGAAACAATATTTTGATAACAAATCCGAAGCCGGTAAATGCCAACTGTTTTTAGCTTTGCTTAAATCTAGAAATATGGCAACTGTTACTAAGAAATTTAGGCATAACAACAATGAAGAATATGGAATCAAGTAATCACATTGTTAAATATCTTGCTGCTGCATTCACATCGATTGGTAAAAAAAACTCGTTCAAAAGACTATAATGTGGCTCATCATGTATTGGCTGAATCAATTGTATGTAGATCCATAAGACAACGTCGTTTACTTAAATGCACATCAGAAATTGTTCATTTACATCCAAAGACTATTAAAAAATATTCAGTAAGAAGAGACAACCTTGATGTAGAGGGACAAATGGAAACATTATGGGCATTTAGCGGTAGGTTGCCCCACAAAGACATGAAGTTAGTCGAAGCAGTGAAGGGCCTAGTGCAAACATTTTGGCATGATAACACTAGGCCTTATTCTAACACGAAGGATGTGTTAAAACATTGTAGGGGTTCTCATCACACTGAACCTCATGTTAAGCATTATCTTGACACGACACAAACTCAACTGTTCGAATGTTTAAAGTTGCCCATGTAGAGCTAAGGCTCCGGCAAAGATCTTTTGAAAAATGCAAGCCTTGGTATGTTAGAATCAATACCATCCGGAACACTTGTTGTTGTAGATACCACATAGAGTTTGACCTATATTACCATACATTTGCACATATACGTCGTTTTTTGCATCTTAACCATTTGCAGGAATGCTCAAGTACAGTACCGCCAATGTTGTCCAAAGATTTCATCCATAGCATCATGTGTCCGAGGGAAGATGGGCAGACACATTACTTAAAACAATGTGTAGACGGTTCTTGCAACAATTGCTGTGGGCTATCCTTATGGTCTGATTGCATCCATGAAAGTGAAGATCAAGCATTCGGGAATGCAATTGTTGAGAAGCAGAACTATCAGTATGAGACATATTAGCTAAATGATGGGAAAGAAAGCAGGAAGATTAAATTGGTGACTTCACAGGTAAATTCTTGAATATTGACAAATTAATATTCTTGTGTACACACATTGTTTTATGTGGTTTATTGACATATTAATATTCATGTACCAGGTTCGAGTATGTGATTTTATTCCAGAGTTTCGTGGAAAGATCCAACAGTACATTCAACATGTCGATATGGCACGGTGGCAAGATGAGCAATTCAGAATATGCCGGGACACCTTCCCTCTCGGAACAATACTATCAGTGGTTGAATTTGCTGAAAATTACACCCTGCAACTACAAAATGAAATTCAAAGTCAATACTATCACTCAGAGCAGGTGAGCATAATGGTGCATATCACGTATCGACATGGGCAAGATAGCAGTAAAGAGAAACGTGTGATATTGAAAGAAAGTCACTTCTACATAAGTGACGACCGGACCCATGACATCCATTACGTGCAACATTGCTTTAAATTATTCTATGACCACGTGATAGCTATGGATATACCATTTTATCATCATTTCATTTGGTCAGATGGTTGTGCTGGACAGTTCAAGAATGCACATGTATTTGAATGGTTATGTTTGTTGCACCTAAAAAACAAGGTGCCACATGTATGGAACTACTTTGAAACTGGTCATGGAAAAGGAGAGCACGATGGTGCTGGTGCATGCATTAAAACTGCCCTTCGAAGGGAAGAGATGGAGTTTACAAGTGCTAGCCTTCGAGACGTTGCATCTAGAGTCCAATGGTGTGCATCTGTCATGGGAGAACAAGTAACAAGGTGTTGAGGCCTGGAAATTTGCAGGCAAAAATAGTAAGGGATTCTCCCCAGTCAACATTCCCAACTAGCCCGTGACTGTTTGGTATGGGGAATTTGTCCGGTTTGCGGTCCGGCTACCGTAGGTCAAGGTAACAAAAACAAAGGCTTTATCGGTTGCGGCCTAGTCCACCGTGTATTTTTGTATTTTTTGACTTAATGTATGATATGCAAGTGCCTAATTAACCATGCAGGGTGATAAGATGCAAGGAGCAGTCACAAAGTGATGCGCAGGTTCTTACCTCTCGTCTTAGTATTCACAAGCATCTAAATCACATACAACAAGAACTTAAAACTACCTACCTAATCTATCCCTAGGGAGCATGATTATCATTCATTGGTGAGTAATATATTTTGTACATGCATAATGAAAAGTTACAGATAGCTGACACTTCTTTCAAGACCCATGAACAATTGCATATTTTTGAACAAGTAGTTAGCCAATTGTTTTATGAACAACATTCTTTACTCACAGTGGAAAACATCACAAAATATGCTGAAAAGCATTCAACAAGAACATAGGTTCAGGAAGTTAAACACTCTCATAGTTAATGAAACACAGCTGAAAACGAAATAGTTCCTCTTCAACATTGTTCATTTAATCACATTGATACATTCCACAGTTCGCTTTCTCCAGCAGGCAAAAGTTGCAGTTTCTGATTGTAAAACGAAATAGTTCCTCTTACAAGCAAATGGTTTACAAGTTTTTCCAGGGAAAAAGTACTTCTCTAAGTCTACTTTCAAATATTTAACTACAACTGCAGACCGCTTGGGATGCCCCCCAAATGTCTAGCCTTTCAGTTCCCCAACGCTTCATATCCCTTTATCTTTTCTGCGCATGCTCATGATTGGCTGAGTAAATGTCGGACCTTCCAGAGCTGCTCCTTTGTCACCATTCATTTTGTCTTGTCCTTCTCATGATCCTGCTAGTTTCGGATCTACCTCTACCAAACAGTCCATTTTCCTCCACGCCGCAGTAGTTTGACTGATCTCCCGAACCTACCTGCAATCAAATGATAAGCATCATTCACTGGAATGGAATTTTAAACGTTAACCTAAATCACCTGAAATAGCTAATCCACAAGAAAACGGCCAGGTGCACCATTACTTCGTTTATCTACAGGTTCATAATCATCGGATGCTCAGAGCGAGGATATCGGGAGCTAAAAATCCCACCCTAGCTACAACGGTGGAAGATGAAGAGGTTACGGGCACGCGACCCGGGGGCAGGAAAAACTCTTCAAGCGGCAGCCGGAGGATAATAACATCGGAATCCCAAAATATTTTCCTAGCCACAATAGCGGAAAATGAAAGGCTACAGGCATGCGACGATGGGCGGGAAAACTCAATCACAAATTGGAAGGATAATGACATCAGAAGCCAAAAGGTTTTCCCAGCCGCAACGACGGAAGGAGCACAACTACGGGTACGCGACGAAAAGTCAAAACGCATCGGCAGCGGAGCGTTTTTCACTTCGGATGGCTAAATGCTTTAAGAGCCGCAACGGCGGAAGAGACATAAGCTACGGACAAGAGAAACGCAGGCGGGAAAAGGCTTTAGTCGGAAGTCAGAAGACATTTAAATCGGAAGCTGAAAGACTTTCCCAGCCGCAACGGCGAAAGAGAAAAACTACGGGTCTGCGATGAAAAGGGTCAACACACATCGACAGTCGGAGCTCTTTACGCTTCAGACGCTAAGCCACTTTGGGAGCCACAGCGACGAAAGGGAAAAGGACAAAAGCGGCCGATTTAATATAGTGTGATGCCCAATTTAATAGAAAAATAAGTGTTTTGGATAGCTTCTCAAACTCAACACGGACAGAAACCTATTATACCTCCGCAACGGCGACCCACGACAAGCGAAAACAAACTTAGAATCTGCGACTCACCATAAATTCCAAATGCAATCAAAATTCGAACCTTGAGCGAGAGTTAAGCTTTTACAATCATCTAAAATTAAAACACGACCAAAAACTCAAAGGATCCAACGATTAAAACAATGCAAAATCATGAGGAGGGGCCCAAAATTTGAGAAATTTGGGGAGAACGGTTGCAGTTGCAACAATTGGTGATTACTTGGTGAACCTAGATTTCTGGGCGATTAATATTTGAGTGACAAACTGTTTAATCAACAAATGCATCCTATTTAAATTCTTCCAGTTATCTGGATTTCTCGAATGCCGGAAGTGTGTACCTTCAATCATTGATAATAGTCCAATTTGGGAGAGTGGAAACCAAGATTTTCAAGTCCAGATAACTCTATTGAGGCCAGAGGATGAGTTTCCTTATTACCTTTGTCTTCAGGTAGCTGATAGCTTGGACGCCACAAGATTGTAGCACATGGTAAACATAAATATTCGTTTGTTCCTCGTTCCCATGCCATTTTAGCACTTTTTGTTCTTTTGGACTTTTGTCCCTTTTTATATGAGTCCTCCCACATGCCTTTCTTACTAAATTTTAATTCAAGATCCTCTATCCCATAGTGCCCTTTTGTGTGAGCGGTGTACATGATGTTTCAGCTCATGAACAGAGAGGATCTTTCGACAATTTAGTACTTATGATTCGGCATCTGCTTTGACGTATGATGCTTTCATAGGAGTTTTTTACTCTTATTTTCCTTTTGGCATTCGTTTCTTGGCATGGGATCATTTATATTTAATATACTGTTCACCTTGATCCTTTCCATGGGTCCTCTGCTGTCACTCCTTAGAACATTTTAAGTGTGAGGTGGATGGAGTCTCAACATAGTATTCTAGACTCTTCGAATCCGGTTTATTTCACAAGGGGTTAAGCAGGACTTCAATGCACATAGAGCTTATTCGAGAAAACTACTAAACTGGAAGAAGTTCTTTTAGCAACACCCAGTCTGAGACCCAAAAGCATTTATCGTTCCCAAACATTTTGATGTTCCCCATGCAACTGCGGGTACGTTCCCTTTATTGAAATCAATAAAACTTAAACTAAAACAAACTGAAAAACATGACTCAAAAGACAGCTAAACAACTTATTTATATACAAGACAGAAGAACTCAAAGAACTCAGGAAAAATAACACTTGAGAACCAAACCATTCACTGGTAAGTTCTCTTCCCACCCCTGTATATCCTGCAACTTATAAGTAGAAGGGCCAAGCTTTGCTGCAATCTAAAAAGGGCCTACCCACAACTGTTGGAATTTAGTGTGCTTTCCTTTCTCATCATGGGGGTGATCCCATTTGAGGACTAAGTCTCCTACTTCAAAGTCTTTTGTTCCATCTTTATGTTTGTCGAACCATCTCTTAACTAACTCTTGCTGTTGCTTAAAGTGTTCTCTGGCTTTTGATCTAGCCTCTTTTGCTTTCAGGAGATTATATATTCTTATTTGCAAAACTTCATCATCCGACCCTCTAGACTCTTGAGCTAGTATGGAAGATGGTAGCAAGATATTGGGAGGGAGGACGACTTCTTTACCATAAACAAGGGTATATGGAGACACTCCAATTGCAGACTTAGGGGTGACTCTATCGGCCCAAAGGGCATTTGGTAATGCTGAGTTCCAACTCCTCTGGTTTTCTACCACAGTATTTTTTAAAATTCTAATCAGATTTTTGTTAGAGGATTCAGCCACGCCATTTCCTTGTGGATAGTAATTAGCAGAATAATGCAATTTTATCCCTTTATCATGAGCAAAAGCAGTCAATTTAATTGATGAAAAGTACTTAGCATTATCAAAGACTAACGAAACTGGAACTCCAAACCTGGTCATGATATGAGCTTACAGGAAGCTGATGACTTCGTCTTCATTTATCTTGCACAGCGGGATAGCTTCGACCCAGTGAGTGAAATAATCAGTAGTGGTCAGAATGTACTTGTGCTGCAGAGAGGAATTCGGTTTTGTTTATCCAATAATATCCATCCCCCATTGCTCGAATGGCTCTGTGATCATCATAGGATTTAGGGGTGCTGCTGCTTTAGGTTGTCTCCCGCTACACCTTTGGAAAATATGACACTTTCTGACATGTGCGTGCACATATTTTAAGAGCGTAGGCCAATAGTAACCGGCTCTGAGTATTTTGTGGGCCATAGTATCTCCTGAATAATGTCCCCCAGCAGAACCATCATGCAATTCTGACATTACTTTCTTCGCATCTTCCTTTTCTAAGCATCTGAGAAGAACCCCGTCATAATTCTTTTTGAATAATACTCCTTCAACAAGTTTATAGGAAGTTGATTTAAGACGCAACGCTCTTCTTTTCTTGGAAATCCAGTATTCTGGAAACAACCCTACCTGCAGGTAATGCACCATGTCTCTATACCAAGACTCGGGAGCTGTAAACAAAGGACATACCTCCATTACATGTAATTTGGCTTCATCTTCCCAGGCGTGTTCTTCATTTTTTCCATTTTCAGTCATCTGTTTGCACAACCCTTGTCCTTTAACTATAGATGCTGGATTGAATTCAAGGTCGTACTCTTGAAGAGCTGTTACCCAGATGCCTCTTCTTTCTCCTAACTCCTTTTGTATAAGAAGAGACCTTACAG
Source organism: Pseudotsuga menziesii (assembly GCA_001517045.1). NCBI lineage: Eukaryota > Viridiplantae > Streptophyta > Pinopsida > Pinales > Pinaceae > Pseudotsuga > Pseudotsuga menziesii. The sequence continues at coordinate 857,197 of LPNX010849335.1, forward strand.
CTGGGTAGGGGACGATCACCTTGGTTCTATTTTTTAAAATATAAGGCTTGAATTGTTTTACTGCTTTGAATACAGCGTAAGCTTGTTTATCAACAGCTGGGTAGTTTAACTCGGCCCCCTGTAGACCAGTACTCGTAAAGGATATTGGGAATTCATCCCCCCCATTTTCCTTTTGGGTGAGCACTACTGCTAGTGAATCATCGGATGCAAAGGTATATAAGATAAAATCTTTGTCGAAGTTTGGGATTTTTAGGGATGGTGCATATGCAACAGCAGTTTTGATTTGCTGAATGCGCTCTTCTCAATTTCAGTCCACTTGAATAGTGCATTTTTCTTTACCATCTGCTGTAGTGGTTTGACAATCTGAGCAAAATCAGGCACAAATCAAGTTCGCACGAAGTTTATCGTTCCCATAAATGATTGCATCCCCTTTTTATTATGGGGCAAGGGGATTTGTTCAATAGCCTTAATTCTTTCTGGATCTATAGAGATTCCTTTCTTTGAAACTATGTGACCCAGCAACTTGCCCTCCGTGACAACGAACACACACTTCTTAGGATTGAGTGAGATGCCATATTTTCGACAGCGTTCGAAAATTTGCCTTAAGTGAAATGCGTGCTCTCCTCTTATCTTCAAGAATATTGTAATATCGTCAAGGTATACTATAGCACTTCAGCCAATTAATCTATGGAAAGCTATGTCCATAGCCCTCTGAAATGTTGCTCCAGCATTTATAAGCCCAAAGGGCATCCTTCTGTAGGCAAAGGTTCCCCATTTGGTCCTGAACGTGGTCTTCAATCTGTCTTCTTCGGCTACTAATACTTGATTGTAGCCAGAGAAACCATCTAATAATGAAAACAGTTCAGAACCTGAAACCATTTGTAGAAGTTGCTCCATGGGTGGAACGGGATAGTTATCTTTGTCTGATGCACGGTTTAGGTTCCTGAAATCCACGCAGAGTCTGATTTCTCCATACTTTTTCCTTATTGGTACTAGATTTGATACCCACTCAGAGTGTCTGACTTTGAAAATTATTCTAGCATCCAATAATTTCTTCACTTCAATCTGAATCAGCGGTTCCAATTTTGGATGCATTTTCCTTAACAGTTGATGATATGGCTTGACGTCTGCTTTAATGGGGATGACATGCTTGATGATGCTGGTGTCATATGTTTTCAAATCTTCGTATGTCCATGCGAAAACATCTTTATATTGTTTAAATAGACTGATGAATTTGTCTCTTTTTGCTGGTGAACAACACTTGCCGAGATTCACAAATTTGGGATTCATCTCAGTCCCTAAATTTATCAGCTCGAACTGTAGAGATGAGCTGTGGGTCTTCACATTGGTTGGTCTTCTGAACTTTTCATTTAAATCGAACATTTTTTCTAACGTTCTGACTCCTTTAGGAATGAAATTGTCATATTTCATCTCAGCCTGATGTTCCTCATCATCTATAATGGCTCCTTTAAAACCTCATCATTTGTCAAGCATTCTATTATTTGATGATCATCGTCGAACACTCGCAAGTTGGTGATCATATCCGGTATTGAGGGCCTGAAAAGCAGTTCGACAGAACATCGATTATTAGTGGGTACGAGCCTAGCGGCTGATGTGGCCAACAGGTCAGCTGCTGCGTTTTTAATTCTTGGAATTGAAATAATGTTGAATGCATTAAAACATTTAAGAAGGTCCCATACCTCATTTTGGTAAGCTTTCAAGTGAGGGGAAACACAATGTATTTGATTCCGGATTTGTTTCACAATAATTTCAGAATCCCCAAAAACTTTTAGATTACTTACCTTTAATTCAATTGCTTTCTTTAGTCCCTGCACCAGTGCTTCGTACTCAGTTGTATTATTAGTACACTCAAACTCTAATCTACATGAAAGGAAATGTTTATTCTTCTGTGAGTCGATCAGGACACAGCCAGCCCCTGACCCTTCTAATGTCTTAGAGCCATCAAAAAACAAAGTCCAAAAATCACTAACTACTGAAGATGAATCTATTCCTATTGCTAAGCTTACTATATTACAGTCAATCTCATCAGCCAGTGAGAATCGAAGGTGATCATGCTGGGTGTCTGATGTGTTGCTGGCTTCTTCTGCTTGGTAATTTCCTAGTTCTAACTCAATAAAATAGTTTCCCAATACAGAATCCACTGGTGCATTCTTCTCCTCCAGTTGAGTAACGTTGTACTTCATGTGAGGTTCTCTTAGAATCTTAATCTGTTTCGAACTCCCTTTGTATGGAAACCACAGATGCGACCAATCTGAGGTGAAATATCCATTTAATTTGGCCGACCAATCTTTGCTCAGGACAAGACCGTAAGCGTCTGGTATATCGGCCACCACGATGTTAATAACTTGGCATACTTTGTCATTGGATGCCAGGCGGACTAGGACATCTTCCCTCTCACCAATTACCTTTACATCTGTCCTATCCAACTGAACAACCCTCCACGTGGATGGCTTAGGCTGCCCATTTATCTTTTTACAGACTGATATGGGCATGACATTAACTGATGCCCCTGAGTCTACCAGACAATTGTGCATGTTATGATTAAAAATTTCAAATGTGAGGAGGAAAGGTGGATGTTTGCTTTTATACTTACTTCCAACGCTGGTTTCTCCAATTCCTTCTTCTTCCTGAGGTTGATTATCCATGGGAAGCCCCCATCCGATGCTTCAAGTGCTTTCAACAGTCTTTCTTTTTGCTGCGGCACTTTACACATTTCGAATAGTGGAACATTCGCTTTTACCTTCTTTAAATCCTCCACGATGTCATAATTCATCGGCTGCTCAATGGGATGAGGTTTATCAGCATTCATCTTTCCTTCATTTGGCCTAGCCAACGTATTATTTTGCTTCGGATCTTGGCTGGTAATAGTGAATTCTGGAATCTTATCAGCTAAAGATTTATTTTGAAATTTCTTTACATTTCTTTGCAGCCTTTTGATCTTTGTTAGAATGAGACTGTTTTCTTTAATTGGCCCTTGGCTCCTTGTTGCCACATTGGTTTCCATGACGTCCTTGTAGCCCTGATTCTTTTCCTCTTCAGCATCAAATAACGAAACAAAATCCCACAAAACCATGGTTTCCTCTTCCTGTTCCTTTGTTGACGTAGTATTCTCTTTTTTATCTTCATCTCCATCTTCTGTTAATCTAGAATCCAGCAGCTGATTCATGACCAACGTCATCGAATTTATCCATTGAGGACAATTCTTTTCAGAGTGTGGTTGTTGGTGGAAAGTGCAAAAATTATCCATGCCTACCTCCGTTAAATTCATAGATGCAGTATTTTGAGGAGGAGGTTGAGACTGATTGTTATGCTCTCTTTTCTTATAATATGGCCTATAAAACTTTTGTGTTTCCTTATCTTTCTCCAAATATATGATTTTGTTGGAAAGATTCTGCATCATTTTGGCCATATTTTCCAAATCTGGCGACTTTTCTTCCTTAGGCTTAGTAAACAATAAGGCTTTTCTTCCCACACCTTTCTCTCTTGACTGCTCTGGATAGTCTTCAATACTCTCTCTTTCAGCTTCCATTACTTCTGCTTCTTCATAGGTTTCCGTCAAGGTAGGTTTGGCCCTACCTTTGGCAAACATGGCCAAATCAGGGCCTAAAGATGAAGTATAATATTCAATCAGAACTTTGTCTGAAGGTTTATCTGTTTCAGAAAAATTCCTGAGATAGGATGCAAACCTTTGTGTGAAACTGTGCACTTTTTCCTTTCTTTCTTTCTTCAAGGTGCATATCCCTTTCATGAGGGCTGCATGAGTTTTCTGAGTTGCATACTTACTTCTGAAAATTCTCTCGAAGGCATCCCAATCAGGGATAGAGTTAGCAGGAAACCCAAAGTACCATGATGTTGCAGCTCCTTTAAGGGTATGCGGGAACAGTCTGCAGACTACATCTTCATACTCCCTGGCCCTCAATCCTTCAATTTCCAAGTAAAAACTTTTTAGGTGATCATCTACTAATATTTTCTCATTTGGGTCGAACTTCGGCAACATCTTGTCAAAGTCCTAAGGTAGGTCGTGTAATGGAGGTGTCAGGTTTAATGGTGATCTGGCTCTCCAAGCAGGTGGTGGGTTTGGTGGGTTAGGTGGTGGATTAGCATTTACTCCCGCCATGAGTCTAGGTGGAGAGTGAGGAGGTGAGCCAACTGGAGTATGAGCAGGAGAACTGTGAGGGGTATCTGGGCCTTCTTGATTCAAAGGTAGCACAAATTCTTGTAAGGCTGTTTCTACAAGTTCTTCCCAGTCTCCAACTAGCACTGAGTCTTCTACTACAGAACGATCATTCTTTTTGTATTCTCTTCTAGGAAATTTAGGGATGATTGGAAATCCTCCAATATTCTTTACATATGCCCTGGTGTGTCTCCTCAGATCATTAACAACTTCATTGCCAACCGAATATAGATGTTCTCTTTCTTCTGGAATTGGATTATGAAACCCACTGCTTTCAGAACTGTTACCGGTGGAATAATCTTGGGAAAACGGGTTTCCTCAGCCATCCATACACTAGCCGCCCTCCTTCTAGTGCCAAAACTATTGAGGCCCAGAAATTCGCAGGCAATAACAGTAAGGGATTCTCCCCAGTCAACGTTCCCAACTAGCCCGTGACTGTTTGGTATGGGGAATCCGTCCGGTTTGCAGTCCAGCTACCATAGGTCAAGGTAACAAAAACAAAGGCTTTACCAGTTGCGGCCTGGTCCACTGTGTATTTTTTTATTTTTTGACTTAATGTATGATATGCAAGTGCGTAATTAACCATGCAGGGTGATAAGATGCAAGGAGCAGTCACAACGTGATGTGCAGGTTCTTACCTCTCGTGTTAGCATTCACAAGCATCTAAATCACATACAACAAGAACTTAAAACTACCTACCTAATCTATCCCTAGGGAGCAGGATTATCATTCATTGGTGAGTAATATATTTTGCACATGCATAATGAAAATTTACAGATAGCTAACACTTCTTTCAAGACACATGAACAATTGCAGATTTTTGAACAACCAGTTAGCCAATTGTTTTATGAACAACATTCTTTACTCACAGTGGAAAACATCACAAAATATACTGAAAATCATTCAACAAGAACATAGGTTCAGGAAGTTAAACACTCTCACAGTTAATGAAACACAACTGAAAAAGAAATAGTTCCTCTTCAACATTGTTCATTTAATCACATTGATACATTCCATAGTTCGCTTTCTCCAGTAGGCAAAAGTTGTAGTTTCTGATTGTAAAACGAAATAGTTCCTCTTACAAGCAAATGGTTTACAAGTTTTTCCAGGGAAAAATTCCTTCTCTAAGTCTACTTTCAAATATTTAACTACAACTGCAGACCGCTTGGGCTGCCCCCAAACGTCTGGCCTTTCAGTTCCCCAACGCTTCATATCCCTTTATCTTTTCTGCGCATGCTCATGATTGGCTGAGTAAATTCCGGACCTTCTAGAGCTTCTCCTTTGTCACCATTAATTTTGTCTTGTCCTTCTCATGATCCTGCTAGTTTCGGATCTACCTCTACCAAACAGTCCATTTTCCTCCACGTCGCGGTAGTTTGACCGATCTCCCAAACCTACCTGCAATCAAACGACAAGCATCATTCATTGGAATGGCATTTTAAACATTAACCTAAATCACCTGAAACAACTAATCCACAAGAAAACGGCCAGGTGCACCATTACTTCGTTTATCTACAGGTTCGCAATCATCGGATGCTCAGAGCGAGGATATCGGGAGCTAAAAATCCCACCCCAGCCGCAATGGTGGAAGATGAAGAGGTTATGAGAACGCGACCTGAGGGCGGAAAAAACTCTTCAAGCGGCAGCCGGAGGATAATAACATCAGAAGGCCAAAAGCTTTGCCTAACCGCAACGACGGAAAATGAAAGGCTACAGGCATGCGACAATGGGCGGGAAAACTCAATCACAAATTGGAAGGATAATGACATCAGAAACCAAAAGGTTTTCCCAGCCGCAATGACAGAAGGAGCACAACTACGGGTACACGATGAAAATTCAACACGCATCGGCAGCGGAGAGTTTTTCACTTTAGATAGCTAAATGCTTTAAGAGACGCAACGACGGAAGAGACATAAGCTACGGATAAGCGAAACGCGGGCAGGAAAAGGCTTTAGTCAGAAGTCAGAAGACATTTAAATCGGAAGCTGAAAGACTTTCCCAGCCACAACGGCAGAAGAGAAAAACTACGGGTCTGCGACGAAAAGTGTCAACACACATCGGCAGTCGGAGCTCTTTACGCTTCAAACGCTAAGCCACTTTGGGAGCTGCAACAGAGGAAGGGAAAAGGACAAAAGAAGCCGATTTAACATAGTGTGATGCCTGATTTAACAGAAAAATTAAGTGTTTTGGATAGCTTCTCAAACTCAACACGGACAGAAACCTGTTATACCTCTGCAACGGCGACCCACAACAAGCGAAAACAAACTTATAATCTGCAACTCACCATAAATTCCAAACGCAATCAAAATTTGAACCTTGAGTGAGAGTTAATATTTTACAATCATCTAAAATTAAAACACGACCAAAAACTCAAAGGATCCAACAATTAAAACAATGCAAAATCATGAGGAGGGGCCCAAAATTTGAGAAATTTGGGGAGAACGGTTGCAGCTGCAACACAAGGAAACACTTAGTGCGAAGAATATTTTGGGAGGTTACAAATGTGGACTGATCACAAACACCTCGGGTGAACACAGTGCATGGAACTCGACAGTTTCATTCAATTAGAAGCTCAGACAACTCGGCCCTACAAATTTTGACAATATTGAAGGCTTACTTTTGCAGTTCCTGTAGCATTGGTGAATGGGATTATTGTGAGCATACTGATACCATTGATACATGGGATCGAGTGACACTTGGCACCAATTTCAACTGGGGTAATGAAATAGACCATTTGGAAGATGATCAGACACATATTTCTAGAGACTATGATCACATATCAGATCTCATACAAGCAGGTACATGGGTAGTACCTAAATAATAAAATTTATTTATGTATTGTTTACTCGACCTTTGTATAATTTAATTTATGTAGAAATTAGAAATGCAAGACCTTATTTACAAAATGTATTGTTAACTCGACCTATTTCCTTTCACAGGTCAGATATATGCAGTGGTTGCCCCAAAAAATAATGAATGGGTTTCTAACTATTGGTTGGCACATTGCTTAGAGGGAAAACAAACCCTTCTAGAACCTGTTATAGATGATGAAAATATTGAATTCCCAACCGAATTGATGGTTATAAAATGGGAGTACTTGACACTTGCAGCACAACAGAAAAGGAAGGGTGGATATGTATATCAGGATTATAGACCAGGAGCTATTGGATACCACTTCACCAACCTAGTAGTTGGTACAAACATCAAGCTCCGCACACTTGCTCACAAAAATAGGTCACATGTACGATACTTGCTACCTCATATAGAGCATGAAAGATTGATGGACACTATTGGCACCAAAGATGATCCGGATGGCCTACTTGTATGAGTGCATTGTCAGGTGCGTTATTTAAACCATGTTTGCACATTTTCATTGGGTTCTCTTTTCTTTCTTATGATGTTACTAATGTCTATCCTTTCGTGTGCCTAGGATACAAACACCATCTACGACACATTGGAGGTGCCAAGAATGGTGTCTTTAGACACCACCAAATATAGTTCAGAAAATAACAAGCTCTCGAGTTGTTGAAATTTACATTTCTTGATGTTTTTAGTTTAATATATATACATTTAATTAGGAGAGGGAACTAGAAACACATGATCACCAATTCTTGCATGCACCAACTAGGCTTTCATGAATCACCATTTTGCATGCTCCAACTAGGGTCAAGACAAGTTATTTTATGTCCAACTAGGGTTTGGAGAGCAATTATGCAAGTTAGGAGAGTGAACTAGAAACACATGATCACCAATACTTGCATGCACACCAACTAGGATTTCATGAGTCACCAAGTTGCATGCTCTGGAATTAGGGTCTTCAGACAAGGTATGAGATGTCCAACTAGGGTTTGGTGCGTAATCATGCATGTCATGGGATGTGCTTTATGAGACAGAACAAGGTATGAGATGTGCTTTTATTATGATTGTTAGTGCCATTGGTATGGAAAAATAGAACTCAAAATCATCATAAAGTAATTATTTGTACATGGTCATATGGGGCATTTGGCTAGGGATGAACTTAGTTCTTAATTCTACTTGAGGAAACAACCATTCTTTTGTTCAAGAATTAATCTCTTATTCAAGCATTGTATCAAAAAGTACACTAAACACATGTACATCTAATTCTTTTCCCATGGTAGCTTACATATCAAAGTCATGGGTTTCCTTGATGGTGCATATCAAAGTGATCCGAATTTGAGTATCACAGGGCATCTTATTTTTCTTTGATATATGCATGTCAATAAGTTTAAAGTTGGAACTGGTATTGGAACAAACAACTTTGGATAATTAATGGCCTCAATGCTCTTGATAAAATGTGCTTTCAATGGTGGTGTAAAAACTCTCTAGGTTTTTGTTGACTAGGATCTCACTTTAAATTGGATGTTAAACAAGACCTAATTGTCAAATACTGCTACTCTTTAGTACATTTATTTTCAGCATGTTTTTGGGAACTAAACATTATTGTGGCATGCTCTAACTAGGGTCAAGACAAGGTATGAGATGTCCGACTAGGGTTTTGTGAGCAATCATGCAAGTTAGGAGAGTCAACTACAAACACATGAGATCACCTTCATACTTGCATGCACCAACTAGGGTTTCATGAATCACCAAGTTGTGCATGCTCCAATTAGGGTCAAGACAAGCTATGATATGTCCAACTAGGGTTTGGTGTGAAATCATGCAAGTTAGGAGAGTGAACTAGAAACACATGATCACCTATACTTGCATGCACCAACTAGGCTTTCATGAGTCACCAAGTTGTGCATGCTACAACTAGGGTCAAGACAAGGTATGAGATGTCCAACTAGGGTTTGGTGAGCAATCATGCAAGTTAGGAGAGTGAACTACAAACACATGATCACTTTGATTCCTGCATGCACCAACTAGGCTTTCATGAGTCACCAAATTGCATGCTCCAACTAGGGTCAAGACAAGGTATGAGATGTCCAACTAGGGTTTGGTGTGCAATCATGCAAGTTAGGAGAGTGAACTAGAAACACATGATCACCAATACTTGCATGCACACCAACTAGGCTTTCATGAGTCACCAAGTTGCATGCTCTGGAATTAGGGTCTTGAGATAAGGTATGAGATGTCCAACTAGGGTTTGGTGTGTAATCATGCAAGTCATGAGATGTGCTTTATGAGACAGAACAAGGTATGAGATGTGCTTTTATTATGATTGTTAGTGGCATTGGTATGGAAAAAGAGAACTCAAAATCATCATAAAGTAATTATTTGTACATGGTCATATGGGGGATTTGGCTAGGGATGAACTTATTTCTTAATTCTACTTGAGGAAACAACCATTCTTTTGTTCAAGAATTAATCTCTTATTCAAGCATTGTCTCAAAAATTACACTAAACACATGTACATCTAATTCTTTTCCCATGGTAGCTTACATATCAAAGTCATGGGTTTCCTTGATGGTGCATATCAAAGTGATCCGAATTTGAGTATCACAGGGCATCTTATTTTTCTTTGATATATGCATGTCAATAAGTATAAAGTTGGAACTGGAATTGGAACAAACAACTTTGGATAATTAATGGCCTCAATGCTCTTGATAAAATGTGCTTTCAATGGTGGTGTAAAAACTCTAGGTTTTTGTTGACTAGGATCTCACTATAAATTGGATGTTAAAAAAGACCTAATTGTCAAATACTGCTACTCTTTAGTACATTTATTTTCAGCATGTTATTGGGAACTAAACATTATTGTGGCATGCTGCAACTAGGGTGAAGACAAGGTATGAGATGTCCAACTAGGGTTTGGTGAGCAATCATACAAGTTAGGAGAGAAAACCACAAACACATGAGATCACCAATACTTGCATGCACCAACTAGGGTTTCATGATTCACCAAGTTGTGCATGCTCCAATTAGGGTCAAGACAAGCTATGAGATGTCCAACTAGGGTTTGGTGTGCAATCATGCAAGTTAGGAGAGTGAACTAGAAACACATGATCACCAATACTTGCATGCTCCAACTAGGGTCAAGACAAGGTATGAGATGTCCAACTAGGGTTTGGTGTGCAATCATGCAAGTTAGGAGAGTGAACTAGAAACACATGATCACCAATACTTGCATTCACCAACTAGGATTTCATGAGTCACCAAGTTGTGCATGCTCCAATTAGGGTAATGACAAGGTATGAGATGTCCAACTAGGGTTTGGTACGTAATCATGCAAGTTAGGAGAGTGAACTACAAACACATGATCAGCAATACTTGCATGCTCCAACTAGGGTCAAGACAAGGTCATAGATGTCCAACTAAGGTTTGGTGAGCAATCATGCAAGTTAGGAGAGTCAACTACAAACACATGAGATCCCCAATACTTGCATGCACCAACATTATTGGGAACTAAAAATTATTATGGCATGCTCCAACTAGGGTCAAGACAAGGTATGAGATGTCCAACTAGGGTTTGGTGAGCAATCATGCAAGTTAGGAGAGTCAACTACAAACACATGAGATCACCAATACTTGCATGCACCAACATTATTGGGAACCAAACATTATTGTGGCATGTTCCAATTAGGGTCAAGACAAGGTATGAGATGTCCAACTAGGGTTTGGTTAGCAATCATGCAAGTTAGGAGAGTCAACTACAAACACATGAGATCACCAATACTTGCATGCACCAACATTATTGGGAACTAAAAATTATTATGGCATGCTCCAACTAGGGTCAAGACAAGGTATGAGATGTCCAACTAGGGTTTGGTGAGCAATCATGCAAGTTAGGAGAGTCAACTACAAACACATGAGATCACCAATACTTGCATGCACCAACATTATTGGGAACTAAAAATTATTGTGGCATGCTCCAACTAGGGTCAAGACAAGGTATGAGATGTCCAACTAGGGTTTGGTGAGCAATAATGCAAGTTAGGAGAGTTAACTACAAACACATGATCACCTTGATACTTGCATGCACCAACTAAACACTAAATACACATGTCTCAAAAAGTACACTAAACACATGTACATCTAATTCTTTTACCATGGTAGCTTACATATCAAAGTCATGGGTTTCCTTGATGGTGCATATCAAAGTGATCCAAATTTTAGTATCACAGGGCATCTTATTTTTCTAAATGATATA
>LPNX010849335.1:878855-904551 GCA_001517045.1 Pseudotsuga menziesii
TTTGTTAAAATATAAAATGAATGTTTATCTAGGAGGTGACTATATCAAGTAAATCAGTCTCTAATGATAATTTGTGTTGGAGTAGGTGAGGTGAATGGAAAAAATGGCCACTTGAAGATCTTCACTTACATAAGACTCCATGAGAAGAGTGATTTTATGTTGAAAAAAATGTTGAACCAATAATTAGTGTTGGAAAATGTAAAATTTTTTGGGAAAATACTTATCAACAAGTTGTATACATAAACACATCCAACTAAACTTATCATTTATAATACCATGTCAAAACATAATGTTGATGCATTTAAGAATAATTGGCATTTATATTTATAGCTTGATTTTCATAAAATAACCAAAACAAACATAGAGTCTCCTTTCATTGTTGATAGCAGTAGACAAACCACACAAATCCCAATTGAAATATGGTGTTGCTATTGAAAGAGTAAGGCTTGCATATGGACATCAAAGTAAACTTTATGATGGATAAAGCTCCTTTTGGTGATTTGGAAATATCTTATAAACCATTTCTCTCTCACAATTGTTATGGATACCCAACACACACAAATTTAGAATAAATGACTACACAATTACAAATACATAAGTACTACTTTTATCATATAAAATTAATATTTTATAATTCATGAAAGAATTGATAGAAATCATATTTTATAATGCATAAGAGAATGTAAAAGTTATATAATTTTTGTATATTTTATAAAGGGATCAAAGGAAGCTATTTCTTTAATTGGAGGAAAAATACCATGCTTTAAGATTGTCGGATTAATGAATTAGTGAAAGTAAGAGTAACCATTTGATATATGAATTGATGTTTTATAACCATTTAAAAGTAATGTTTATTTAAATTTAATTATAAAGAATATCAAAAGTATTTTGAGAATAAGTTGTTTACAAGAACTAGTTGTCTAAATAAACAATGTTTTTTATAATGCTTAGTGTGCTTTCACTTCTATATGAACCATGGTCAAACAAATCTAAATGTAAATAGAGCATTCACATTATTGGATTATGGGTCTTTCTCAACCTTTAAAACATATCATTCATCATAACAGAAAAACAAGAACTAAATGTAAACATATAATTCAAAAAGAATAAAGCAATGCAATATAAATTTAGAATTCCATTTTAATTTGTTCTCATTTAGAAGTACATTGAAAGTGATCAATATATCAATGTGAAGAACATTGCCTCAAAATTTGCAAAGACTAAAAGAAGAGGGAAAAAAGAAATATACAATTAAAGAAATTATTATACTCCTATTTAAATACAACAGAGGAGTTGCCTCAAAATTTGCAAAGGGAATAAAAGAAACATGCAGCTAAAGAGATCAATATGCTGCTCTATAAATACAACAAATAATTCAATGATATCTTATGAGGAAAGAAGTTGAGCATTATTTTTCTTTATAAATACAACAAAGAAGTCAAAGGTATCTCATGAGGAGAGAAATGGACAAGCAAATGTCTCACCATTCTATTTTCTTGTCAAAAGAAAAGAAAAGTTGAAGATCGTTCTCTCAATGAGATTTAGAATAATTTATTAAAAATGACTGAGTGTATCCCTTGAAAAAAGCCTCATCGCATTAAATTTGCAACATAGAAGATTTTTTTTATATGAGATTTATACTATTTAATTAAAAAGGCACTGTAAGTTGCTTTAGTATAGCAAAAATATTTGGACTAATTGCTATTTAGATATATTATAGATGGTGATGCTTCGTAATGTTTCCTAAATTTTCAAGTTAATGTTGTTTAGTAAAACAACAATAGTTATTAGAATTAAAAGTTGAGTATTTTCAATCTCTTACATAATATTATTTCCCATGAAGTAATATTATTTCCCATGAAGTAGTTAAATCCAATAAAACCAAACTCTTTCATTCTTATTTTTCCAAACATAAAACCATGACCATTGTTTTACTTTTCATTGTTTTTAATGTATTTTAATGTTTAAAGAAATGACTAAAAACCAACATTTAGTCAAAATTTGGAACCTATGTTGAAAAAAAAATTAATGGATAGAATTCTTCAATCACATATATGTAATGAATTTACACTTCAAATGCATGTGATTGTGTTACAGATAAACTTTTGAGTTGAAGCATTTCCTTCCAGGTTATTGATAAGGTTTATTGTTGATAAAAAACCACAGATGACCACTTGTAGGTTTCAAAGTTAATATGACTTATTGTTTTTATTACAAAATCATAATAAGGAGATACTTTGATTATATTTTTTCAATAACAAAATGATAATAATAGTTTAAAATTTAAAGTGATAGTTTAATTAGAATTTAAGTTGAAGAAAATCATTTGTTTGTGTGATTCTTGGTTTTGATATAAAATAATAACATGCTTAGATTAGGTTATAGAGCACTTTAAAACAATGTATCTAATGAGATACTAAATGGTGGTGGGATACAATATGGAAGAACAAAGTGTTAATGAAGAGAAAACTATCTCTTATTAGTATTGAAAAATAAGGTTTTTACTTGGGAGATGCTTCAAAAGTATAATAAGGAAGGTATTATTATATATAGGGAAATTTAAAACAATGTATATTGGGAAATTAAGTAGTGGTGGGATAAACTATGAAAGAACAAGGTGTTCATCAAGAAAAAATTGTTTGTGGTTATTATTGAAAAACAAGGTATTTAAATAAGAGATGCTTCAAAAATATAATAAGGAGGGTCTTAGTATATGTATTACATGTAAGCATAGAGCATAAACCAATATTTTTTATCAATAGTGTTTATGTTCAATAGATACATACGGATTTGGTTTTTTAATGGGTCATAATGATTATTGGCTTGGATTGTGTATTGGGTATTGTTTAAAGGATTCCTATGATAGGCACGGATTTAAGAAATTTAGATTTATACCTTTATTGGTTTTGTGGGGTTTCTGAATTGCATGCATTGTCCTTCTACTTGACAATAAAAATATGTATACATTCCAATTCACTGCTTAGGTATGTGTTATCTATCAACGGTGCAAAAAATCAAGACCCAACATCATAATACATAGACAAGCTAGTGAGGTGATTGTTGACAAGACTTTTGAGAAGGATTAAATCTTTAAAATTGTGAATTGTTTTATGGTTTTTGCACCATCAAAAAAGTAACAAGTCTATATATTTGACCTTTCTCATTGCTTCAGAAATTGAGGATTAAGATAGATCCATACTTCATAGATTCTAGGTTAATATGAATGCAACTTGACTTTAATGAACTACTACCAACTAACTTGAAAATGAAATTCTAATAAAAAGAAAAAGAAAAAAACAAATTGAATAAAACTAAGAGATTATTGCAACCTAGCTAAGATGATTAACCTACTTATTAAACTCTTACCAACTAAGATAAAACGATAATAAAGTAGTGTAAACTTATCACTAAATCACAAGGTAATTAAAAATAATTATCTTACTCAATAAAATCTTGCCAACTTAAGGGCTGGTGCAAGCTAACGCTGGTCACTTATGATGCGTTTGTTGCAATGGACTTCTGGAAAAACAGAAATATGAACGTCAAAAAGTAATATTACAGGTACCTACACAACTTTTTGGAATATGGCGTAAGAATATGAAACGTGGACAATCAAATTACCTTCTGGAATATATAACTTTTATTTATGGAAACTAAGTATAAATCCCCAAAAATGAGGTTCTTCTAAGGTTGGTATGTTATTTTTTTCCAAAAAAATAATGAATATGTTTGTGTTGGTCCACTCGTTTGGTATGCAAATGGTGGAATTTTGTGAAAAACATTATATAGTGTTGTAGACAACAGGTGTGTCTAGTGCAGCGTTATTTTTCCATATTTATTTATGTTATTTTTTTTTCAAATTAAGGAAGTCAGTGACACCCTAAAATGACAAGGTGGAGCATTGGTCCACCACATCTTGGTCTTAACATAGTCAATGAATGGTCTTCTTGTGCGAGTTCTTTTCTGTTTTCTAAATAGGAGAGCCAATCAAAAGTTATAGCCGAAGCAAATAGCCTACCTTTTGTGTTAGATTGACATTAGTCCATTTAAAATTAAATAAAAAATAGAAAAAGATAATAGATTTAAATAAAAATTACATATTTAGAATCTACAGATAGAGTTACACAAGTGTGTGAATTTTCATTAGCAGTGGACAAGCGTGACATATGCAAAATCATGCACAAAACAGGAGAAGTGGTACACAACATGTTTTATGTCATAAGATAGTCCAAACCACTTGGTTTGGCAACCCGAACCTAAAACCAAAGCAACCAAGTCAACCACCACGTAGGTTGGAAAAAAGGTGCCTGCCAAAATTGTAATTTTAAATCATGCGTGTGCGTAGTTCAAAACACAACGCGCAGGCACTAGAAGCGTGATCACGCTACTTTGTGCGCACGCATTAAAGATGCTTGCGCGCATTTGTTAAGTAAAAACTTCATTTTAATTTTATTTTCAAGCATTTGCAATGGAATGATGATGATGAACAATAATGATGGTGATGAGGATGATGATGATGATGATGGCGATGACGATGATGATGATGATGATGATGATGATGATGAACAATGATGGTGATGATGATGAGGATGAGGATGATGACAATGATGATGATGAGGATGATGACTATGATGACGATGATTTAATGATGATGATGATGATGACGATGACGATGACGATGGTGATGATGATGATGATGATGATGATAAGGATGATGATGATGACGACGATGACGAAGAACAATGATGATGATGATGATGATGATGATGATAGGTTAAGTTGAAACTTTGCTTTGATTTTATTTTCAAGCATTTTCAATGGATCGATGATGATGATGATGAACAATGATGATGATGTTGAGGAGGATGATGACAATGATGATGATGAGGATGATGACTATGATGATGATGATGAGGATGATGATGAGGATGACGAGGATAGGTTTAGTTGAAACTTTGCTTTGATTTTATTTTCAAGCATTTGCAATGGAATGATGATGATGAACAATGATGATGAGGAGGAGGATGATGATGACAATGGATGATGATGATGATGATGATGACTATGATGATGAGGTTGAGGATGATGATGATGATGATGAACAACAATGATGGTGATGATGATGAGGATCAAGATGACTATGACTATGATGACGATGATTATGATGATGATGACGATGATTACGACGATGAGGATGTTGATGTTGATGATAACGATGATGATGAGGAGGAGTACAATGATGACTATGATGATGAACAATGATGGTGATGATGATGATGATGATGATGATGATGATGAGGATGATGATCACGTTGACTATGGCTATGATGACAGTGATTATGATGATTGCGATGATGATGATGGTGATGATGATGACGACGACGCTGATGATGATGAGGATGATGATGACTATGATGATGAAAATGATGATGATGATGATGATGAGGATGATGACGATGTTGACAATGATGATGATGATGATGGTGATGATGAGGATGATGGCTATGATGATGAGGATGAGGATGAGGATGATGATGATGATGGCGATGATGATGACGATGATGATGGCGATGACAATGATGATGAACAATGATGGTGATGACGATCATGAGGAGGAGGAGGAGGACGAAGATGATGATCACAATGATGATGACGAGGAATGATGATGATGATTATGATAGGTTTAGTTGAAACTTTGCTTTGATTTTATTTTCAAGCATTTGCAATGGAATGATGATGATGAACAATGATGATGACAAGGAGGAGGATCATGACAATGATGATGATGAGGATGATGACTATGATGATGATGATGAGGATGATGATGATGATGATGATGACGACGACGACGACGATGACGATGATGAATAATGATGGTGATGATGATGATGAGGATGAGGATGATGAGGATGATGATGAGGAGGATGGCGATGATGATGATGATGATGACGATGATAAACAATGTTGGTGATGATGCTGATGAGGATGATGATGATGATGATGATGAGGATGATGACTATGATAATGATGATGATGATGATGATGACGATGATGATGATGATGACGATGATGATGAGGATGAGGATGAGGATGAGGATGATGACAATGATGATGAGGAGCAATTATGATGATGATGATAGGTTTAGTTGAAACTTTGCTTTGATTTTATTTTCAAGGATTTGCAATGGAATGATGAGGATGAACAATGATAATGATGATGAGGAAGATGATGACAATGATGATGATGAGGATGATGACTATGATGATGATGATGATGATTACGATGATGATGTTGACGACAACGACGATGATGATGACTATGACGATGAACAATGATGGTGACGATGATGTTGATGATGACGATGACGATGACGACGATGATGATTATGATGATGATGATCATGATCATGAGTAGTATGACTATGATGACGATGATGAAGATGATGAAGATGATGATGCCTATGATGGTAATGATAACGATGATGACAATGATGATGATGAGGATGATGACTATGATGATGATGAGGATGATGACAATGATGATGATGAGGATGATGAGTATGATGATGAGGAGGAGGAGGAGAAG
The DNA here is from genome assembly GCA_001517045.1 of Pseudotsuga menziesii. Classification (NCBI taxonomy): domain Eukaryota; kingdom Viridiplantae; phylum Streptophyta; class Pinopsida; order Pinales; family Pinaceae; genus Pseudotsuga; species Pseudotsuga menziesii. The sequence continues at coordinate 885,442 of LPNX010849335.1, forward strand.
GAGGATGACTATGATGATGATGATGAGGATGAGGATGATGAGGATGATGATTATGATGATGATGATGATGATGGTGATGATGACGATGATGAACAATGTTGGTGATGATGATGATGGTAATGATGATGATGAGGATGATAACTATGATGATGATGAGGATGATGATGAGGATGAGGATGATGATGATGATGATGATGATGATGATTATGATGACAACGATGACGATGACAATGATGATGAACAATGATGGTGATGATGATGATGATGACGATGATGATGATGAGGATGAGGATGATGATGATGATGATAGGTTTAGTTGAAACTTTGTTTTGATTTTATTTTCAAGCATTTTCAAAGAAATGATGATGATGACCATGACGATGATGATGAACAATGATGATGATGATGATGAGGATGATGATGAGGAGGAGGAGGAGGAGGAGGATGACTATGATGATGATGATGAGGAAGAGGAGGAGGATGTTGATGTATTTGTAACTTCAGAATGTATTCACTTATATATCTTATGTCTTGTACCCCAATGTTTATTCTGGGAAGTATCCGTAATGTATTTGAGTCATGTCATGCCTTGATGTTCCTATCAGGAGATTCAATAATGTAAACAAGTCATGTCAAGTCATTGTGGGTAACCCTCCTATTGTTCAAGGGTTAAAGTCCCCGCAGTTTTGGGGCCCTAGGGTTATTAGACTCTCCTAGAGAAGTCGAACCTAGTGAGTTACTGTCAAGTCAGTAATTAGTATAAATAAAGAGTGAGCCTCTCTATTTATCACACACTCACTCACACTCAGTTGTAGTGCATAGCTGAGAGAGAAGAATTTGTTGGGGCTAGAAAGAAAGAGGCTACTACTGTTGGGAGATCATCTTACTGTTTTTGGGTTTTACTTTTGGTGCTGATTCTATCTCTGAGGAAGTTGTGGGGTTTTCTCCATTTATGGTTTCCTTGAGGAAAATCATTATGTTCATTGTCTCTTGTGTTTGATTGCTATGCTTGTTATTCTCTCAATTAAAGATCCTAATATAATGCTAGCTTAAATAATAAAAATCTAACATGGTATCAGAGCTAACCTGAGAAGAAGACACTATGCAGCTGCGAAAACTAGGGCTTCCTACTTTTTGTATCTCTCTCCATAGTTTTTCAGCAAAAGAAGGTTGGGCTGACCCTCCTCCCTAGGGTGCTTCTTTCTATTGAAGCAGAATCTGATTCTGAGTTTTTTTCAGTTTTGGACCCGACACTACTACCGAAAATTAGGGCTTTCCACCGAAGTGGAATTTTTGAGTGAGCCCAGGATTGGATTGATCTCCTCCTCAAAATCAAAGTTTGGAGATCAATATCAAAGCATTTGGTTGGACAAAACTCCAGAAAATCCAAACCCTAATCTACTCCTGAACCAGCACTGCAGAAATTTAGATCCAAATCCATATCTGACATCTTGACCTGGTAAGATCTAAATATTTTGTATTTCCATTTGAAGTTCTCAATTAAGATGTCTCATCATATCAAGCTTGATGAAAATATTTAGGGAGCTGATAACTTACAAGCTTGGAAGTATAGGATCTCCCTGGTCCTAGAAGAAAATGAGTTGGACTCCTATATCAATGAGGAGGTTCAAGTTCCAGAGGGGGATGAGGCTAAGGCATTACACAAGAAGAAGTTGGTTATGGCTAAGAAGATTATTGCTGATTCAATCAAGGATCACCTCATACCATAGGTGTCCTCTGTAAAGACACCTAAAGCTATGTTTGATTCCCTAACCAAACTGTTTGAAGGGAAGAACATAAACCGAAAGATGACTCTGAGAAACCAACTGAAGAATGTAAAGATCCAAAATGGAAAGACCATCCAGTCTTACTTTACAAGGGTGTCTCAGATCAAGGAACAACTGGAAGCAGTATATGAAGAAGTGGAGAATGCAAAGACTGTGATGGCCACCTTGAATGGTCTACCTAGGGCATGGGACTCTTTCATTCAAGGGATCTGTGCCAGAAAGAAGTCAGTCAAGTTCAGCAGACTATGGGAAGAATTCTCTCAATAAGAAACTCGAATAGTAGCTCGAGAAGAAAAGATGGGAAGTGAAGATCAAGCTCTCACAGTCCACACCAAGAAAACTAGAAGGGACCATCATCACTCCAAAGGTAAGATTTCACACTCTAGAAGAGATCTGTCTACTATTGGATGTTACACATGTGATGAGAAAGGTCACATATCCAAATATTTCCCTAACAAAGGGAACTCAAAGAAGAAAAGAGAAAACAAGAGAAGACATCATGCTCATGTTGCAGAGGATGATGAACCTTCCACAAAGAGATTCAGACAAGAAAGTGATGATTTTTCAAGTGATGAAGAATATCTGCTGATCTCCGCTCTCACAGGAACTATCTCACATGGAAGCAATGATTGGATTATAGACAGTGGTGCTTCCAAGCATATGATGGGATTCAAAGAATCATTTGTGAATCTATCTGAACATGAGTCACCTCACAAGGTGAAACTTGGGGATGACTACCAGTATCCAATAAAAGGTAGTGGTGAATCCTCCTATAAGTTAGACTCTGGAAACTCTATGAAGATGAAAAATGTATTGTTTGTACCAGGACTAAAGAAGAACCTCCTCTCCATATCTGCATTGGATGCAAAAGGGATGAGGGTTGCTTTTGTAGATGGCCAAGCTCTTATGTGGCCAAAGGGAAAGACTTTTGATGATGCAATAGTGATTGGGGAACAAGAAGGAGGTCTATACAAATTGAAGGGCCAACCAGAACAAGCTTTGGTTCATGACTCAGTAGAACCAAATGAACTTTGGCATAGAAGGCTTGCACATGTGCATTACAGAGCACTACCACTTGCAATAAAAGCTGTTGGAGGTCTTCTAGAAATGCAGACAAAACATGATGGTGTTTGCAAAGGATGTGCAAAAGGAAAGAACACAAAGAAGACATTTCCAAGTAGTGAGAGCAAGGAAAAAGGAATCTTGGAAATCATCCACTCCAATGTATGCGGTCCGATGTCATCTAGTTCATTAAGAGGGTATGTATACTATGTTTCTTTTATTGATGATTTTTCTAGGAAGACATGGATATACTTTATGAAGAAGAAAGATGAATTATTCAGTAAGTTCAAGGAATTCAAAGCCTTGATCGAGAACCACACAGAAAAGAAGATAAATAATTTTGATCAGATAATGGCGGACAATTCACTTTGAATGAATTCAAAGATTTATGCAAATATTCAGGGATTAAGAGGGAGTTAACCACTCCATATAATCCACAATAGAATGGAGTTGCAGAAAGGAAGAATAGAATGATCATGGAAGCTACAAGGGCCATGCTTCATGATCAAGATCTTCCCATGCATCTATGGGCAGAAGCTGTAAGAGCAACGGTGTATGTACAGAACCCTATTCCACATAGAGTACTCGAGAATAAGACACCTAAAGAAGTCTTTTCTGGCAAGAAACCAGAATTCAACCATCTCAGAATATTCGGCTGTCCAGTGTACATACACATTCCAAAAGAAAAGAGGACAAAGTTAGATCCTTCAGGAAGGAAGCTGGGTATATTTGTGGGATACTCTTAAAGCTTGAAGGCTTACAGAATATACTTCCCAGGATTCAACAAGATTGAAATCATCAAGGATGTGAATTTTGACAAAGACTCAGCTTACAACAAATCCAGAAAGAGACCTGCTAAAGAACCTGAAGAAATAGAAGCACCCAGAATTCATGACACAATCATGAACGAAGAATATCAAGAAGAAGATAGAGAAATAGAAGAACCTCAAGAACTTGTAGATCCACCTCAGGAGAACAATCCTCACAAGAGGAAACCTGCTTGGGTACGAGAAGTTATCCAAGGTGCAGAAAGATATGGGGCTCCAGAAGAATCACATAGAGAAAGGAAAAGAACCAGGTCTTGTTCTAGTCATGTAGCCTTATTATGTGATTTCATTGATAAATAACCTTCCAACTATGAAGAAGCAACATAAAAGAAAGAATGGAAGGATGCTATGATCGAAGAGTACCAATTGATCATGAAGAATGATGTTTGGGATGTTGTCCCAAGACCTGAGGGGAAGTCTGTAGTGACTTCCAAATGGATCTACAATATCAAACATGCTGCAGATGGTAGCATAGAAAAATATAAAGCAATATTCGTGGCTCATGGCTTCTCCCAGAAAGAACGAATAGATTATGAAGAAACTTTTGCACTTGTAGCCAGATACACTTCCATCAAATCAGTACCCGCTCTGGCTATAGTGATGAAATGGAAGATACAATAGATGGATGTCAAGACTGCTTTATTGAATGGTGTAGTAGAAGAGGAAGTGTATGTGGAGCAGCCACTCGGTTTTGAGACACATGACAGGGAGTCTCATGTGTGTATATTGAAGAAATCCCTATACAGTTTGAAACAGGAACCTATGACATGGTACGGTAAAATTGACAGCTTTCTATCCAGTTTGGGCTTTACCAAGAGTAAAACAGATTCCAACCTTTACTACAAGGTTGAAGATGGCAACCCAGTTATGCTCCTACTATATGTAGATGATCTGTTTGTAACAGGTATGGATGGGTTCATTGCTCATACAAAGAGAAAGCTTGCTGTCGAGTTCGAAATGAAGGACTTGGGTATGATGCATTATTTTCTAGGCATGGAGGTGTGGCAGAATGCAGATGGAATCTTCCTCGAACAAGGGAAGTATGCAGTAGAGATCCTGAAGAGATTTGGGATGATGGACTGCAAGGCCTTAACCACACCTATGGCATCGAAATTGAAGCTATTGAGTGATGCTTCAGCTGAGTTGGTTGATGCCATGATGTATCGTCAAATGATTGGATCCTTGATGTACCTTACAAATATGCGACCAAACATTTTCTTTGCTGTGAACACCTTGAGCCAGTTCCTAAAAGATCTGAGACATGTTCACTTAATTACTGCAAAGCATATTCTGAGGTACCTGAAGGGTACAATTGATTATGGGCTCAAGTATAAGGATGATCAGAAGATTAACCTGGAGGGTTATGTTGATTCATATTGGGCAGGCGGTGCCATCGATAGGAAGAGCACTTCAGGGTGCTACTTCAGTATGGCATTAGGTGTGATCTCTTGGTTTAGCAGGAAGCAATCCTGTGTGGCACTGAGTACAACTAAAGCAGAGTATGTCACAGATTGTTCAGCTAGTTGTGAGGAAGTATGGCTAAGGAAGCTACTGTCTGATTTATTTGATCTCCAGTTAGATTCTACTTGTATATATTGTGACAACCAAAGTTGTGTGAAGTTGTCGAAGAACCCTGTGTTCCATGACAAGTCAAAGCATATCAAGATCAAGTATCACTATATCAGGGATATGGTGCAGAGAGGAGCAGTGAAGCTCTAGTATGTTGCGATGAATGAATAGATAGCTGATGTGTTGACTAAGCCATTAGCTAGGGTGAAGTTTGAGTACTTTAGGGAGAAGCTTGGTGTTCTCTAGATCGATATTCCTCCCAAGAGGAAGTGATGTGTTCGTGTTGAGCCCTTCTAACATGGTGAGAGGATTGGTTCCTTCCATGGTCAGATGTAAGTGCTGTGCCCTTTTGACATGGTGAGAGGATTAGTTCCTTCCATGATCAGATGTAAGTGTTGTGCCCTTCTGACATGGTGAGAGGATTGGTTCCTTCCATGATCAAATGTAAGTGCTATGCCCTTCCAACATGGTGAGAGAATTGGTTCCTTCCATTGTCAAATGTATGTGATGGTCCCACATCCAGCATGAAAAAGGGCTAGCTCTGTGAAGACACATCTAGTATGAAAAAGGACTAGCTCTGTGTAGATCCCACATCCAGCATGAAAAAGGGATGGATCTGTGAAGACACATCTAGTATGAAAAAGGACTAGCTCTGTGAAGACTCATCCAGTATGAAACATGTATGAAAAAGGACTGGCTCTGTGTAGATCCCACATCTAGTATGAAAAAGGACTAGCTCTGTGAAGACTCATCCAGTATGAAAAAGGACTAGCTCTGTGAAGACTCATCCAGTATGAAAAAGGACTGGCTTTGTGTAGATCCCACATCTAGTATGAAAAAGGACTACCTCTGTGAAGACTCATTCAGTATGAAAAAGGATTGGCTCTATGTAGATCCCACATCCAGTATGAAAAAGGACTAGCTCTGTGAAGACTCATCTAGTATGAAAAAGGACTGGCTCTGTGTAGATGCCACATCTAGTATGAAAAAGGACTAGCTCTGTGATGATACATCCAGTATGAAAAAGGACTAGCTCTGTATATGTACATCCAGCATGAAAAAGGGCTGGCTCTGTGGAACTTCCTATGATGAGAAGAATCAAGAGATAGCACCTGTGATGATGACCCACTGATGATCCAGATTCAGTGATGATGATCCAATCATGATGATCTAGATCAAGATGAAGATGACTTGAAGATGAAGATAACTTGAAGATGAAGATGAATTGAAGATGAGTATGACTTGAAGATGAATATGACTTGAAGATGAAGGTGACGAGAAATCATTGATGATCCAGATGATACAGAGAAGAAGACCCTTGCTGATAAATTGTGTCAAGAGAATACCTTCCTAGTTAAGAGGGAGTGTTGATGTATTTGTAACTTCAAAATGTATTCACTTGTATATCTTATGTCTTGTACCCCGATGTTTATTCCAGGAACTATTTGTAATGTATTTGAGTCATGTCATGCCCCGATGTTCCTATCGGGAGATTCAATAATGTAAACAAGTCATGTCATGTCATTGTGGGTAACCCTCCTATTGTTAAAGGGTTAAAGTCCCCACAGTTCCGGGGCCCTAGGGTTATTAGACTCTCCTAGAGAAGTCGGCCCTAGTGAGTTATTGTCAAGTTGGGAATTAGTATAAATAGAGAGTGAGCCTCTCTATTTATCACACACTCAGTTTTAGCGCACAGCTGAGAGAGAAGAATTTGTTGGGGCTAGAAAGAAAGAAGCTACTATTGTCGGGAGATCATCTTACTATTTTGGGGTTTTAATTTTGGTGTTGGTTCTATCTCTGAGGAAGTTGCGGGGTTTTCTATTCTCTTAGTTAAAAATCTTAATATAATGCTAGCTTGAATGATAAAAATCTAACAAAGGATGGGGATGAGGATGACGACAATGACAATGATGATGAACAATCATGGTGATGATGATAGGTTTAGTTGAAACATTGATTTTATTTTATTTTCAAGCATTTTCAATGGAATGATGATGATGACCATGACTATGATGATGATGATAAGGATGAGGACAATGATGCGGATGATGAGGATGATGATGATGATGATGATGATGATGATGATGAGGATGCTGATGATGATGAATGATGGTGATGAGGAGGAGGAGGAGGAGGAGGATGATAAAAGATAATGATGAACAATGATGGTGATGATGATGATGATGATGATGGGGAACAATGATGATGAGGATGATGACTATGATGATGAGGATGACTATGATGATGATGATTATGATGATGATGATTATGATGGTGATGATGCTCAGTGTTGGAGGCCTCCCTTACCCTCCACTAGCCATAGGCAAGGAGCCTAAGACCTCATAATGGAACCCATGGGCCTAAGAAGAAAGTAGTAGTGAAGAGTATATTGTAAAAATACTCGAACATGTGTGAATACGAAGTCGTTTTTGAAGAACGTTAGTCATTAAATGAGATACATGTTAGTGAGTAAATGCCCTAAATGTTAGGCATAAGCACGCGCGCGCCTAATTGTGCATCTGCGTAAATGAGTGCATGCGGTCTTATTAACGTGTGTGCGTGCTCAAATACGTGTGTGCACACCAGTTACTAGTTAAAAAAAATAGAGATCTGGATTCCTGGGATTGCTACCAATTTTCATGAATTTTATATAGTTGTTCGCGCATTTTGTGCTCCTGAACTCTGCAATTTGGCTCACACTCCATCACCACTCTTTGATCTATTGGATAGAATTTCACTCTTGGAATCTAAAAACCATATTCAGTGGTCTTGGAAGTTAGTGGAAAGATTCAAACTACAAGTTTCCATTGCAAGAAGAGATCATTTTGAATAGGTATGGTGAATTGTAAATAATTGTTTTAATTCACAACATTTCAGATCATTTCATTGATTTATGTTTTATTATATGCCTACAACAATATCTCTCTCATAGAAAACATTTAATTTCACAAGAATAAATCCCAACATCACATCTAAACAAGTCTCATATTCTCCATACAAGATGAAGTATGCAATGTTAACTAATTTACATTTGCACATGAATATATTTTGATTTTACACAATGATGGCATAGATGAAGTTATCTCTTGAGACTCTTCAATTTAAAAAAAAAAACATTTGAAGTAATCATGGGAGAGTGTCCATATTGAATAGTTCACCAAGTTTTCCATACTCTCTATACAAGATGAAGTATGCAATGTAGACCAATAATCATTTGCACATGAATATATTTTGATTTCCCACAAGGATGGCATAGATGAGATTCTCTATTGAGACTCTTCAATTTGTATAAAAAACTTGGAAGCAATCATGGGAGAGGGTCCAACAGTTCACCAACTTGTCCATGCTCTCCTCTTCATGCTAGATTTATCATAACATGCCTTTGAGCTTGCAATGGATGCCTCTGCCTCAATGATTTCTCCTTTTTTCGAGGGATTTGCAACCTCCTCATTGTGTAATTAGTCAATTTTTTCTCTTAATACTTAACTTGTAACTTAATGAGTGTAATTTATTCAATTTATTCCCAAGACATCCAAACACCAACTTGTGTCTTCCCTCACAACTAATGTGGCATATTACGTGTAATGTCATCTCATCTAAAGGTGCTGGAAATGAAGAATATTTCACTCATCTTCTTTTGACTTCCAATACTTTTTGAACAAAAAGGAAGTCATAATCCTATAGTTGTAATACTTGCAATCTTGACTCTCTTTACTTGACTCAAATAGAGTATAGAACTGAAACTTTGGTTTGAACATAAAGAGAAACCTTTAATCAATGTTTATGTATCAATGCCAATAATTACCATACTAACATATCTGTAATTTAGTTAATTATGTTGGAACGTGTCATGTTTCTTGTATAATGGAACTAATACCTTATTTGTGGCTTCTTATGCAGGGGTAGACATCATAGTTTTGATAAAGAAACTTTTGGAGATGGGAAACTCATGTAACAAAGCAAGAAAAACTAGAAGGAATATGCCCATTGAAAAGGAAAATGAGGTAAGAGAAAAGGTCAGGTTGGCACTGGAGAAAGTGAGACATGGTCCAGACATTTCCACTGATACTGCAACCGATCCTAACAGAGTTGATGACACAACAACCTATACTTTAGAACCACAGGTGAAGTGGTTGCGTCCAATGGACCCAACTCAAGTTCCAACATCAACACAGTCTCCAACCAACAATCCATCAACGAGCCATGTTGAAGCTCTTGAAGACATAGGTATATTGACAGACATTGAGTATGAAGCATTGGACCTAGGAGCAATGATTAATTTTCAATCTCTCCAAGAAGACCACAACCATGTCAAGCACACTCCCAATATGGACCGACATGTGAATGAAGCACCACAACAAAGAAGCCCTGGAATTTGTAGCTCATGTCCACCTTCCCTACCTCGACTGTCTACTACAAGGAAAAAGGACTCCTAGATGTACCCATGTGGATGAAAGTTGTCTGTCAGGCCTTGAAGGTAAGTTTCCCAAACACACTATCAATTGGCAATGCAGCAAATTAATGAAGGAATATTTTGAATCCAAAGGTGATGTAGGTAAATGACAATTATTACTATGTTTGTTAAATTCAAATTGTTTAGTTGTTGTTAGGAGAACTCTGGGCATAAGGATGGTTAGAATTTCAGAGGCTAACAATCATATTGTTATAAATATCCAATCTGCTTTTAATGCAATTGGGAAGATGTCCTATTCTAAATATCTTTGTGCAGCTCATCGTGTGTTATCAGAATCAGTTGTAAGAAAGTCCACACGGCAATGTCGCCTCATTTCACACACTTCTCAGATACTTAAATTAAATAGAAAAACTATTTTGAAGTACTCTGTTATAAGAGAAAATGTGCAAACTCCAGGTGGAAAATATTGTTGGGATTTTTTCAGCAGGTTACCTCGTCGGGATATGAAGCTAATTGATTTTATTAAGGACTTAGTACAAAATTTATGGCATGATCATACCAGGCCTTCATCTAATCAAAGAGATGTGCTAAAACTGAGAAAAGGTTCTACTGAACGTGAACCCCATGTAAACCACTTCCTTGACACAACATAGAATGAACTCTATGAGAGATTTCGGAATGAGCACACACAATTGAACCTTGGCCAAAGGTCATTTGAGAAATGTAAACCATGGTACATTCGTATATGAATTGATCAAAACACATGTTGTAGATACCATGTAGAATATGAATATTTTTATGACACGTATAAACATATATTTTGTGATTTTCATACTAACCTTGAGCAGGGCTACAATGAATCCGTAACAACACTGAATGCATCGAGAGATTTTATCATCAGCATCATGTGTCCAAGGCATGAAGGACAAAAATACTATGGAAAATCATGTGTATATGGGAATTGTTCCAAGTGTAGTCAGTTTGCTCTTTTGAACCGTTGCATTCATGGAAGCGATGAGCATCGATTTGGCAATATGAGTGTGGAGATGCAGAGCTTCAAGTACATAACCTATCAATCAGATAGTTCGAAGGGAGGTAAAAATATTGCATTGGTAAAGTCATAGGTACAAATGATTATTGCATGTTTTTCCTCTTACATGTTTAGTTTCTACATATATACATTCTTTAAAGGTCACATTCTAATACGACCCTTGTTTTCAAGGCAACAGGTACATGTATGTGATTTTTTGATGGAGTTCTACAATAAAAATGAGCAGTATGTTCAACATGTGCATGTAGCGCAATGGCAGGATGAGCAGTACAGAAAATGCAAGGACAACTTTCCCATTGGGACCATATTGTCAATTGTGGATTTTGCAGAAAACTACACTTTTCAGCCACAAAATGAAATTCAGAGTCAATACTACCATTTCGACCAAGTCAGCATCATGGTACATATTACGTATATGCATGGCCCTGAGAGAAGCATTAACAACAGGATAAAACAGAAGGAGACAAACTTTTACATAAGTGATGACAGATGCCATGATTTGCATTATGTGCAACACTGTTTTTGAATTTTCTATGATCAGCTAAAGGAGGGAGATATACAGATGGATCAGCATTGGATATGGTTAGATGGTTGTGTGGGCCAGTTCAAAAATGCTCAAGTATCAGGGATGATTTTAAGAACCCCCCCTAAATTTATATTTATTAAAAATGGGCGAATCTCTCCGATATATAGGAAAATTTGAAGGCGATTTTATCAATAATATAATATGTATATATAAAAAATAGGTGAATCTTTGATTTTATTATATAATGTTGTAAAATCTTGGTGAATATTTTACTAAGTTATAAGATATTGTAAAAACTTGGAGAATCTTTCGCTAAGTTATAAGATATTGTAAAATCTTGGTGAATATTTAACTTCATTATAAAAATTTGTAAAAAATGGTGAATATTTCACTGATTTATAAAATATTGTAAAAATAGGGGAACAACAACAGTATTCAAATAACATGAATCACATCATCAACAACAGAACATGTAGATTCATGATTCACAACTGGAAGGTGTAAGTGAAACACATCTACACTGACTAGATTCAGGTCAAGTGGGGACTCCACTTGTTGTCTTGTCCCTTAATGGTACAGTGGACATGTGGGGACCTGAATCTTGACAAACTGATAAACTAATAGAAACAAACATTATGCTCGATCTTGGCCTCCATTAGCCAATTGTGGTCATGGAGGCTAATACAATTATGCATTGTATTTATGCTAATTGATTATTGCATTAGATGAATGTTGGTTTTGTGCCAATAGGTATCCTACAATCAATTCATAGGAACCTAGTGCATAGACCATTTTTATCTTCGCTTAGATATGTAGAGCTCATTTATTTTTTTGAATAATGATAAGTATTTACAAAGAAAATATGCAATCAACATAAAAGAATTAAGATTCAAAAAAGTGAAGACAATTAATTCGTGCAACTAAAAGGTAATAAAACTATCTTTTCTCAAACCTTGAATCAATGGAAATTGACTAAAACAAATATTGATTCAAGCAACAGCAAATGGTTAAATCAAGCATCAAATGAGAACTAGAAGCATTTAAGGGACTAACATAATAATTAACCAAAATACACACAAACTTCAAAAATCGACGAAATGCTTCAAACAAAAGCAATAAACAAACCATAAATATTTGTCAAGATATTTCTGTTAAACACCAACATGGTTTCATGTACTTGAATGAGCTCATTCTTTCTTAGCGAAAGTGTTGTCAAATTAGTTATTTATCCTTTAATGTTAGGCCACTATCTATGTGAAGAGATAGCTCCTAGACCTAGCTTTCTCAAATTCCAGCGTCATTTCCTGTCACATACAAGAAAGAGACAATGTAAGAGATAAATATCAAAAAATCAATATTAAAATAAGCTGCACGAAGGTAATGTAGCTCAAATCATCAATCTTTCAACAAAAAAAGTATCCCATTGATTATCCCATGTTAATCCTGTTACAACAATGTTAATCCCTTTAGCATCTGTGCACACAATTCCCATGTTTATAGATTCCCATTGATTATCTGGATTGCGATTGCTAAACTCAAATCCAATTCCATATAAAATAAATATTTACACAGATGACTTACTCTTCCATCAGATTAAAACAAGCCAATAGATTATGTTTTCACTGTTATTCAACTCAAAGAATTCATATAGAAAAACACTATGTTTCTTATTTAATTTTCTAAGCCTGTCATACAATGTAGAGATCGATTTTATTGAGAGAAATTGTCTCTGTTTTTCTCCAAGGAATTGATCATTTCAAGCCCTCTTCCACTTGAATCTCTATCTTCAAATTCTGCGAGCTAAACCTGGCTCTATTGAGCTACCAAAAAGCTAATTAACTTAAAGGTCATTAGCTAAACTAAATACAATTTGAATTATGCTTCGTTGATCATATAAAGAAGGATAATACTATAAATAAGGAACATAATCCATGATTAACTCAACTAACTTATGACTCACTTGACAAATCACTAACTAAATGCTACAATTCTGGAAATGCTCAACTAACCTTATCGATTACATTGGGAAAAGGATGTAGTATCATTATCCTCTTTATTCATCCTCTCAACAAAATAAATCAAATTAGAAACATGTGAGACCCTAGGTCTTCTTAAGTTCCCTTGACCTAGAAAAGTCATAAATGACTTTACTCAAACAGTATATGCCCCTGCATCAAACTGACTTGGCACTTCGAGATGGCTTTTGTGTTCTCTTCCCTTTTTCTTGTGAGCTCTGTCATTGGGTTTGATACTGCCATTGTTTTGGCACAAACAAACCTTTTCAATCATACAAGGGAATTTGTTATCAAATACCCATGCCACCTTCCCCTCCACTTTCTTAATCTACTTAAGAAATTTTGCCTCCTAAACATAGGGTTTCATCCTATTACCCCCCTATTTGCATAGGGTGTTCAACTTATGTTTTTAGAGGAATGCCATGCTGATAATTGATTCTTAGATCTTCTAGAAATGGAAAAGGGGCATATCTTCACTTCTGGCAACATTGGGTCAACTTCAAACCCTAGAAAGCAATTCTGGTTTAGTTTTGGAAGCCATGATAGTGACAAAAGTCATCAAACATTATAAATAGAGGTGAAAAGTGCAAATATGGGCAGTTCCTCTAGGTTGAATCAGCCTCATGGGAAGTTATGGGTATGACACAGCCTCCTAATAGCCTTAAACAGTGATCCTAGGAAATTGTTAGGGTAGTTTTGCGGCTACTGTTGCAAGGAAAACCACCCAGGAATATTATTTTCTACTGGTCTCCATCAAGAGACTACCCAAAATCACCTAAATCACACTCAGACTTGGTTTATAGGGTCTGAAATTAACTCAGGTTTGTTTTTTTAGGTTTGTTTGCACCCCTTTTGTGGAGAAAAATACCCTAGAATTCATAATACTGTTGTAAATTGTTGATTGGGAGGTTAGAATAACCATTATTTGCACCCAAAATGGAGGTTTGAGCCTTTGAGAATATTGGAGTGCCCAATTCTGCTCTTTATATATTCCATATCCATGCCCAAAATTGTTTCTTAATTCCATTTTAACCCTCAAATTCAACTCGACATTCCTCTAATCCTGTTTGTTGCCATTGTTCACTTTTAATAAGGTTGTTCATGCCCAAAATTGTCTTCTAACCCTCCAACTCATTCTAGATTTGATAAACAACGGCAAAAAAAACAAGCATACGCCACCCTCCACAAAGTCAAGATCTCCTTTAAAAAAATGGGGAAAATCTGCAATATCTCGGGATAAATCAAGAAAAAAACGTGTGAAAAGATCAACCTTTTTTTTCACAAAAAGTCATCGATCTGAAAATCGCGAGATTTCTCAGAACATCAATAATTTATCAATGATGTTTGCAACATTGATCTCAACTGTGTATATCCATTAGAGGCCATCTCTCATGCTTACAATATATCTCGGACCATCCAAGGGCCAGTATTACACTATGTACCCCAAATCTCATGGAGCACCCCCAAACATGGTGTAAACACTCTCAAAGTAACCGAAAAGTTTAACACATAAGGTTATAGACCATCTTAGATCTTACAAGTTAGAAGAGGGGATATTTGGAAGTGCTTTAGCCAAAGAAGACATGACCAATACTACTGCATATAACTGGTAGGATTTTTGTTGTGTAGAAACCCCCAAATTGAAACATTTTGCCATTCATATATTAATCCAAGGATCAAGTGCTTCCGCATGTGAAAGGAATTGGGGAAGCTTTAACCATTTTACAGTCCAATAAAAGTGTTGGCTATCTAGGCAGACCCGGGTTTACTAATATACATATACCAACAATACCCCTAACTCGCTGGCCCTTTCGGCAATAGACCACAAAACGGCCTGAAGTCTCACCCGAAGTGATGTTATGGATTGGCCGAAGACTCAGGTGTCCTCAACTAGGTTCTGTAGCATCCTGGGGTCTCGTGGTTTCTCTTAGCCAGCGAGATCTCTCTGCAACACGCGGTTCTCTCTTACTCGTGGGTTCGGACAGGGGAAGGACTCCTATCGCATCGCAGCGACTTGGGCGATGTGCAACTCTCCCTTTCACTTAACCCACGCTCTGTGATATCTCACACCGTAGCTCCTCTGATGGTGC
Organism: Pseudotsuga menziesii; assembly: GCA_001517045.1. Classification (NCBI taxonomy): domain Eukaryota; kingdom Viridiplantae; phylum Streptophyta; class Pinopsida; order Pinales; family Pinaceae; genus Pseudotsuga; species Pseudotsuga menziesii. The sequence goes on from LPNX010849335.1 coordinate 900,783, forward strand.
AATATCACCTACTGTCAACGCGATGTCTTCTATAGTATGGCCCACTGCGACCCTCACGATCCAAAGGCTATCTCACTGGGTGAAATGACTTGGCTAACTTTCAACAAGATAGTAAACACTCTAACTTGAACTTCCACAGTTCAACACACTATACCTCAACTATAATTTAACTGGCCGAATAAGTATACTGGAAACACTTTAATAGAATGACTTATTACTGTGTGAAACAAGCACTGATAAACTCATATGCAAATGCTTGATACATGTAAATCCACCTTTAACCTTCAATAGTGCTGTAACTAAATGAGGACATACAGACATTTACTAAATGAGATACAACATTCATGTAACAGATAACAGATATCAACTAAGTAAAGAATAATCACATGAAATAATCACATAACACACTTTACGTGGTTCACTTCCAGGGTAGAAGCTACGTCCACAGAACTATGTTTATTATATCTTGAGAGAGTACACAGTTCTGCTACAACCTATTGTGTAGCTAGAGATCTTCTAGGTAAATCCGCACTCACTGTCGGGAGCCCTTCTCTCCTAGATCTCTTCTCTTTCTCTATATTGCCTTCTTACAATATGCTCTCTCTCTCTCTCTCTCTCTCTCTCTCTCTCTCTCTCTCTCTCTCTCCCTGTGGATTGTTACATACATACTCCTGGAATCAGCTACTGGTTACAGTAAGGTAACTATGGACTGAATAGCAGAACCAGAGCTCGACTCTATTAAAATACAAAATAACTATGAGCTAACAAACTACTGGACTCTCAGACTGGCTAACTGTCTGAATAGCTATAGGTTATCCGACTAGCTAACCTTTTACAATACATTTTTCATCCCTTTATAGGCAGCCCGAAGGTCTCACCATTACAACATTGTGGGCCTGTCCCAACACTAGTAACCCAAAAACCCTAACTGTGACAGTCGGTCTATCTGTACTCGAACTGTTGCTTTTCATCACACCACAGCTCTCTGTAGTCTTCCATGCTTCCTAGCGCTGATCGTGGGTACTGGGCGTCGCTTCCTTTTATGTCCTTCATCTTCAATACCTCGGCCTCGTTGCCCCTTTTTCCTTTATGAGGGTAGCCGAGCCCTCCTGTCTTCACTGCTGCCTTGAATGCAGTGGGTGAGCTTTCTCTTCTTGGCCGCTCAGGTACTGTCGTCTTCTTTGACTTCTCTGCCCTGATAGTCATAGTTTTCGGCTATGATCTGCAGCAAGAAACATGCTATGGCGTCGTATCTTTATCTTATTATTAATTCTTGCACATGATCTAGGAACTAGGAATCAAAATCATCAAAGAATTATTAACAAATACTCATGAATTGGAAAATAATTGGAACCAAAACAGGTTTCCTCTCTCTCTGTATATTTTATAAACAATAATGGGTTACAATTTCCATGATGAGCAATGGCTTAACTCCATGAAGAATTCGAATACCTAAGGGACAATTCGAATTCAATGAGTGAGTCTAGCTTTACTAACTCTTTTCCATGCAATCTCACTCAGTTAGCCACTTGACTAAAACCCTAATTGACTCACCAAATCCTAACTGAAGTCGAAGTGCAATAAATGACTGAATCTCAACTTAAGGAGATCAAACACATGTCATAGCAATCCAACCATCAAGTGCTAGTCCTGCATGACTCCAATGAACCCTGATGAAGTTAACTGAAGCTGAACTGACCATCAGAAGTTGGTGGAGGTGCCTTGTTGACTCTAGTTCATTAAATATTTATAAATAATCATTAAATAATATATTTAATGAATGGAGGTGCCTTAACTGACTGTAACTGACTGGTTGAACTGATTGTAACCACCAGTTAGCAATTAGGTGCATTAATGTCACACAGATCACCCCTGGAGTGCTCCAATTAGCCTCCTTGACTGTAGGATAAGGATAATTTATCCTCCTTGACTGTAGGTAGGCGTGGGTGTGACTAGATGATGGCAATTAATGCTCCACTAATGTCAATTAAACTTAGGATAGTGGTTTAACTAGGCCAATTTGACCAAAAGAGTGTGTATGATGGTAAATGTCTCCAACACCCCCCCTTAAGCTATACTCAAGAAGAGTTAGAAAACATATATGCATAAAAATTCTAGGGCCCTGGAAACAAAGGCCATAGGTCACCCTGTACAATAAAGTAACTGCTTAATATAACCAAGGAAACGGGGAAAACCTCATGGGAAAAATACCCCCCCTCAAACTAAGCAGTAAATCAAGAATTGGTTCTTCTATGCAGCAACATCCTGAGACTATGCATGTGAACCTCTGAATACAAACTAAATTAATATGTCTGGAGGAATCTTCCACTTTGGAAGAAGAACAATGCACTCAACTGAATCAGAAATATAAACAGCTGCACGGTGAAAACTGGACCCATGTAGAGCAACTGAAATCATCTGAAGAGAGAGCAAAGGTTCTTGAGGATTCAAACCATGTGTGGAACACTCAAGAAACTGATATGTTTCATCCTTGAACAGCAAACCATGAGTGGTAAAATCAGCCCCAATTTTTAGGAGCAATTGTCCAAGCGGATGCAGAATGTCTTCCTCTTTACTAGTTCTGTGAGGAGATGAGCTTGTGACCAAAGGTAGAGAATCCCCAGGACTCTGGAGAGCGAATGATTGAGCTCCATAATCTGATATAGATTCTAAAATAGATAATGAATCACAAAATAAAATATCAGCAACCTCATAAGATGAAACTAACACCAAATCCCCATAAGCAAATTTGAAAAAGAATTGTGGTACTTGACTTTTCACACCGGAATTGGTGAGAGAAGCTACAAGCATGGCTGAAAGCTCTTGGATTTTAAAATATGAACCAAATAATATCAGATTAGAATATAAATCAGATCTAAATAAGTTCACAACAGATCCAAAACTATGAATTGAAATCAAATCCCCAGCAGCAGTTTTGTAGGAGACTTGCGGTACTTGTTTCTTCACATCGTTGATGAGAACAGCTACAAGCAGTAGTGAAGGTTTATGAACCTGAAATTTTGAACCAATAAATATCAGATCAGATCCAAATAAGATCATATCAGATCCAATAAGGTTCATATCAGATCCAAAATTATGGTCAACCGAGACGGTAGATGCACAGTTTTCTTCTTCTTCAAAATTCTGAATTTTGGTGCATGCAATCCTGCAGGAATTTGCTGGAAGATCTAGATCATGGGGAGTGAATGGATCACTCTGGAAATCTGATATTTCTTCCAAAATATCTAAGTTATCACATATTTTCACACCAACAGCAACATTAGAGGAAGAAAATTCAAATTTCTCCTCACTTTCGGAAGCAATTACTGGTAAATTTTGCACATAATTCAAAGGAAAATCACCAGTGAATGTTTGCATGGAAGTGCAGCAGTATTTTTCTTCAATATCAGAGATTCAAATGTCTTCTTTTGTTTCATAAATATGAGAAGATGATATATAAGATATCTCATGAACTTTCGGAGCATCAGGAGAAGGATTCACTTCATGGAGACTTTCTTCAATTCGAATTGAATGTGTAGAAGATTCTGCTTCATCTTCATCTTGAACAACTTCATCAGAGAGAGTAGAGGTTGAGTGTTTTGAGTGAAGAACTCTTGTGGTGTTGGCTATAATTTCCAAAGTACTATTATGATCCTCATTGTGTTTGCCAAAGGTTCTGTCCAATCTTGTCCAGAGATCCTTTGGGTATTCAGCAAAATCAATAACAAAGTACAAGCTATCAGAAAGGGCCAGACATATTGCTCCAAAA
>LPNX010849335.1:908422-958501 GCA_001517045.1 Pseudotsuga menziesii
TGTCTAAGTTAAGGCTGGGATATGGAGTGGCTAGCACTGTAAAGCTTAAGCCTACTGCCATTAATGAAAGTGGGAAGAATCTCCCCGTTCAGTTTGCTGAGCTGAACGACACCTCCATCTGTAACTTGCTGAATCCGGTATGGCCCTAACCAATGCGTCTTGAATTTTCCTGGAAACTTCACAAACTTACTGTCGTAGAGGAGGACTAGGTCTCCTATCTTAAAAATATTGTTCTTTACATGCCTGTCATGCCAAGCTTTCTCTCATGCCTTCTGCACTTTCTGATGGAATCCTGCGAAGAACCTGTCTTCCTCTAAGGCAAGCAGCTGCGCTAGCCTTTCATTCGTCGTATCTATGTCTGTCATCCTGGTGATCTGAGAAATTCTTAGACTGGGCATAATATATTCCATAGGCATAATAGCCTCTTGTCCATACACCAAGCTGAAAGGTGCATGTCCTGTAAGTTTCTTGCATGTCGTCCGATAAGCCCATAACACAGCATTAACCCTGAGGTCCCAATCGTTTCTTTGGCTGTTGCAAATCTTAGTAAGAGCGTTTTATAGAATGTTGTTAAAGGCCTCCACCGTACCATTAGCTTGTGGGTGGTAGGGAGTGCTCTTATGGTGCTGTATCTGGAATTCCTCTGTCAAGGCCTCAATAGTGTGGTTCAAGAAATGGGTGCCTTGATGGCTCATCAAAATTACTGGACATCCAAATCTATTGATGATGTTCTCGAAGAGGAACTGTACAGCTATAGTAGCATCACAATTCCTTACTGCTTTAGCCTCCGCCCATCTGGTGAGGTATTTTGTTCCGGTGATGATGTATCTCGCACCAGTTCGTTTTCCTGGTGGGTTGATAGGACCCACAAAATCTATAGCCCACTTGTCAAATGCGCGCAACATAATCTGTGGTTGCAGCAGCATTTCATCTCTCTGCGAAGGTTTTCCTACCCTCTGGCAGATATCGCAGCATATGCAAAATTCCTTAGTATCCTTATGCAAAGTAGGCCACCATAATCATACGGTCAGGATTTTCTGTACAGTCGGCTTTCCTGTGAAATGACCTCCTGCGCTACCGGAATGTGCTTCTCTGATAATGGCCTCTTTCTCGTGCGGCATGATGCATCTGCGCAGGACTTTGTCTGGACCTAACTTATATAATTGTCCCGCAATCAAAGTGAAGTCTGCTGCTTTGACAGCCAGCTGTTTCTTTTGCTGCTTGGTAAACTCAACAGGTGCCCATCCTGTAGTGAGAAAGTGGATAATATCAGCATAGTACTCGTCTGCAATCTGAATAGAAAACAACTACGCATCAGGAAAGTTGTCCTCTAGGTTACTTGGCTCTTCTCCTGATTCTATCCGCGACAGATGATCTGGTCCAGCATTTAATCTCCCTGGTTTGACAATGATTTCAAAATCATACTCCTGAAACAGGAGTAACCATCTGCAGATTCATCCCCCTAATACTGGCTTATTGACCAAGTACTTCAAAGCGGAGTGGTCAGTGAACATCTTGAATGAGGCACCTAGTAGGTAGTGCCTGAATTTCTGTAGAGCATACACCATGGCTAATCCTTCTCTTTCCGTAGTGGTGTAGTTCTTTTCTGCAGTGGATAGTTTTCTGCTTGATTATGCGATAGGGTGATCGATACCTCCTTCTCCTGGCTGGGTTAAGACGATCCCTAGTACAATGCCAGATGCATCCACATGTACATGAAATGGCTTGTTCCAGTCTAGGAATACTAAGATGGGTGCTGTAACCATCTTCTCTTTAAGAGTGTCTGGACTTTTCTGGCATTCCTCATTCCATAGGAATTTTACATCTTTCTTTAACAGCTTTTCCATAAGTGTTGTGATCTTTGCATAACCTTTGATAAATTTTCTATAGTACCCAGTATGACCAAGTATTGTTCTCAATTACTTGACTGAGTTGGGTGCTGGAAGATTTACGATGATGGCAATCTTTGCAGGATCTACCATAAAGCCTTGTCTACAGACAATGTGACCCAACAAAATACCAAATGGCGCACAGAATATGCATTTCTTTAAGTTTAGAGAAATCTAGTATTGCCTACATTTATCTAACATCAGTCTTAAATCACCTATATGTTTGTCGATTAATCCTAATACAGTCCAATCGTCAAAATAGACTTCTAAGAATTTATGGATGTATTCTTTAAATACAGCAACTACTACTCTAGAAAAGACAGCTGGTGCATTCTTAAGACCAAAGGGCATTACCGTATGCTGGAACGAGCCCCATTCTGTCACAAAAGTGGTCTTAGATCGATCTTCTGGATGGATTCTGATCTTGTGATAGCCTGAAAAGCCATCAATGAAGGAGTAGACCTCCTGGCCTCCCACATTGTCTAGAACTTCATTAGTAGAAGGTGTCGAAAATGGGTCATGAAGTGATGCATTGTTGAGTTTGTGCAAATTGACACAGATTCTGATTTCTCCTTTGGTTTTCTTCTCTTGCACGACCATGGGACTAACCCATTCGCTTTCTTCCACTGGCTCAATGATGCCTGCTGCTAGCATCTTATTGATCTCATCCTTAACTTTTTCTTTATGCCGAGAATTTAATCTATATGGACGCTGCTTAACTGGTCTAGCATCCTCTTTCAATGGTATCCTCATTACTCCCAAGTCTCCAACTATTCCCTTCATCTCTATGAACTTAGTGGGGAATAAGTCATGGTAGTCATGTAACAGATCTGCAATGTATCCTACCGTTTCATCATTCCAATAGTCTCCAATGGATGCAAACTTAGGTTCTGTGTCTGTGCCAATGTTGATCTTCTTAATCTTGATAGGCTCGGTGATAGCTGGAGTCTCTAGCTTCGGTCCATCAACATCGCGAGTGCCTTCTGACTCTGGGATGTTGATGTTGCGAGGATCCTCATCCTCCTCCTCTGGTTCTGATGCAAAGTTATAGCACTCTAGCGCCTGGTCCAATTGAACAGCCCAATCAGGTTGAGCTGACACTGATAGGGTACAGTCCTCAAAGATCCTAATCTTTATAATGTCTAAAGCCTGATTAATGCTTGGGTACTCAGATTCAAAAGAGAAAGTGAGTTCAAAGCTGTCTATCATAAGTGGCCATGTAGTTGTTCCTCTGCGCAACTATGTCTCAGTGTACCAATTCTTTGGAATTTGATCTAAAGTGTGAATGAATAGATGAACCCATTCATCCTCGGGAATGTCCGACCAATTCTCTTCACAACTCTAAATGTGTGACCTGGGGTCACTTTCTCCTGTGTACCTCTACTGTAGACACTCTTTGTTATTAGAAAACCTGATCGACGTCAATCTCTTGAAGTCGTCCCATGACGCGATATGTTGCTTGTGTGCATGCCACCATCTTGTAGGTGTGGCTCTTACTACAAGGTCAATCACTGACATCCTCTGCTCTTGGGGAATTTATTGTTCAAACTGGTATAAAAAGTCATTGAAATCCACTAATCCATCAAACGACGGAATATCCTTAAGCTCTGCTCCTATCCCTCGCAGTGACTTAGTCAGATATGCACATCTACGCACTGAGACTTCATAAAGTCTGTTCTGCCAGTTCTCTAGACCAACATCCGAATCCGATGCGCATGAGCTATCGCATCGCCAACTGATATTTCCTTCTGTGGTTGGGTTGATGTAGTCGCTCTGATTGGTGGTCATCTGATAGAGGCTCTCCATATTACGTGCCTCATCCTCTGCTTGGATAGGTTCAATATATCTAGGACCCTGAAAAGGATCCAACGGTGCAATGACCCGGATCTGTGTATCCTCAAAGATCATTTGTCTTTTCTTTAAATCGATAATAGCCATGTTATCAATTTCCCAATCAATACCTAGTAGAGCTGGATACGGTCTACTATCTCCAATGATTTCTATAACTTCAAAGTCTACAAAACCGCGAACTCTGTCAATGTCAACTGGCACTTGTGGTAATCGACCCAGTGGTGATACCCTCTGTCGATTGGCTAGTCGCAAATGGATAGGCGATCTGGTTAACTTGGGGCTACCCATCTGTTCCCATGTTTACTTAGTCAAAACATTTACCTCTGATCCTAAGTCTAGGATTACCTCATCCATTTCAAATTCTCCAACTTGTGCTGTGAGTCGCATCTCTCTTCCTGTTCTTGTATGGCCCATAATATTATGAACAGCACGCTGTGCACTACTCATGGAAGAAGATGGCAGATACTGATCTATGATGCACTGAAGCTCTCTGATAGCTTTCTCATTTCTTACAAGTTTCAAGCAACTCCACAGGAAGGATTGTACGCTTCCTATCGACTCATCCTCATTGCATCTTCCTGATGTGGTAGCCTGCGATGTCTCCATAGGAATAAGGCCACAAGGTGTTTGCTGCGGTACACCCCTAGACGGCTGTACTTGGGGTCCTGATTGTATAGGTTCATTAAAGAAAGTTTTAGCTTCCTAAAATGTTTCTTTATTCTTCTGTAGGTCGAGTGGCGTTGATTTATTAGTAGCTTCGCGCACCCACTCTGGTCCTGTGTTCTCTTCACTATCCTGCGGTGTCCCACTAGTGGAAGCACCGCTGCAAGTCACAATGTTGACTCTTGGTTCTGGCTCTTTCTGCTCAGCAGCGATAAGCTGAATGTTCTGGTGTACTGCTGGCTTAGGTTACCTGATCTTTGCTATCACGGTAGGACATTCTTCTATAGCGTGATCGTAAGATTTGCAATAATTACATGTCGTAGTAGGGCTCTGACAGTCCGTAGCATAATTTCCTACAACTCCACATTTGTAACAAGCAATCGGTCCATGGCCATAGCCAAATCCTTCACCGCGGCCAAATCCTCCTCCATGGCCTCATCCTCTGAATCCTCCTCCGTGGCCTATAGGAGCCAGTTCATGCTGTGGTCCTGCTGCTGGACCCGGTGTCTCTGATTGGACTCTGTACAAGTCATGTTTTCTATCGACCATGAGAGCATAGGCTCTGCAGGTATGGTCTTCATGTCCTACTGGCTTACAGAAGGTACAATATAAGTTCTTAGGTGTCTGTACATACTTCTGAAGTAAAGGGCATTGCTGAGTTGGATGTCCTCTTGTTCTGCATAGTTCACACCATGGCCCTTGAGTTTGTGCTAAGGGGTTAGGAGCCCCACTTGCTAAGTATTCAACAAATACTGGACAGTTATCTTTAGTATGGCCGTGTGCTTTACACTTGATACACCATATGTCTTGTGCAATCTCTTTTCCTTTTCTAATCTCATGTATCTGTAATGTGAGATTTGCTAACTGGTTTTACAGGTTTGTCATACCTGTACTGGTCTCAGCTAGAGATGATGCCTCCATTTTCATTGCCATCTCCAACGATTGATCCTGTGTACGGATTCTTTGTTGCATCAGTGGATTTCTAATATGTGGGAGCAGTGCTGTGATGAACCATTCCTTATGCTGCTCCGGCGCAAACTCAAAGCTAACTTGGTCTATGAGAGCTTTGAATTTCTGATCAAAGTCCCATACTGACTCTGTAGGTAACTGTTTAATGTCTTTGAGCTCTGTGATACACTACGATTCAGACTTGGGATTCTTAAATTATTTAATCATGGCAGTCCGGACCTGTATAAGTGTTCTGGGTATCGCTGAGGTATACTTCATATACCATGTTAAGGCTCGTTCCCTAAGTGTGGTGACCAACTGTACAAGTTTAATATTATCATCGTGGATTCCTTTAATGGTCCACACGGCTTCACATAGAAACCAGTGCTACTCTGGGTATTCTACCCCTGTACCCTTAAAGGTAGGTAAATTCATGTCATCCCCCATTCTATTTCTACGTGGTGGATGCTGATTTGCTGTGTTACTACCACTTGGCGGTGTAGATGTAGGTGATGTAGCGGTAGTATGTGCTGTGGGTGAACTACTAGATGGAGTTCTTATGGGATTGTTCTGAGTCCCGGTTGTTTTCTATGAGGTATAAGGGTGGTAAGGGACACCTCCTTCTGTTCTTTTTGTATTACTATGACTCTGCTGTCTAGTATTATCTGAACTGTTTTCAAATATGGAAGAGACGAAATCTACTTTATATTTCTTGCCACTACGTGTACATCCAATATCATCAAAATCACTCTCAAACTCTTGTGACATCACACTTTCTTAGCTTACTGGTCTGAAACTATATCTATTACTCATTTTTCATATAATAACATCTTAATGGACAAGTTTAAAGATTTTAGGTACTTACCACGATATCCTTTGAAGAAGTACCGCTCAGCCTCGCTGAAGATTTTTGTCTGTTCAACTGCAAACTTTGTAACAAAGACTTCTAGCACACTCGGAAGCCAGAAGTCGACTGCTCGTGTAATGGGATTGTCTATGCTCTTCACGGTGTGAATCAGCTCCAGTGTCCACACGATGTTTCTTTTCTTTCTGAATATATTCTGATTAGTCAGCTTTGATAACCAGTCATACAGCTCATTTCCATAGGTCGCAAAAAATATCATATGCAGGTCTGTGTAGATATGTTTTTGCAACCAGTCCTCTGTACTCAGTCTAGGACTCTTGTTCTCTGTCACAGCAAATTCTCTTTCTATAAACTCAACCCACTAGTTGAGTTCTTCTTTAGTAGGATGCCAACAGAACATTAGCTCTGTAATGTGTTCAAAGCCGACAACGGAACCATTTGTTGGCTATCTGGGTAGACCCAGGTTTACTAATATACATATACCAACAATACCCCTAGCTCACTGGCCCTTTCGGTAACAGACCGCAAAACATCCTAAAGTCTCACCCGAAGTGATCTTATGGGTTGACTGAAGACTCAGGTGTCCTCAACCAGGTTCTGTAGCATCCTGGGGTCTCGCGGTTTCTCTTAGCCAGTGAGATCTCTCTGCGACGCACGGTTCTCTCTTACTCACATGTTCTGACAGGGGAAGGACTCCTATCGCATCGCAGCGACTCAGGCGGTGCGCAACTCTCCCTTCCGCTTAACCCATGCTCTGTGATATCTCACACCGCAGCTCCTTTGACAGTGCGATATCGCCTACTGTCAACGCGATGTCTTCTATAGTACGGCCCACTGCAACCCTCACGGTCCAAAGGCTATCTCACTGGGTGAAATGACTTGGCTAACTTTCAACAAGATAGTAAACACTCTGACTTGAACTTCCACAGTTCAACACACTCTACCTCAACTATACTTTAACTGGCAAAATAAGTATATTGGAAACACTTTAACAGAATGACTTGTTACTGTGTGAAACAAGCACTGATAAACCCATATGCAGACGCTTGATATATGTAAATCCACCTTTAACCTTCAATAATGCTGTAACTGAATGAGGACATACAGACATTTACTAACTGAGATACAACATTCATGTAACAGATAACAGATATTAACTAGGTAAAGCACAATCACATGAAATAATCACATAACACACTGGTTTTACGTGGTTCACTTCCAGGGTAGAAGCTATGTCTACAGAACTGTGTTTATTATATCTTGAGAGAGTACACAGTTTTGCTGCAACCTACTGTGCAACTAGAGATCTTCTGGGTAACTCCGCACTCACTGCCGGGAGCCCTTCTCTCCTACATCTCTTCTCTTTCTCTATATTTCCTTCTTACAATATTCTCTCTCTCTCTCTCTCTCTCTCTCTCTCTCTCTCTGTCAATCCCTGCGGATTGTTACATACATACTCCTAGAATCGGCTACTGGTTACAGTAAGGTAACTATGGACTGAATAGCAGAACCAGAGCACGACTCTATTACAATACAAAATAACTGTGAGCTAACATACTACTGGACTCTCAGACTGGCTAACTGTCTGAATAGCTACAAATTATCCGACTAGCTAACCTTTTACAATACAGTTTTCATCCCTTTATAGGCGGCCCGAAGGTCTCGCCATTACAACACTGTGGGCCTGTCCCAACAGTAACCCAAAAACCCTAACTGTGACAGTCGGTCTATCTGTACTTGAACTGCCGCTTTTCGTCACACCACATTTCTCTACAGTCTTCCACGCTTCCCAGCTCTGAACGTGGGTATTGGGAACCGCTTCCTTTTCTGTCCTTCGTCTTCAATACCTCGGCCTCATTGCCCCTTTTTCCTTTATGAGGGTAGCAGAGCCCTCCTATCTTCGCCACTGCCTTGAATTTAGTGGGTGAGCTCTCCCTTCTCGGCCGCTGCCTTGAATGCAGTGGGTGAGCTCTCTCTTCTCAGCCGCTCAGGTACTGTCGTCTTCTTTGACTTCTCTACCCTGATAGTCATAGTTTCTGGCTCTGATCTGCAACTAGAAACATGCTACAGCGTCGTATCTTTACCTTATCTCTTATATCTTCGCCAAAACTGTCTATCTGCCAAAATGGCAGCTTCTCCTGTAGCTGTGGGACCCTACTCCAACAAAAAGAAACATGTTATTCTTTGGATATTTGAGAGATCTTGTTTATGCTCATAGTAATTTTCACTTGGCTTTAAGCAGCATGGCCATAGATTCAACGAATTCATCTTCTCCATGGTTCAAGCCTGTTCCAACCATAGCAGAAAATTATGATGATCTTGGAAATGGTCACAACAGTGAATCTAATATTACCAGTGATGAATGTGATCATGATTATTATAGTACCTTTACCACCCCATGTACTCTTGATAATTTCAAGCTTTATGATGTGACAAGTTGGCCACATGAACACCAAGAGTAAAACTATGTTCCTGATTTGATCTTTTTGAAAACTAACACAAAAAGAAGGGGATTGCTAATAAAATAAACCAGCATAGATCCATCTTAACTTCATATCTACCAAGCCTCCAAAGTGATCAAATACCTTGAGGTACAAGAATTTTTTAGAGTACAAAGGATTTGATCCCTTTTATCGCTTGATAGATCTGGAGTTAAGATGGATCTATGCTGGTTGTCCTTGAAATTGATTTAACAAAATGATCAAACTCGTATAATTTAGAAAGAAAAACAAGATACCAAACTTTCAAACAAAGGCTAACACTGGGATGTCACAATGACCTATTTGGATAAAACATTAAACAAACTTCAGATGCACAATGGTCTCTTTCAGATCAAAAATTCAAGCAAGTTCTAGATGTCATTCCCAAAGTCTTGGTGGTACTTGTACAATCAAAATGAATTCTCTGCTAATTATTAGGAAATGGAGTCAGCACATTTATTGTAAGCACTGAAGTAACGAGAAGAGCATAATCATGATATTTTCTCTACTCACTAATAATCGAGACACCAACCCACTCAAAATCTCCATATAGAATCAGTTGCATGTACACAACAACAACAATAGAAAGTGTCAAATCACAACCCACCTGTTGTTGGTTATATAAAAATCAGAGCATGAAAAAACCTTGAAGTTGATTCAAAATTTTAGGATCACAATATTAGGATTCTAAATAGAGCATGTTTTACGAAGATGGACTCTTGAATGGAGTCTACGCCTATCACTAAATTTGATTTTCACCATCTGAAATGACTTTACAAAATTCTTGCCAACTACATTGAGGAAAACCGGTCACTCTAAATCAATGATGATGAGACCCCTGTAAGCAAATTGAATTTACAAAATATAGAAATAAAGGCACCATTCTACTTCTCAATTTAATGAAAGGACCTGAAAAACAAGAAGTTAGTAAAACCTACAAAATAGCAAAATCTAGGCATAATGTGAAACTCTCCAAAGGTCTGTAGCATAGTAAATAATAATGTTCCCCAACAAATCAGAACTACAGTAACAAAAGCTCACTTAATGGGAGAAACATTGCAGCTGACCATTATCTTGCAGGTGTACATGCATGGGATAATGATGGCAAACAAATTAAGGTTTTTGGTTGGCTACAAACAACTAATGGTCCTCTAGGTGTTATGGAATTCCTATGCTAAGTCTACCTATATATTCAGTTTTTTTCACAAAAGCATTGAACAAAGAATATATAAATGTTTATATTAGAAGGAATGGCATGTCATATCATAAGTTTAGACCATGTTGAAGGATTATGCTCTGGGAATGTTAATTGCCCTAGTGAAACTCTGCAATTCCGCAACAACTTTCCACACTAATAGAATTTGTTTCCATACAACTTACATCAAAACCTAGTGTAAATAACTAAAGATGGAGGATGGGAAGTCGACTATAAAGAAATATTTAAACATTCAAAGACAACTAAAATTGATTCATTCACTTAGAATTGACTCAAATCTTGGATCTCTTACACAAGTTTCTTTATAAGTTTCCCAAAACAATAGCGACTTTGCCACCTTCCCTTCTTTCTTAAACACAAGTAAATAAATTAACCAATATGATGGAAACCTCTACTAGTATAAAGTTGGATGCCTTCAACACATTGAATCTCAAAAAATCCCAGCATCCTATGCAAATACTGTACATGCCTTTTTCTTCTCAGAAATACTGGCTACTAAATTTTGAATTTTTTCCTGCTTGTAAGTTCGACTGATTGAACTTGAGGAAATATGATTACCTAATCTCATAATGCCACAAAACAACAACCGAAATTGATCCTTTAACTACTTGCAAATGTTTTCTTTTGTTTGGATGATGTTTGATACCAATTCAAATCCGCAAAAGAAATACATCTTAGTGCAAAGACACCAGGTTTGTTTTCAGCTATAAAATAACTTTTACTTGCAACTGCAGGACCACTTGACATGGTAGCTTCTTTTGTAATCAGGTTAATTCCACGAACCTAGACTTTTGCATTGGCATCATTTCTTGCTTCAAAGTGAACTTCTATTTTCTTCATAGTGACAATTCTAAATGTACCTGGTATATTGGCATCACGTTTCCCACGATTTATCTGGAATGTAGGACTCGGTCCCAACACGACTTCATTAATGTAAACATTTCTTCTCTGTGACTTCCCCCATGTTAGCACACCAGATTTAAGCATCCGAACCATCTTCATATGTGGAACACCTATACCCTACGTTGTATGTTTGCAGAGTTGATCACCAGCAAGAACCAACTTCCTTGCAAGATGGTCCAATATAACACCTGCTGCAATTTTTGATAAATCATTTCTCCTGGAAAGCAACAATGTTGTTTCGCCTTTTTGGTTTACAAGACTACAGTCAGCTCTGCCTAGAACCAGAGCTTTGCAAGCATCTGCTAAACATGGGCATGGTTAAATAGAATGGTTAACATGGAAAACTTCATAAGGGATCAGAATGCACTGGCATGTTCAAGAAAAGCAGAAGCTAGTCCTTGTTCCCCAGAGTATCCTGCATTTCAAAATATGTTTTCATAAATTAGGTACAAGGAGAGAAAGACCCTGTTTGAAAGCGACACCAACAGTTATATATTGAGAATGGTGATAGGATTCAAGACCTTTTATACACAACACCATCCTAAGCAGTTTGGAGGGAATATTCCCTAAATTTTTACTTCAGAATGTTCCAAGAATCAGGAACCCTTATGAGAAATCCGCATATGGTGAACACCAATTTTTTGGTGAATAAATACTAAATAGTAAGAACAATAATCTAGGGAACTCAGATATCATCGCATATGACCCTAATAGGATTTTAATATTGGAAATTTTAGAAAAGAAAATCCAAGACAAAACAATAAGTTACTTCTTCACATGGTTGGTTTTAAAACTTTAGTCTTCAATGTTCACAAATATAATGGAAACGAGCCTGTAAAACAAGAAGAAATGAAAAACTTTACTAAGTGTCTTCAAGATATCAGAATGGGTTCATAAAACGAAGGAAATACATAACAATTTAATATAGAGGTACAAAAGTAAAGAAGAAACCCAATGGTATCAGAAGAATTGGAAGTTACATCATATTTGGAATGGCCATAGAATTCATGGGTTTTTAGGATCTGCACAGCTTAAGCAACTCAAACAAGTTTCTAACATGGTGTATATTTCAAATTTCAACTAATAATCTACAGATCTCAGGAATCACACCGCATGACTAGCATGAATCTTTTAAGTTTCAATTTTCAAAAACTAGGAAGGAACAAGGGGTGAGGCAGAAGTCAAGCGAAACAAAGAAGATTCCAATAGACAAAAACCCCAAGAAAAAATGTTGTACTAGGATTGGATGCAGGTCTTACAGGATAGATTTTTTGACATGTATGAATGTACTTGAGAGATCTAAGAAGATGATACAGAAATAACTAATAGTGTTCATCTGGGAGATCATCATTTTCTTTAATAACTTGGTGAAGGTCAGACTCCCTCAACTCAGATACAACATATATATCTCTGAATTCCCCTCGAGATGGAGGAAGCATAATGTGTTTAATCTCAACAATGTCTGGATGGAGAAGCAACCTAAGGAGCTTTATTTCTCTCAGAATGCGAGTGGCATCAGATACATGTTCAAATACATCATTAAATTTCTTAATTGCCACTTTATCACCGGTATGAGTGTCAATTGCAGGACTTACTACACCATAGCTTCCCTTGCCAACAAACTCATGTATTTAGTATCGGTTTGCCTCACCATATTCAGTGAAGAATTCTATATCCAGTGAGCTCTAGGTTATCACAAGAATACCATTAGTATCAGGATTCAGAGCAATTGTACTGTGTAGCAGACCAAGATAATTTCCCAATGAAAAATATGAACAATTTTCAACATGATATGATCAGTATCAGCAGATAATATTTGATTAAGTTTTACAAGCCAAGATTTATTTGTAATGAAACGGGCCATTCATGCTTTTGCTTGCAAACAATTTACATGTTTAATCTGAGGCCCATCATTGTGTATCATAAGAGGGCATATAGCCTAAATGTTTGAAAACCTAGATTTAACAGCAAGTTTGCTACATTAGGACCGGGGATACACAAGGATGTCATCTGTCTTGCACAAAATTTAGAGCTAATCTGATATTAGTCATGTATGCAGATGAACTGGAGATGTTATTGTAATGTGAATATTTGAGGCTCAAAATTTAATGGGTGTAAACTTGTAAAGTTGTAAACACAAAAATTATTGAGCAACAACTACAGATGGATGACAAAATTTTAGGTCAAAAAGATCATAATGGGAAATGAAAACAAGCATGCCTAAATAAATGTAAAATATGATTATTATGCCTTGATGCATAAATAAACAAGCATATGGTGATATAGCACCCCTATGACAGAAACATGCAATACATTTTGGCAGTAAAGATCTGAAATTTCAACTGGGAAAAGTTGCCAGATTGAATAAATAGTTTTTCCTAATGCTCTAACAATACTAAAGAGCTACAAGTAAAACATATAATGTTTACACTCTCTTTTAGTTGTTGTTTGACTAGAGTATCATCTTTGTCCTTTGGTACCTTGGAAATATAACCATATTCACTGCCATACCTTGGATACAAGTGCAATAACATTTGAATAAGTATATTCTAAAAGGGGGCCATACCGCTTTGATTATTGCACTCTTGCAACATTTATCCATTGTTTTATCTTGCAAGGTTGTTGGAAAAATACCAATCTGAGATATTGCAAGTATACTGTGACCCTATTGATGAAAATATAATCATTGTGATATATATACTTCCTAAGACAAATATAAGTATGTCCATCTTATTACTTTCCACTTGGTCACTAATCAATTTAGCGTACTTAGAGTACTTGTTGATCACTGTTGCCATCACCATATATATACTGTCATCTCAGGAAACCAAATATATCAGAACACAACTTCATATTGCAATCAAACCTCGAAGTAATATAAAGGATGACACTGTAGATCAATATCACATTTCAATCTGTGGTTCCAAGTCATAGTTTAGTACATTTATTATGAGTTTGGTTGTCTGTTACTTGCGTCTTCATAACTACAGATAAGATACTCTAGATCTGATAACTTTGAGGAGCACTTGATGGTTGGTAGTGGTTTCCATATCTCTGTCATAATGTTGCTAATACTTTTCTATCATTGAGAATGTTTCATGATCTATAGAGGACAGTCAATTAACCCATAAAAGTGATGCCATAAATAGTCTAACTCTAAACAACTCACTCTTTCAATGACAAGTTTGGTTTTATGCAAGTGTTGAAATCTCAACTCAAGACACTGCTAGCAATTAGTACTTGCAAATTTAGTTTTGATTAGCATTTGATGTTGTTGCTTTATAAGTTTTGAAGCCTTAATGATCTAAAAATCTAGGAACTTAGCATAATCGCTTAATGGTATACTCATCCTAGCCTAACATTGGATGTGACATTAAAATCTAAGATTGGGTTATTATTTCATGACTAGAAATTGAATTGCAAGTGAAAGTCTTAATCATAATTTTATATTAATGCCATAACAGTTTGGTCATAATTAACCTATAACTAATTCATGATATTGGATCTAGCCTTCACATGAATTTGGTAACTTAACGCTTGTTCTACATTAGTGAAAATTTGCTATAATAATGATATGAATACCTTGTTAACTTAATGGCTATGAAATTGAGCAACTGACATATGTTGGTTTCCTAAAAAAATCTTAAGTGGTTTACTTATTATTCAAGTTGATTTACTGGATTACCATTTTACATAATTACTACTTCCAGATCTTGTTAATGCTGATTTGATTAATGCTAAGAGTTATAGTTGAATGCAAATGATACATTGTAATGCGTATTTACTATATGCAGCTTAATGACATCTAGGATTTCTTGGGTAGAAGACATGTGCCAGCATCTTTAAATATTTTCAGAAGCTACTATTCAGTGCATAAAACATCGGTTTAGGGGAACCATACTAGACAGTGATCATCTTTCAGACACGTCTCCTTGCATCCTCGTTAAGTGCAATATGGTGGAAATCCCCTTTGACTCTAGTCTAGTACCCCTCTTCAAGTAGTACCATATTAGATAGATCATAGCACTGAGCATGGACTTGGACACCACATACCTTGTGTATATTGGGGAACCCATAGGCATCCCAAAACCAACCTATTGGCCATCATGTTACTATAGTGCACCAAACACAACATTCAGGAATATTACTCTTCATGCATCTGAAAGAATGGGTGGTGTGACAAAGGGCGCGATCGAGCCTCCTTGGTTAGTGCTATGAAAGATTGGGTCGGGCATCATCATTGGATCTCGCAGGTGAATTGAAAGGCTATAGTAGCTTGACAATCCTTGTGATTTTCATGCCTTTGTTTTGGGGTCATTTACTTTAAGAAGCTCAAATTGTCTATTTTTTAAATGTGAATGTTGTTATTTAATTGTATCATATATTTTATTTTTTCATAGTATAACTATATTTTACTAAAAATTGAATTGACTTATTTATTTGATTGAATATCCTAATTTGAGACATCATCATAAAAATATAGAGCTAGGCCTGTATTTGGGGTTAGTTAGGTCATCATCCTAGTTAAACTTAGAAAAGGTTGGGATAGGGTCTCTCCCTTGGTTTGTCTAGGTTCGCTGACTATTGAACCTAGGAAACCTAAAAGAGGATTTCCTTCTGCTAGTGACATGTTCGAAAGGGAATCCATAGTTGTGCTAGTTTAGCAGTCGATTGCCTTGCCAATCCTTATACTGCTAGGTTGTGCATAAACAATTTTTTTTAATACAGAGCTACAGTGATTACCTCACTTAGCTCTCAGTAATCCCTGGTAACAAATCTGGAAATGTTTCACTACCCTGTCATTTGTTGGCTGGCCCTCAAATTCAGATCTATATCACCATTTGAAGAATATAACTACCTTGCTTCTGACAAAATTTGATGGTGCTAGAAATAGTCTTTTACAGGACCATATGTGCAGTCTGCAATTTGTCCTTAGTCGACTCATCATGATAAGCATTTTCCTTATATCCTGTGCAAACATTCAAACTGCTGTCACTGTATAAGTATGCACTGGATCAATTATCAACCTCAAAATAATGATAGATGGAGATAAAAGAAGTCCCAAACCAATCTTTTCCGCTGATATTGGCTTATTTTTTTGAATTTTTGAACAATCCTGAAGATAACAACACTTTCTTTCAAATGTGGCTACTCGTGTGCTTTAGGATGCCCATGAATGGAGAATCGACCTTTTGAATGACCTCATACAATCCAGACTACTCTTTTGATAAATCTCATAGGGAAGCCATCTTCACCAAGGGAATGGGACAATAACTCAGAACAACAGGACCATCATCCCATTAATTCTTATATGGTCCCTCCTTTTATATAGTGGAGCTAAGATACAGAAGATGAAAATGACTTCTATCAGTAATGCTATCACAAACTGGGTCACTATTTATAAAAACTCATTAATCTCAGAATCTATGGCTACACTGCCCATTTTACTTTGCATAGGTCTCACAAAGCTGCATCAGATGAGGAACTTTCATAATTCCAAGAAAAAAGCTTCAATGTGCCACATTCCTTTCATGTATAACACTTTATTTTTGCTGACTGTAAACTCAAGAAGCCTCGTGTGTATTGAAGATTCAACAATTTTATGCCCCCATGCTACTGAAACCTGCATATTTACTCCAAACCACATTTTTGGTGTATCCCCATCACCGGTTTATGGCTGAAAATGCCCAGAACTGAATGTTGATGCTTCAAGTAGGTGAAAAAGGCCCAGAAATGCTGACAAACCCCTTAGAGCAGACCAAAAAACCTGCAAGTGAACACCCATGAAAATGAGGGAGGTAACACCCTGCAAATATTTTAAAATGACATGATTCTTTTCTGCCTCCAAATGTCCTCCAAGCTTGGAAAATGCAATTTTCATGCACAAAAAATAGGGCAGTGATGCTAAAATGCACACTCAACCCTCTTGGAAGCTAACTAAAGAGCCAAGCTTGACCTATGAGATCTTCTTAGCATGATAAATCATGTGGTAAGTAATATTTTCACAAAAATCTGAAAAGACTTCTTGGGAATCTTTTACTCCAAAGCCAAATTTTGCCAAACTTTTCTTTAAGACCCTAAGAAATTGATCCATGCAATGCAATTTTATGGGCTAACTAAACTAAGCAAAACTAATTCAAAAATCTTATATATTCAACGAGCAAACCATAGAGGCCAAAATGTATTCTACAATTCACTTGCATGCAAAATAAAATTAAGTAGAACATGGCAATATAGAAAGCAATGCATGCATTCTACCTAAATGCTAATTTAATAGTAAAGTTAGGAACTTCACTCACGGGTACTTTGTCAATAATGGATCTCCAGTGATAGATTTCTAGAACAAGGAGAAGTTAAGATTTAAATTATTTCCAAAATTTATTAGTGAATTGAGGATGGAAATGGGGAAAGATGAAACTAGAGTCCGAGACCAACCTTAGCCCAAGGAAGTGAGTCATCAGAACAATCTCTAGGAAACCCATTATATCCAATTCCTAAAAAAGTAAGAGATTGTGAATCATTAATTATGGACATCACCTAAAACTATAGGAAACTAACAAGAAAATTAAAATATTGCACCCTACTTCAGAGTAGAAGGTCATGCATAGATGTAGTGAAAAATAAAACAAGACCTTTATATGAATTACAAACAAGATACTAATAAAAAGGAAGGTAACTTTTGAATTTATCATTTGTAAGTATTTTTCCTATAGCATGAGAGTCCTAAGAATTAGTATACATAATAAATCATAGGTGATGCTCAAAGCCGATATTCTTTTTTCACCGCATTTGAGTAAAAGAAGCAATGAATGGCTAAACGTTTGCACATCTTGATAAATCTCAATTACTTATAATTCAACTTTCACAATCACATAATACATTACTTGTTGATTTAGAATTCCCAACTTATTGTGAAACATATAGTTATTAGCAATCCATTGTTTCTGAAACCATTTCTATATTGATTACTACTATAACTCTAGTCTCCACTGCACAAGGAATTTTCACATTCTATATTTCCAAGGCACGGTAAAATTTCTTGAAATCTATTAATAGAACAAATGCATGAAGTGCTGGTACATCTGACCAGGACATTTATAAGAGGAGTGAATCTCAAGTTTAAATAATTCAATGCCCTTCCAAAGACAACAGTTCATCACAGAGTTTTAGGTGGGATAAGCATATTTTCTGGGCAATATGGAAACATTAAATTGTGCAGAGCCTAGGATGGTAAGAAGTTGAGTTGCAGTGTCACAAAATTTGACATTAGAGAAAAAAAATATTGGGGACATCGACTTGGGAAAAAATGGAAAAATGTTGGCACGTATAAACTTGGACCTGAAAAAAATCAGAACACTGAAAGACCTAAAAAACTATAAAATTTTTGGAGAGATCAGGAGAAATCAGGAAAAATCAAATATTTTTGAAACAAGAAGTGTTACCCATAAAATCCCAAGCATGTGCATAGGGTTAATTAAGACACAAATTTTGGCATTAAAAAATTATATTTCCCAAGTATAGAAACATGTTTCCAACAAACAAGCATGGTTGCCACATTTTTTGGCTAATGCTCTTATTTTCATGATGGAAACCATAATAACTAAAGAGATGAGCTCCCATGCATTCATAGGTTCCAATTTTTCACCAGATGATATTTTCTTTACTCATACAACTCTACAAAGTCAAGCATTCATATGAAGACCCCCCATTAGCTAACAAGTCAACCACAGTCACAACTAAAGCAAACTCATTTAATGCATGCCTAGATGGGGATGGTTAAGCAGAACAGTTAACATGGAAACCTTCATAAATGATCAAAATGCACTAACATGTTCAAGAAAAACATAAGCTAATCCTTGTTTCCTAGAGTATCCTACATTTCAAAATATGTTTTCATAAATTAGGTACAAGGAGAGAAAGACCTTGTTTGAAAGCGAGACCAGTAGTTAGATATTGAGAATGGTGACAAGATTCAAGACCTTTTAGACACTACACCACCCTAATAATTTTGGAAGGAATATTCCCTAAATTTTTACTTCAGAATGTTCTAATAATCGTGAACCCTTATGAGAAATCCGCATATGGTGAACACCATTTTTTGGGTGAATAAATACTAAATAGTAAGAACAATAATCTAGGGAACTCAAATATCATGGCATATGATCCTAATAGAATTTTAAGATTGGAAATTTTAGAAAAGGAAAGCCAAGACAGAACAATAAGTTACTTGCATCTTCACATGGTTGGTTTTAAAACTTTAGTCTTTAGTGTTCACAAATATAATGGAAGCGATCCTGTAAGACAAGAAGAAATGAAAAAATTTACTAAATGTCTTCAAGATATCAGAATGGGTTCATAAAATGAAGGAAATACATAACAATTTAATATAGAGGTACAAAAGTAAAGAAGAAACCCGGTGGGATCACAAGAATTGGAAGTTACATCATATTTGGAATGGCCACAGAATTCATGGGTTTTTAGGATCTGCATAGCTTAAGCAACTCAAACAAGTTTTCGACATGGTGTATATTTCAAATTTCAGCTAATAATATGTAGAGCTCAGGAATCACACCACATGACTAGCATGAATCTTTTAAGTTTCAATTTTCAAAAACTAGGAAGGAACAAGGGGTGGGGCAGAAGTCAACTACTAGATCATTCAGCTATTTAATTTGATATCTAGATTATAGATTCCCTACCTGATTTAACGAAAATTTTGGCCAAATCAATGGTTAAAAGATGCATAGAAAAGACACAAACACAGACACTAAGCCATATGATCCATGCAACATTTGAGTTCAAAACTTTGAAGAGTGCAACTAAGTTGGACTCAGCTCACCAAGCTCAGACTCTTCTGCTAAAGTTCAGCTCATAAAAAATTAGCCTTGGTATGACATAGCAGATCCAGTAGTAATTTCTAAGTTTGTAGGAGATTTGTGAGACCCAAGGTCAAAACTTAGGAGGAGTACTCTGGGCAATTCTTAATCCAAGATCCAAAGATGGTTTTGCTCAATTTTTCATTTTTCTGTTGCATTTTACTCTCTGATGGAAATTTTACTTCTGTTGAAGGGTTTTGAATGTCATTGGAAAAAATATTTGGAGAGTTCTTGAGGATCTTTGGAGATTTGGACTCCAAATTACTTAGCCATACATAGTTCAAATCTTGAAACTAGAAAATGTCAAAAATCATACCATAGTGAACAGATTATGTACTCTAAAAACTAACCTGAAAAGCATAGATCTTTAAAGCTTAAAACACCAATCAAAAGTTCTAGTAGGAGTACTTTAACAGCAGGAAACCAAACCCAACAAAATAATGAAGTATAAACATACCTACAGATTGGATTTTGGACGTGATTGCAAGAGTCAAAATTCTAGAGCCTGGAAACCTGTGAAGAACCTTAGTAAGAGCTTTGCAACTCCATAATAACCTTTGAAACCAAGTTCTTTGAAAGTGAAACCCTATTAAGCTTTGAGAATGTGCTTTTTGTTGAGTAAAAAGAATTCTATTAGCTATGGAATTACCCGACCCTCAGACCCTCAGTCCATTCGTGAGGAAAAAGAAATACATTTATAAAAACCCTAGCAAAGATGGTGGGAATCGATGAGGATAATAAGAATAAGGTAAGGAACTAGGTAATACACAGGCTAAGATGAGAGAGACCAACACACACAAGGAGATAATAGTATGCTTTTTTGTATGCTTCAATACACAGATAGAAAACTTGAAACCCCAACACTAAGAGGAGATAGGAAGTAAGTCGATACGCCAGACGTGACACTCATAACAAGTAACGCACTAAGGAAATGTAGACAGGGATGAAATTGGTCCCATTATACCCCATATGCCTGGATTTATGGACGAACTTCTATAAAAAAAAAATCTCCACAAGGAAAATCCAGGGGCAATTTACACTGGAATTTCGATTCACAAGCAAAAAATTGGGCAAAATTTCTATCTGTGACCTCCATGGCTAGAAATTGGGGGCGATTAAAGAATTTTAAGGGAATTTCTGCAAGCGACAATGCTAAGATTCTCCGATGCTCTCCTCGTATAAATTGAAAGGCTATTTTTATATTAAATATTAATTTTTAAATAAATGGTGGGCTAATATTTTAAAATTTAGAAAAATTTAACCATATAAAAATTCGCCCATTGAATTTTCCAAACCACTCTAAATTCGCCTATGGGCTAAGATTCGCCCCTAAAATTAGCCCTGCCGAGTATTCCAATGGATGAGTATGTTACACAAGACTTATAATGTACCACATATATGGAAATACTTTGAGACCAGGAATGACATAGGTGAGCATGACGGGGCTGGTGCATGCATTAAGACCGCACTACAAAGGGAGGAAATGAGGTTTACCAGAAACCCCCATATCAAAGATTGAGAATCCATAGTTCAATGGTGCTCTGCAATAATGTCAGACCCAACTAAAGTGCAACATACATCAATAGGGGTAGGAAGGTCAGTCAATAATTTTTTGGCATGTGGTTGACATAGATTGATCATGTTCCTATAGTTGCAACACAGTACAAGGAGCACATGGTATTCATTCGGTTCGGAGCTCAAACAAACCCCTATTTAAAATATGGACGCAGAAACTTGCTTTGTTTTGTAGCCCTTGTAGGAGTGGTGAATGGGATGAATGCAAATGCATGGATTGGGTTGATGATTGGGATCGTGTGTCACTTGTAGTAGACCCACGTGTAGTCAGTGAAACAACCCACTTAGAGGAGGGTCAGTCAGCGATTTTGACAGACTACGACCATATCTCATCTTGTACAACCAGGACACATATATGCAGTTGTTTCCCTGAAAGACAATGAATGGGGCATGGATTATTGGTTGAAACGATGCATTCAAGGTAAGAAAATCCCAAACGGATCATTGATTGATGATGAAGGCAATGAATTTCCTATTGGCTCTATGGTGGTTGAGGGTGAATATCTTACACTATGGGAAGTCAAGAAGAACTAGTGGGCATGTATTCGTGGATTACAGACCAGGTTTTGTGGTCTATCACTTCACAAACTTGATTATTGGCACGAACATCCATCTACAGACAATGTCAACCAAGAACTCAACCAAGGTACATTACTTCTTTTCTCATTCAGAGAATGAGAGATTTATGGAGGAAATTAGCAACAGAGAGGATCCAGATGGGTATATTGAATGAGATTGGGTAATTGCACTTACACTCCACTTGGGAGAAACCCTAGCTTTCAAAATATGGCCAGGAGGCATGCCTGGGTCGTGCAGAGTCGGGTGGGAGGCCACTCTAGCCATAATCCCATGCCACAATCCCAACGGAACTAACAGTTCATCCATCACATCCCCGATCAACGCTATATGGCGAGTGGTGCAAGAGGCTTAAGCATGTGAGTAATAAAAATATTGGTCAAAAGTGAGATATTATTGCATCTAACTAAAACATGCTTATTTTTGTGGTCTTCCATTAGGCTTGTATTGCATCTTTTCAGGTTTAAATTTTTTCCAAAATTGGAGGGAGGAAATATTGTTAGGAAACCAACAACATGTCCTTCACAGGTTCGCTAACTCCACACTTTATATTGTTCTCTATATGTCCTTCCTGGTAAACCAAAATCTTTGCAACTTTCTCTCCAATTTGTGTTGCATCGGGCTACTAATCAAAAAAATAATTGCTCTAATATTGTAAAATGGTATTTGACTTGTGCATTATGCTTTCATATCTAAATTTTAATTGTTATTCTAGTAAGTTTTTATCCTTTTTCTATTTGAGTCAATAATTAGAATTGAATGTGAAAGCATAAGGTATAACATAGAGAAAGGTCAAAGAGTTTTTCATGTTTAAGAGATACAGTTTCTATCATATACCATAGCTAAAGACACCTATCTTAAGTCTTCTGGGACAGCTCGGATTATGTCTTTCCAAGTAACATTTCTTCTATCTTTTTTTGGAGAAATATAGTTCCTTGCTTTCTTGCATATTAAGTGTTCCAATCGGGACATAGGCGGCGGTAGAGATATGAGATAGTATAATTCCTTCCACATCGATGGAAAGCAAATTACATTCAAGAGATATCATAGTTGGACTTGCTCACTATGGAGTATGACACCTGAGTAGTATGACAATTTTTTGTTCCTTATGTCACATATAATCATCATGCCCAATATTTGTTGTGTTGGACCCAAATATTTCATTGAAAATTGACTTCCCAAGTCCTTCTTCAACCTTTTAATCATGCTCTTACCATGCCCAACAATTACCCTATCATCCCGGACCGAGAGTGACCAAGTGTCCCTGAACTAAATTTTCATGTGAATTCCAACTCGACATAACTTGAAAACCAGAGGTCGGATCGACGATCCATTGGCTCCGTTTCTCTCCTAGCATGCCATTACCTCTAGTGGGCCCTCTCCACTGTATTTGCATGGCCCAGTGACTTCAATGTGCAACGGTTTCGTAAACTAGGGTTTTTCTCAGTTTCCTTCAATGCAAGTCTCGCATTGGTGGTTCAACTCTGCAAGACCCTCCAGCGTGCTAGTATTGATGGTTTTCCCATATCGACATTGGCCATACACACTTGTCGAAGCCAACGGCATGCAATATTGCTGCTCTGTTAGGTTTTTTGCTCCCGGACTGAGAGTGACCAAGTGTCCCTGAACGACATTAACATGCAAATTCCAACTCGACATAACTCAACAACCGAAGGTCATATCGATGAGTCTTCAACTCTGTTGGTATATTGGCATGCCATTACCTCTAGTGGGCCCCCTCCACCATGTTTGCATGGCCCGGTGACTTCAATTTGGATCAGTTTCGTAAACTAGGGTTTTGCTCAGTTTCCTTCAATGCAACTCTCGCATTGGTGAGTCAACTCTGCAAAACTCTCCACTGTGTCAATATTGGTGGTGTTCCCATATCGAAATTGGCCATGCACACATGTCAGATCCAATGACATGCAATCTTGCTACTCTATTAGTTTCTTCGATCCCAGACCGAGAGTGACCAAGTGTCCCTGAACGACATTTTCATGCGACTTCCAACTCGACATAACTTGGCAACCGGAGGTCGAATAGATGAGCCGTCAACTCTGTTGGTCTCTTGGAATGCCATTACCTCTAGTGGGCCCTCTCCACCACATTTGCATGGCCCAGTGACTTCATTGTGCATTAGTTTCATAAACTAGGGTTTTTATCAGTTTCCTTCAATACAACTATCACATTGGTGGGTCAACTCTGCAAAACCCTCCACCATGCCAGTCTTGGTGGTGTTCCCATATAGACATTGGCCATACACACCTATCGGAGCCAACATCATGCAATCTTGCTTCTCCCTTTGTTTTTTCGTTCCTGGATCGAGAGTGACCAAGTGTCCCTAAATGGCATTTTCATGTGACTTCCAACTCGACATAACTTGACAACCGGAGGTCGGATCAATGATCCATCAACTCCGTTGGTCTCTTGGCATGCCATTACCTTTAGTGGGCTCACTCCACCAAGTTTTCATGGCCCAATGAATTCATTATGCATCGGTTTCATAAACTAGGGTTTTTCTCGGTAGATTTATTGATGTTGTAATTTGTTGTAATAAGAGGTTCTGGATATGTTATATACTTGGAAAGAGTGCCCTAAGGGATCTATCTTCATGGTGTTAACATACACTTGGAATAGGGTTTATTTTGTTGGGTTGCCTTGTGATATTAGGATGAATATAAGTGAAATATTGGACCATAGTGACCACCTTCACACACATGTTGACCCAAAATGACCCTTCAAACCATGATTGTACACCCAAAGAGAACAAGTCACTACCAAAGGAAGGATCAATAGGGATGACAAGATAGGAAGTGAGTGGGTAAGATAAGAAGGTAAGGAAGTGACCTTAGGCTATGATAGGTGGGTAAGAAGGCTATTAGGGCTGCCCTAAATAGGATATTACCTATCTGGGTTTCCTCATTGATTATAAATCCTAGGTTATGCATGCTAACCTTTAAAATTCAGTTAGGGTTAGGGTTTACTCATTGATTCTAAACCCTAGGTTATGCATGCTAACCCATAAATTGTTAAAATTGCAACAAGTACAATAGATTGTTAAAATTACAAGTGCTCAATAGATTGTTATAGAAGACACATATTCATGAACTTGTTTCATTTTTTATTTGTCAAGGAAGAACATTTTTTATGGGATGTTATCATTATGGGGTGTTTTCATTTTAATTATGCATGTGGTTGAAGCATGTTAGTGGTGTTGATGGGACGTTATCATCATATTGTACAAATTCAACCTCTTTTGCAACCAACATACATTGACATAGACCCCAACCAATCCACTTTTCATGAAGATAGGACTGTCAAACTAATAATGATTTCTAGCCAAGTCAAAATGATTATGACAGTCCAAAACACTAATTTCCAGCTTGCCAAAATGAGTGTACAATCCCAAATGCAAGTACTAATGATAAACAAGAGTTGAAATGGCACTCTGAATTAGTGAAAGGTACCATCAAAACAAAAGTATTTCCAGCCAAGAATTTAGCATTATGATAGTCCTATATTTCACATTTTAGCTTGTCAAGACAAAGGTACAATCTTTTTAAGTAAACATCAGTGATAAACAATTTTATAAGTGCCAAGTTTCCAAGCCAATGAGACTCTTAAACCAAATCAAATTTCCAGTCAAGTAAAATGTCTTATGATAGTCCAAGATGTAATTTCCAGTCAAGTAAAATGTCTTATGACAGTCCAAGATGTAATTTCCAGTAAAGTAAAATGTCTTATGACAGTCCAAGATGTAATTTCCAGTCAAGTAGGAAAGATAAGAAGTATATTCACTTGGATTTTGATGACACAATGACTTGCAAGAAATTCAAGTCCTTTTATAGTATTTTGCCAAGTTATAGATGTTTATATACCACTGTCAAATTTGGTTAATTATGGCTAGGAATGATTGTTTATATACATTCCCTTTAGAGTGCCTTTGTGCCACTTTAAATTGGGTTATGGACAAATTTGAGGTGAGGCATTAGTGAGTGGGTAAGATAGGAAGGAAAGGAAGTGACCTATGATAGGTGGGTAAGAAGGCTATTAGGGCTGCCCTAAATAGGATATTATAGTGAATAAGTTAGGGTATCTTAGCATGATTTAGTGGTGTTCTAGGGTTGTCCAAAATGGATATTACAGTGAGAGATATAGGGACAGTCGTGGGGGTCTAAGTAGTGTGGAAATGAAAGGAATAAGCCTTGATTTAGAGAGAGGGAAAGGTAGGAGTATAGGGAAAGGGTTAGGCTAGAATAGAATGATTTAGGTGTGTCTTATGGCTACCTAATAGGTAGTATTACAGTCTATTTTGATAGACAGTTCTAGGGTTAGTAAAGGTTAGAAAATGGAGTATAAGGTCTATTGATATGGACAAGGCAAGTCCAAAACACATGTAAGATGAAGACGAGCTATGTTTTACTTATTTCACTATGGCTTATAAAAGGAGTGCTCATGAAGCTATGACCTTGGCTTATGTGAAGTAGTCCATGCTTAAGCTTCAAAGTATTTCATTTGATTAGTCTATAAAGAATATGTGACATATGGCTAAAATCCTAGGCATGCTCATATACAAACAAAAAGGTACTTTATAAGAGGCCACAAGAGATGGTTAGGTAGGGTTGGTGTTAAGGTTTCCCTCCTAGGTTTAGGGTTTCATCACTGATTCTAAACCCTAGGTTATGCATGCTAACCCCAAAACACCATTTGGGTTAGGGTTTCCTCATTGATTATAAAGCCTAGGTTATGCATGCTAACCTTTAAACTTTAGTTAGGGTTAGGGTTTCCTCGTTGATTCTAAACCCTAGGTTATGCATGCTAACCCTTAAATCATTAAAATTGCAACTAGTACAATAGATCGTTAAAATTGCAAGTTCTCAACAATAGCATAACAAATATGTATGTATTCAATGAGAGTAAGCAATGTCAACTTCATCTTCAAATGATATGAATTGCCAAATTTATCAAAATCAATGTTTTCCAAGTAGATGTAACAAATGCAAGCCAACAACAGTCATGTTCAATATGATTCTCAACTCATCAATACTATGAAATTTCCAGTCAATCAAATGGTAAGAGAAGATCATTCCAATATCAATTTCTAGCTTGCAAAATGAGACAATAATTACTATGTAAATACCAAAGGCAAACAAGTGCTTTCTATTGCAATTTGGACAATGAATAAGACTGTAGGTGTTAGAATGTTGGTTCAATATGAGTTAGGGTTCTATAGGAGTTAGAGTTCAATTATCATTTTTATTGTACACATTTATGCATTTGTGTATTTTTTGGTTAACTAACCTACAGTGTTAAATTTTTTATGCATTTTATTGTGAACATACATACTTTATTGCTTTGTCAACAATAAGTATTGCAAGCGAATCAACTGTAAACTAATACTGCATTTGACATAATGCATGCAAATCTATAATAAAAGGCAAAGTCAAATAAAGAAGTACAAAATGATATATTAATATACAAAAATTTCCAACCATGGACAGTAGTAGTGAAAAAGGGAACATCGTTACCAATGTCTATACAATGGAAACTCATGTCGTATACAAAATATAGCAACTCATGCCCTATACAAAATATGGAAACTCGTGCCAAAATGCCACATCATGGCTAGTTTACATAGGAGGGTCTCTCAATCCTCCTATCCACCCTCGAAGCTCCTAGGTGCACCTCCAAAATCGAGATTCCTCTTCTTCAAGCTAGAGGAAGCATGGTTCTTCTGGCTGCTTCGACCACCTCCCCTTGGGCTCTAAAATGACAACAATCAAATGTTAACTCCTACAGGAAATTATACAAGTATAAAACACAATTTAAAAATCAAAATTACATTTCAAATTTTAAATAGCTCACCTGAGACAAGACCATAAGTGGTGAGCAGGCTACCCTCCTTCGTAATCCAAGTCTCTTGGCAACACCACCCTGCAACATTTAAACAGTAAGATAACTCATACAATTTACTGCCTATGATAATTTTCGTTAATATTGCACGAGATTTTCATAAACTAATCAATCGCCTCATGAACACAACAGGCTAGTCCTCAGGGATGGCAGGTGGAGCAATCGACTAGTCCTCAGGGGTGGCAGGTGGAGAAGTTGGTTGGACAACCTGCTCTAATGCTAGGGTGGATGGCATAGTAGAGGATGTAGCCATGTTGACGTTGGCTACAACACTAGGGGCAATGGTGGGAGAGAGCGTGGAATGGAGTGGGCAAAGTGGTGATGTACGAAGATAAATGCCAACTTGCTATAGACTGGAATGGGCCACCCTGGAAGAGGAAACGAGGGTGGTGGGAGAATATGGGGGAGTGGATGAGGTCTGGGATGGGGTGGAGGGATGGGTGAATGTGGATGGATGGTGTAATGTGGTCAGAGCAGGGAGGGTGGAAACATGGGAAACTGCAAAGGAGGGGGTGGATGGGTGGGGCGGGGGGGGGGGAATGAGTGAAGACTGTGATGAAGAAGGGGGAGCTGGATGTAAGTGTGGTGGTGGATGGGAGGCAAGTGATGGACGAAACCGGGTGGGGAGGGATACAGGGAAAGGGACATGTATGCCAGAGGATACACCTAGCATATATGGTGGGAAAATGGTTGTTGGTGGAGAGATAGTGACACCAACGTGCCTATGTACTCTAACATGCATACATATTCATGCCCTCATATATTAGTACATAAAAAATATAACTATAGAAATCTAAGCCATCAAAACTGAAATTAAAATTTATACTTTATTACAAGATACTTGCTTACGAGGGGATCTGTTGATCCTTGTCGGGGATGGCTGGTCACTCAATCCTGCAGACACCTGTTCATTTGCACAAAAATATTTAGATTCAATTACTAAATATTAAATACATTGGATGACAAGATTAACTACTAACATTAAATTTAATTACTAAAAGAAAAATACCTGTGTATGGTGCCATGATGTCCTCTACAGCTTCCATGGTTCCATCTAGGTTGAAGGAACCAACGTCCTCCCACCCAGGTGTTGGAGACTCAACACTGAATAGCTGTACATTAAAAAAATTAAGTCATCAACATCTGATTCTAAGATAAATTTATGATAAATTATGAGATTTCATAATTTATAATCAATACTTGAACATTAAATAAAACAATAACTAACCTGGTGTAGGTAGCTCTCTGTGGCATGCTCCTGCGTGGGAACCTAGAATGGATGCCCACAATGAGAACAACGATGTGGCACTGGTCCCGTCGAGTTGGATGGATCATCCTGGCTACCACCTATAGCTACTCTCCTTGGCCCACCACCAGTAGACCATGCAGAAGTGTGTCTCTCGGGGTGGTCCTGCTCTCTCTGCAAGGACATAGCCACAAATGTGGTATGCCTGAGAAGGTGTTGTGTGGCACGTCTAACAGACTCATGGATCTCATCTAGCCCACTAGATAGCCCAAGGGCTTGAGGAAGCCGGTTTGGCTCTCGCCTAGGTGCAGGAGGTCCTATAAGTGGGTTTCGATGGGCATGAGGTCGATCTTGGGCTGATCCAAACTGACAACCTAGAACTCGGTGATGTTGAAGTAGTTCACATGGAACCCTAACACAAACTTAGCACATATTTTCCCGAGAAAATACTATGGGACCTCGACATTGTTTCATGGAGGCTTGTAAAAAACCATGAACCATTTCTTCCTCCAATTTTCTCTCCATGGCTGGTAATTACATCAATCCATGCAAACTCGCCTCTTCCTCACATATGGAGGCTATCCTGTTCTTGGATCTGTAAATTTGATCCACAGTTGGGCTTTTGTGATATTCAGGTTTTTTATATCCTCTTTGGATATACCAGTGCTACAATGCTCTCTCATTCGAGCCCTATATTCACTCAAACTGGTTATCTCACTGTGGGAAATGTTGATAGATTATATTATGTTTTGTAGTGACGTGGCGAAGGAAGCCTGAGAGGGTTCCCTGGTGTTCTTCATTTCATCACTCAAAATTCTTAATTGGTTTAAATCCCTGTGTAATTCATCTTCGGGGTTTTCTTCGTTTAATTCAGGGTTTGGGTCCTTTGATTGGTTTGTTTCATTCCTTTCTTGGGATGGTTCATTAGTAATTTTCATTGTGTTTAGGTAATTTGTATCTACAATATCAAATTTTTCCCATTTCAATTGATTTTCATTTTTTTTAATTTTGTATTTTATTTAAAAAACAATAAAAAAACATTGTCCTTGGGGGTTGTTTTCATCTCCTTGGGGGTCATTTTCACCTCCTTGCACGCTCGTGGGTGGGCTGTGAACAAAACAAATTGTTCATTGTTTTGTTTTGTTTTAAATGCAAGGACGCGCACGCGTCCCTGTGTGCGATCACACAAAACATGCACGCACGCCCACATATGCATGCGCGCATAGGCACGCGAGTGCGCCATTAGGGGTGCGTGCGTGCTTCTATTTTCCATGCTGGCAATCCAGTGTGGAGGTTCGCCACTGCCAAAGCGGGAGTGCGTGCACGCATCTAGGAGGTGCGTGCACGTTCTTGTTTTGTTCCGCTTGCGTGCTCCCATTGCATCATATTTGGTAGTAGGTTCTTGCAGGTGCTCTTAAAATA
This sequence comes from Pseudotsuga menziesii, assembly GCA_001517045.1. Classification (NCBI taxonomy): domain Eukaryota; kingdom Viridiplantae; phylum Streptophyta; class Pinopsida; order Pinales; family Pinaceae; genus Pseudotsuga; species Pseudotsuga menziesii. The sequence goes on from LPNX010849335.1 coordinate 938,846, forward strand.
TAGTAAACTTCTTAAAAATTATCATTAAAACAGAGAATATAGTAAGTTTAGATAGACTTGCCACTCAACACTGATGCAACTAACTCTTTGTATAGACATTGTTAGTTTGTATTATGTATAGGGAATTAAATTTTATTGTTCACTATATACATATCCTTAGATAATAAGTTATTTGTGGTTTTATGATGTACCCAAGTGTATTGTTCACAAATACACATTTTCCCAATAAAAATTCCATACTAAAAATGTAGCAAGGATTGCATAGCCATAGTAACAATTTCTATATTTTATGGAGTATCCAATTTTGTTGTTCACATACATACATCTATTTGGTCAATATATTATTTATGGTGTATCCAAATTTATTATCTGCATATATACATGTACCTAATAAAAAAACTCACACAAAAAATGCGAAAAAAACATATCAACTTTAATACTAATCAACCATTATATTAATGGGCCACTATCACTATGAAATTCGTATGATATATTGAGATATTTTTACAATTAATGATTTAATTTAAAGAAAATGATTAAACATCAAATATTCAACTTTTGTTATTTATATTATAAATAGAGGGTGAAAATAGAAAAAAATTATAGATGTAAGTTTTGACATACATACAAATAAACTTTTAGAGAAATTCCAAGACAAAAAAAACTAAACATAGTATTTAAAAAATAAAAAGTTATGTACATTTTGTATTGTGTTAGGGAGAACTAACATAAAAATGCTATTTTGTTATCATGCTAGGGAGTACGAACAAAAACATAAACAACTTCTTATTAATCTTGCTTATAAATTTAAAACATTTTAGCACCAAGACTACACTACAAAAATAGCCATTCAAGAATCTATAAACAACATAATACATAACTATAACAAAAGAGTAACATTAAATCCATTTACATATTTATATGTACAAAAACATTGATGTTCCTATGAATATATATGGAATTTATTAACCTTCACTACTATTAATATAAAGTCATCAATTTTTCATTTATAATTCAAATTAAATGCTTAAAGAGATAAGGGAGTCCATATAATACTTTTGGGAACCAATGTGTCATACATTAATCCTCCTCAAATATTACTTCCAAGGATAGTTTAACATGCATTTTTCTCCCATTACTTTCCCAAGCCACTATTGTTCTCTCACAACCTATTCATAACAAATAAAACGACAATAAAATTTCTATTCAATAGAAATAAAAATTGGAATTTGGAAAAATTTCATGTCTTCAATGTCTAAACATTTCATTTCCAAGAACATCAAGAAAGGAAAAAACATCATATCGAATGCTCATGCATGGATGGAAATTATCTCTAGGACAAATAAGAAAACTCTATGTTCAAACTTTTCTACAATCACTAATTCCCTTCCCCGCCTATGAAAACAAATGTTTTGTTTCTTCGATGCAACTTATGTTCGTGTTTACCTATGTCTAACACCATTTATATATAGTTGTTTCTAAATGGCTCTTAAGGTCTTAAATTCTAGACAATTCCATATAAATCAAGGACACTCACCTCACACCTTAATGTTGTAATGCAATAATTTAAAGAACCAATACTCATGTCGATCCTTCTATGATTGTTAAATCTAAACAACTCTTCCTTCTATACTACTCTATCCTTCCACTTCTTAGCATCTTCTTTTTCTTCCTCTTTTTTCTTCCTTTGCCATCAATAGTTTATCTTTGGCTTTTTTTTCTAAACAAGAAATTAAAGATAAAGATAACCATTCTCATATCTACTGCATCTTTGGTTTCACAACTATGCATAATTCCTCCTCCATTATAAACACTAATTCAATTTTATTTTCCCCTTTCTAACTAGTTCACTTCCAACATTGACCCAACGGCTTATCATTGCACCTTCTTGGGGAAAATGCTAGTTAATAAAGGAGTTGTTTAGAAGAACGAGGATTTTTCCTGGACAGTGAGATTCCGGCGAAATTGTTGGCTCGCACATGGGCCCGGATGGCACAGTCCACCAGGCTAAATTCAACCTCAATGGCACAGTTTACCAAGCGAGATTCGAATAATGTCCAGCTGGGCACATTGTCAATCTTCCAGCTGCTGCATGACGTACATGTTGACTTAGTAGAGAGGTGAAATGGGAAGGGGAATGGCTAGAGCCCGCATCTAAACAGGCGTGTAGACTAGCAGTGATTCAACTGCGATGTCAAACTATCAATTTTCTGTAAGCAAGTCGATGACTGATAACATGTCATCTTATTTATATTTCTCCATCGATCCATGTCCATCCATGTTTCATATTTCATAAGTTCTGGCCTATCCAACTCTTTCATCCCCCTCCATATCCATACCAAATAGGGCAATGTCTACTCAAAAAGATTTCAACTGATCCAAGAGCCCAACACAAAACTTGGTGGAGACAATCTAAGAGATTGATTGGAACAAACCCTTTGAATGTTGGCTTTGGAGGAATACAATCTCCATCCATGGAAATGCATTTTGAAGCCTGACTATATATCCTATGTAACTGAACCATAAATCCATCCTACCTGTTGGCATAAATAAACCATGTATCAATAACACGAAACATGTCAACATGCATACACAGATTTTCTAAGAATTGATTTCATAATAATCACCTCCTTTCTCCATTCCGTTCTATCCTCATAGCCACAACTAATAACGTGAATGGATTCCTTTAAAAGTGAAACACGGCTAGCATTTTGTGGCACACCACCATTCTCAAGAAGTGTAGAGGCAACAAAGACAGGGGACTGTCCAAATTTGTTTTCCAATTTAATCAAAGACATGAATGTTGACTTTTCACTTTTATTTGTTGCATACCCAAAAAAAATGTTTTGGTTACACTACTAAAACTAAAGGCCAGTGGGTATCCAAGATTTAATAGTTTGATTGATGAATGATGTGGTAAAAATAAATCTTTTAAGGCACCAATACAAAGATGTCAAGCTCATTTTTTTCAAATGCATTAAGAAAATATCTAAAATAACAATGTTTGAAGCATCATATAAAAGATTTAATGAAGGAAATATTTACATTAATTGTTGGAAACTTTCATGGGGGTTGGGCACATCAAATGTGTAGTCCTTCAATGCAAATAACTATGACATTGGTTTTGGAAAAGAGTAAGTCATACAACAATAATGATTATTTATTTCATTGATTAGCTTGAGAAGAAAAAACAAGACATTTTACCAGCTGCCCATGCACTAGATATATATGTTGTAGGACATTGTGAAAAAAATGAGGCCATATTTGATTAAAGACCTATTTTCAGCAATTTTGATGATGAAATTGAAGTTCAAACCATTACATCAAAAGATAAGTTGATAATCCCCAGATACAAGGACAAACTTTTTGTCAATTCTTTTCAAGTCCATAATAAATCTCAAAAGATCGAGATGACCTTCCTTGAAGATCCTATATTACCAACCAAATTACAAGATCAAGATAGGTGTTGTTTCACTTTGCTACATCATCCTCTACTTGTTATCTCAAACCCACTTCATAAGTACAACATTCTTTTGAATGTTGGTGATCCATTTTTCAGTGTTCATGTTTAAAGAAGGCCTTTCTATACTAGACAAAGAATAGAATGTATTGTTGACTCATTTTTGATATCTAACAACGATCCTTACTCCCACTCTAAGAACAAAGCCTCCCAAGATATAAAGGCATGTAATATACCTGATTAATCCATTCACTGAACTTCGATACTCATGACCATATCCCTACACTATTATAAATATCACATATATATGTTATACTTGCATCATCTTCATATCCATAACTATTATTTTTTTCATTTTCGACAATATGTCTTCATGTGTTTATTTTTGAACTACACGAGGATTGAAGGCTCCCTTCCTTTGTACTCCGAAGTTCTAGAAGTTAGGCCTAGCCCGAATGGTGTGGTGGAAGAATAGGAAATCACTTGTTTTGTAAACTTCCTTCGAATAAATAAACTATATTTTAAAGCGGTGGATCTGAATCGAGGGAAGGGATATGGGTATATTTTTGTGCAAACAATCCTCTGTTTTTAATCCCCTTGCTTTTGGGGTCGGAAGGAATAGGAATAGAAGATGGCCAACCAAGATAGAGGGATGGTTTACCTTTAGCTTCATCCTGGAACTGCCTGTTGGATTTCTGAAAGACACAACTTATGAAACATGGATGGACATGGCTTGATGGAGAAATAGAAATAAAATGGCATACTCTCAGTCATCGACTTTCTTACATAAAATTGATAGTTTGACACGGAGGTTGAACCATTGCGAGTGTCTTTAGGTGAACCGGTGCGAGTTTCTTTAGATGCGGTCTCTAGCCAGTTCCCTTCCCCTTTCACTGCTCTACTCAGTCAACCTGTACGCCATGCAACAACTAGAGGATTGACGATGTGCCAACTGCAAGGTTATTCGAATCTCGCCTGTGTTGTCCAGACCCATGTGGGAGCGAACGATTTCGCCGGATTCTCAACATTCGGGTGAAATCGTCGTTGTTGTTGACAACTCCTTTAATAAACTCTAAGTAATAGCTCAATTAAAAGTGTACTACACTTATATGTAGTGTTATATTGGGACGGGTCTGAAAGGGTGGGGGACGAGTTTCGGCTATTTCTCGTGTCTCAGAAACTTCGAAACTCCATGTGAAACGTTTTGGGATGTCTCGCTTTAGACGAAACTTGGCAAGACACACAGCTAAAAGTTTCAGTGGATGACAAAACTTGGAGGACTTCCCACTTCTGGAAACTCCCAAACTTAAGAGAGACTTGTGGACGTCCCCCTAAACTCCGAAATTTCCCCAAGACTTCCCTAGAATATTTTCTAATTTTATTTTTTCTTAATCTACATTTAAAAATAATTAAAAATAAATCATCAAAAAATATTTAAAATCATTAAATAAAACTTATAATTTCATAAAGTTATATATTAAAATTTAAAACATTAGAAAAACAAAATATTAAAATTAAATAATAAAAAAATAAAACTTAGAATTTCATAAAGTTATATATTAAAATTTAAAACATTAAAAAAACAAAATATTGAAAATTAAATAATAAAAAGACAAAATATTAAAAATTAAATAATAAAAACTATACTATATTTAATTTATTATTTCTAACTAAAGGCTAATTCTAACCTATCCAAGTCACAATCGTGAAACAAAGTTACACAGCCGTGAAACTTTCAGCAGCGGTTGACTGTTGCCGCCGCGAGAGGAGAGAGTGCAGGCGGGAGCTTATCGACGCTAGAGGAGGAGAGAGTGTAGCCATCGTGAGTGTTGAGGCTGTGAGTGTTGCAGTCGGGAGCTTGTCGCCGTGAGAGGGAGTGTCACTGTGGCTGTCTGTGTTGCAACCAGAGCCGAGACTGTCGCCACCGAGAGGAATTTGGGACTGTCGCTGCCAAGAGGGATCCGAAAGGGTGTCGGGACTGCAGCTGGGCAGCTTCTGTTGCTCCCTTCAACCATCGTGGGGCCGAGTTGGAGCAACATCAATTGCTCGTGGGGAAGGGGAAGCCTGAAGGGAGCCATCCAACATTGTTGCTCGTGGGAAAGGGGAAGGGAACCATGTAGCATTGAAGACAACCCTAATTTTTGGGCATTTTGCAGCGGCCTAGGAGATCGAAGCCCTGAGGTAAATTTTTAATTTTATTTTAATTTTTTTGAATAGTTCAATTCTTTTGAGTTTTTTTTTTGGTTAGACTGTATAATACCAAGAGTTTGTATTTACTATTTTAATTTTTTTATAAGCTGTATTTTAATTTTTTTTAAGTTTTCTTTTCATTGTACTTACTATTAGTTTATTTACTATTAGTATATTTTTTATTTTTGCAATTTTGCAATTCTTGTTTTTAAATATCTTTATTTCTGAGTTTTAAATTTTAAAATTTTAAGTTTTTAACTTCTTATTATTTAATTTTAGTTTTAAGTTTTAATTTTTTATTTTTATTTTCACCTCTTAAGTTTTTTTTTTTTCTTAAATCATTTATAATTTTATTGTTTAGGACTTTCACTGAACATTGAATACTGAATTTTTCAATTTTATAATTTAGGATTTAGGCCTATGCTATACAATTTATTAATTTAATACAAATTGTAAATACTAAAGAAATAAAAAAAACCTTGTTCCATCCTACAAGTTGTCAAAAAGAATAACATAACAGTTACGCAATTCAAACTAGCAATAGCCAACATGAGAAACTCTAGTATTGATAGAAACAACAGTGACAATGATGAGAGTGATTCGGATTATGATTAAATGGCTCAGTGTGCAATAGTAATACAAATGTTGGGGCAGAGGTTGGAAGTGGAAGTGGGAGTGCAGCTCCCACATCATCAAGGTTAAATGAAAGTCAAAGTGACATTGAAGGGAGTGTCAATCACATTCCATCAAATCCATTTGCTTTCTATGCAAATGGTACATTTGATCCACTTAAACCACTTTTGTTGTATGCAACTAAAGAAATTGTTGCTGCCCCAAAACAACAGAGAAAGAAAAGTGGTGGAACATGCCGCTCGACATGCAATATTTGCAGCCATACTTTTAGTGGGAGTTATAGTCCTGTTAAACAACACCTTTTGGGCATTGGTGGCAAAGGGGTTAGTACATGTCTGAAGCCAACCTTAGTGCATAAAACCAAGTTGTTGAGGTTGCAAATGGTAGCAGATGCAAAGGGACAATTCTCTAGCCAAAATGTGATTTCACAAGAACATCACAATGTGAGTGCAAGTTCCAAAAAAAATCTAAGAATAGCCCATCCACTTGTATGCAGACTCCACCAATTCATGACAATACATCTCCATCAAAAAGGAAGGATTCTTTCCATTTTACTCACTCTCCTTATTATAAGAAGATGGTACATAATATTGCAACATCAGGACCCTCATAATTTCCCCTAGGTGTACATAAGTTGAGGACAGTCATTTTAGAGAGGCAAGTGTCCAATATTACTGTGCAAAAGGAGGAGATGAGAGCGACATGGGTGAAGTCAGGTTGCTCTATTGTTATGGATGGGTGGAAAAACATTACCAAACGTCCACTTATCAACATCATAGTTACATGCATAGATGGTCCATTCTTTCTTAGAGCTGTTAATTGTTCTGGAAAGCGCAAATATGCAACTTTCCAAATTGAGCTTCTTCGAGATGCTATAGAGGAGGTTGGGGCATACAATGTCGTGCAGGTTGTGACTGATGCAGCAAGAGTGTGTAAATCAGCCGGGTTGTTGGTTCAGAGTAGGTATATGTATATTTTTTGGACCCCTTATTGTGTGCATGCACTCAACAATGCACTAAAATACATTGGGTATCCAACTTGGTATTGGATGAGAGGAATGTGCAAATGTTTATTTGCAATCACCACACCTCCTAAGCTTTGTATAGAGATCACTCGAGGAAGGAATTCCTCAAGCCCACAGATACTAGATATGCTAGTTATTTTCCTTGTTGGAGAGGATGTTGGAGGTGCAACCATCATTACAGGCCATGGTCGTGACTCCAGATTGAAACAAGTGGCCAGAGTCCAAGACAGAGGATGGAAAGAAGATCAGGAATCAAGTATTGGATGATGATTGGTGGGTAGATTCCATCTATTTGGTATCCATTTTGTGCCCTATAGTCGAGGTCATTCGCTATGCTGACATTGATTCTCCTAGTCTTGGAGAAATCTACGAGACCTTTGACAACATGTTGGGTCAAGTAAAAGCAACCATTCATGAGAAATATCCCTCCTTGTAGTTCTATGCAAGCCATATTCGACCTATTATTCAACGACGGTGGGATCTAATGAACACACCTTTGCACATGGCAACGTATGCACTGAATCCAAAATGGTACATTGCTAGGCCTAGCTGAATTCCTCCCAATGAATATCCATAGGTCAAAAAGGGATTTAAAGCGGCCATTACAAATATGTACAATGTAGAGGATGGGAAAACACTTCAGAGACGAAGGATTCAATTTGTAAGTCTCAGAGGTCCCTTTAACAAGCCTGTTGACAAGGTAGGCCATAACGACTTAGGCCAAGATGACCCCATTGGTTGGTGGTACATGCATGTAGATGATGCTCCAAAGATCAAGCATCTTGTTATTTGATTCTTGTCTCATATTACTAGTTCCTATGCCACTGAGAGGAATTGTTCCACTTATAGCTTCATCCACTCTATCAGGAGGAATAGACTTACCTCTATAAGAGTAGAGAAGTTAGTAACAGTGCACGGTGCCCTCCGTCTTGAACACAGGAAGACATCAGAGTATCACATGGGACCAAATACACAATGGGATGTGGATCCAGAGGATGATGCACAGATAGAAGAGGAGGATGGACAGGATGAGATGCATGATTGTTTGGTCGGTGTTCCATTGGACACTCAGGACTCATATGGTGACATTCCCATTAATGGTCTGAATTTCTCCATGCAAGAGATGGGTGCAAAGAACCAATCAATGGAATTGACTCCTTGATGCTCATTTCATGTTGATTTATTTGATATTTCAGCTACTTTTCACTATTTTAGCTTGGACTCTACATATTTATAGACTATAGTTATTATTCATACTGATGACTCTTTGAATCTTTCATATTTTTGAGAAATCTTAATTTACTATTTTAGTATTTAGTATTTCAATGTCTTTGACCTTTAGTGTTACTGTTTACTGTTAAGTGTTTACTAGTTTAGTAATTTTAAATTTATTGCAATTTGCAATGTCTATTTAAAATTTAAAACTTAAATTATCTTGTTTGTTGTGCAGTATCATTAATTCATTTTTTGAATCACTTAAAAGTCAAATCTAAAGATTATCAAATATGGTGTTCATGTTAATCATAGATTCATATATTTATTATTAATATAATGATAATCTTAATGAATCGTGTAATGTGTTTGAACTTTAAAGTTTGCAATGTGCATTTACATTGCATGATTGCATAATGATGAATGTAGTATTACTATTTAGTAATCCACTAATTTGCATGGGATGGTTTTTTATTGTTGGGATTTATATTTTTAATATTTTTAAAATTTTTGTGATTATCGCGTCCCGCCGTCCCGCCATCCTTGTTGAATTTCTCTAAAATTTGGGGGTAATCTCCACACGTCCCGAATGTTTGTCTCCCTACTCCCGCGTCCCGCCATCCTGGAACCTTGGGGAAACATTGCTTATATGTAACCCATCCTACTTACCTCATTTCAAAATGTTTAACAAAAATATGCATATAAATTCTTCTCATTATATATAAACATGCAAATATGCAGAAAGTTTATATCCTTCAAGTTTCTGTCAAATCCAAAACAATATGCTAAATACAAGCTAGTATGAAATCACAAAGTTCATTTTGATTTTCCCACTTTCAATTTATCTTAACTAACTATGCTATAATGAGAAAACCCCAACTATGGTAATTCATTCACATTTTTCCTTACATCAAGTCATTTTTTCTATAGGTTGTCACATTAAATTCCATTGTGTATGTTGCTCGCATAGTCAAATAATACAAACTTCCTTTGTGGGGATGAGGTCTTTTTGCAGGGGCATACCACGTTTAAGGATGAAACTCTCCCTTCGTTCTAATGTTGATCTTAGAAGATTATGTGAATCAATTTAGCTTTGTCCATAAGTAGTTCCCTTGTGCTTTGACATTAACAATTTTTTTTATATTAATTTATTCTTATTAAGATAATTTATTTTGATTGTTATTGTTAATCTTTATTAAGTATCTTTACTTTTACTTATATTATTATATTGTTAAAATTCGTAGATGATTTAATTTTACATGTTTTATGAAAAAAAATATTTACCAATTTTCATTTTTTCTTATATTTAATTTTCCCAAATTTTATGGGATATCTTTTTACTCTAAAAATAAGAAATGTCTCAAAGAGTGTTCCATGGGGACACATCTTCCAGGGTTGGGGCGCGCCCTCTACACTTCCCACACCCCTGGGGTTGGGAGGCTCCATGGGAAACATTTCCTAGTGCCCCCTTTTTGCGAAACTTGGGGAAACACAAGTCTAGGAGTTTCCCGGATTGGGGGGCTCCCACACGCCATCACACCCCTCGAATTTTTAAACTTGTTTACTTAAAAACAAAAATGTTTCATCTTAAATGTTAGTCTTTTACACTAAATGATCATTATAAATCGAAATAGAAACAAATAAAAAGAAACAAACATCCATATGGTATGCTTGGCTATAACCATTACATTTACATTACACTAAACTCTTGGGGAACATAAGAATTTATATGTTGTTTAGAGACCTCGACACCTTCACTTGAGGTCGACAAAATAGCCCAAAATTTTGAGGTGTCTCTACACCTTTTCAAAGTGAGTTTCCCAACTTCCATGTCCTGAAAACTTGCTGAAACATTGATCTCAAAATAATGTAAAATTCTTATAAATTAAAATTGTTGACGTTTGGAGAGCTAATCAAATTTGTCAATTTAAAAAATATAATCAAAATAAAGAACTAAATCTTGTAATGTATCCATGTTATGGTATAAGTTAAACTTCCTTCAAAAGTCCAAAAGTCCAAATACATTGAATTAGGCTTTCTTTGGATTGAATTAGGCTTTCTTTGACTATGTGCGGTAGTCTTTTATGTTAATCTTAAAATTGTAGAAAAAGGTTTAATATCTTAAAAGAAATTATATATATTGTTGCATTATTGCATTATATGAGTAATTATAGTGAATAAAGACAACTATTAATGAATTCAAAAGTGTATTTATATTGAATAAAGATAATTATAGCTTAAAAAATAAATGTGATTCGTTCAAAATAATAATAAATTAAGAATATGTTATTTTTATAAAAGAAATATAATTTATTTAACATAAAAATAATTTAATAAATATTAAAAATAAGTTATACTTATTATGGTTGGATAGTCAAAAATTTTCCGTTTATACACTCTTTATATCAAATAGTGTAGTTTTAACGATAATGAGGCTTCGAAGTAAAAGAAAGAAATGAGGGCATATGACCCTCTCACTCTCATTTATCCCCGGGGATGTTTTAAACTTAAGAAAACATTTTGGATGTTTCAAATTTAGGAATTGAGTAGTAGTGTCAAAATTGAGAGAGACACAATATAAAAAATTGTAACATTAAATCACTATTATTTTTGTTACGAGGCATGATATTTTCGGGGAGATGGAGAGGTGGGACATTTAATTTGAGTTGATGAGGCACAGGGATTTATTTTCATTGGGTTATATTGTTACAGATTTTTTATTTTTTTTAAAGAGTTGGGAAACATTATCTTTGGGAAACCACACATTAGGGTTGACTTTTCTTTTAGCATTGTCTACCCCCTGCCGGTTTTGAACCTGTAACTTCCTGGGAGATAACACATACCCTTAACCATTAGGCCCAGTGAAGTGCTCTTCACAAACAAGTCTTACTACTACAGACTTTCACAAACAAGTCTTTACACTTGACTAAGACTCAAGTTTCACTTTAAGTCGACAGACCTTTTAGGGACTTTTATCCTAAAGACATCCACTTGACTTCTACCACTTTTACCTCAACACACTTTTAACTCCCCTGAACTCCCACTTAGACATGACCACATTTTTAACTCCCCTCAACTCCCACTTAGACAGGACCACATTTGACCGAACTTTATAAAAAAGAGATTTCTTTGTTTATTAACTTCACAGACTAACTGCCAAATCTACAGATCTGCTTGTTTCCAGCTTCTTATCTCAATTCGAGTAGGTCATTTGGAAGTCAATTGACTGGTTTCCATGCAGCTCCGCAAGTATTCAGCAGCCTTACCCAATTCCTTTCTTCCTCTTATTTTCTCCTAGCCTAGGAGTAAAATTCCAGAGATAAGCCAAGGAAGATTCGCCCAGGTCTGTATTGCTATAGCTGTAAGTTCTTCTAAGTCCATTACTTGACTTGTTTCCATGCAGCTCAGTAATTTTGCAGGTTTCATATATATATATCACAAGATTCCAGGTTTTATATATATATATATATATATATATATATATTTTTGCATTCATTTAAATTGGACTAACTACGCAGAATAAACTAAAAAAACACGTGTAGCTCGACGAATGAATAGGTAACAGTGTCCCCTAAGGATGTAATCTTCCCAATAACTAAGGAATGGCCTTTATTCTAAAGCCAATGATCTTCATTACAATGAAACCTTGGGAAAAATGAGAGGATCATCATCAGTAAGCTTCACCTTCTTAGGTTTCATGGCAACGGGAAGCATCCACCAAAATATTTCTTCGTTTCGAATATTATATCGGTATATAACTCCCTACGTTTCCAGCTCTCCCAGGGATTCTTATGTCAATGATCTTGCTCTTGGTGTGGATCTTACGGAGTGGTCAGCCACGGTTGAAGAAGCAACATCATGGGGTGACAAATATTTTGTCCATAACTGCGACAGATTTGCCAAGGGAAAGGGCTACTATATTCGATCCTGACAACATTTTCAGGAATGCTCAGAGCAGTCCTCCAGCAACTGTGAAGAAGCCAGAACGACTGTACATATATTCCATGCTCTGCTGATATGAAAAGTTTCTTGTTCGATTGGAACCATGGATAGATTTAAACTTTAAAGTTAATGTTCTAAGCTCTAGTTATATGAATAACTCCCTTTTTGTCAATGAAATCTCATTCCAGTACGGATAGGTGTCATTAATAACAATTTTGGCCATAAAAACGAATGTTATAATTAATTGTATGTTATCTTATTTGTCTCGTTGTATCAGAAAGTGCAGGGTGAAACATGAAAATTAACAGGATAATAAAATAAAATAACATTTAATAAACATTGACAAAAATAAAATAAACTACTTCATTTAATAAACACAGTAAAGCACACGAAACCGTAAAAACTGGTGTGGTTACCTCGAGGTGGACATGGAGAGTGTGGCATTCAACCATTGTTGGTGAAAAATTGCACTAATTAAAAAAAATAGTTGATATGATAATTGAATTTTATAGTAATTGGAAAAAATAAATAAAAAATAAAAAATATCTCATGTGATAAATGAATTTAATGGTATGGTAATGTGTGGTCTATGTGACAGTTGAATTTCATTTAGTAGCTACAAGTCTAGTTAATGTGTACAAGGTTTAGTCAAACTCTTTTTTACATCTAGGAGTTGAAATAATGTGAAGTTATTAAAACTTTTAATAAACTCAATGTGATAATTGGGAGTCCAATTATAAAGCTTTAGGCAAACTCTATTTGGAAGCTAGGAATCTAGATAAGTCGGAGCACAGGGTTATATTAACTTTTAAATTAGCTAATAGATACAACTATTAACTTAACTCAAATGATGATATAACTATGAGCTTAACTTCCACAATTTAAGTGGCTGTTATATTAGATTAACTATTAGACACAAATAATTAACACATTCTTTAGAAGAAAAACATTATCAATATATCAAATATATGTCTATTAATATATTTAGAACATATTAATATTAATTTTATTAATATGAATGTTGTTATTGCATAAACACTTTTATGAAAAACAAACATATTTCACTAGGTCCATAGACATTTTTATTTGAGATTTGGGGTGGACTACGACATATGCTTTTTCATCTACTGATGAGGATGAGATATGCACTTCACGAAGGTGAAATAAGTACATGCTGACGAGGGTGAAATAAGTACATGCACTTGACGAGGGTGAAATAAGTGTACTGTCCAAATTGTTGTTGAATGGATAACCAAGAGTTCATGGCAAATAACTAGAAGAATGTGAGATAAAAAAAACAATATAAAAAAATAACTGATAGTTAATAAATAGATAACATAAAGAATATGGGTGATAACATGTAGCTAGGCATGGATAATTTATAATTGAACCAATTTGTCTTCTATTCCATAACTATTTCTTAACTATTTGATCTTTATCCACGTGATCCAGCCACAAACTATTTGAGTGTGCTAATATGTAAACATGTAATCCTATTACCAACCCACTGTACATCCGGTCTTTCTTTGCAAAGGTTCATTTTTCATGTGAGTTTTAGCTTCGAATCCATAAAAAGAAGAGCGTAAAAAATTGCATTTGCTTTCCACTTTTTCATTTAATTCAGGCACTATCGAACTTGCCAATCATAAAAATCTTTTCACAGCAACAAGATTCCATTCCATCCAGAAAAACTTGACCTTTTCCTGCCCCTTTGGGAGATTGGCTCATTAATCTTGCATTTAAGGACCTCTTAAATAAAATGCCTCTCGACAACACGGAGGCCTAAGATACATTCAAAAAAAAAAGAGATTGTCGTTTTGAAACATTAAGAGAGTCATTATGAAAGTGTGGAAGTGGCATTAAAGGCTAGACCGGTGGTGGCATTAAAAACTATGGCAATTATTGACGTGTAGGTGGAATAGTAATCTGTGTATGACCATGCAGGCGAAGTGGAATAGAGGTAATTGAGTATTCTTTGACGACGTTCTTATTTAAAAGAATCATCAATGAGATCCAGAGGATGGACAATGTAGGTCGCCACAGCTCATAATAGCTATTCGAATTTCGGGTTTGTTTGTGTAAATTTTTTACCGCATTTATTCTCATGACGAGTTGTCCAATCCAGGATTCCAGCGTTATGCTTTAAAGTCACTGATAGGTACTTTTTATTAACCAATCGCAAGTATCCACGATGCACTTTGGAAAAGCTCTTACAGGACAGTCTTCGTGGGCTCTTTAACAATGGTTCATTCGGCCAGGCCCGCCAGGGTAACACTTTATAACTAGCCATTGCTTCAAGAAGGTGCAACAATACGCATAAGTTACTATAAATAATTATTTTAGTTATATATAAATTATATATATATATATATTCTTTTCAAAATCATTTAGAAAATTTAATTATAATTTTTGTAGAAAGGCTGTGTAGGTTTTTAGCCATATTTTTTTGTCAAATTAAAGCTTTATACTTACCCAAGTCATGATGAAATTGGTAAATTAAAGGTTTTTTTATAAATCTTTAAAAGAAAATATTACTTTTTATGTCAAAATCATTGTCTATATTCCCTTGAAAGTTAAGCATGTATTGAAATAGTTAAAGCAAATTTCAAGATTCATATATCTAAAATAAAAGTTATTCATGCTTGTAGTAAATGTGGGATATAGTTCCCAAGTGCAATTTAAAAACATTATAGCGCATTTGTTGAAAAGCTAGCAGTAAAATAATGATTTTAGTTAGTATAAATGATCTACTCTTATTATTTTTTTTATTTTTTTTTGTGTTTCGAAATCATTACCTTGAAGATTTAGTTATAATTTTTGTAAAAATGTCATGTTGGCCTTTAGCCATATTTTCTCCATTTTTCCTTAGGACAAACCAAAGCTCTACATTTACCCAAGTAATGATGAAATAGTTAGAATGAGGGGTTTTTTCATAAATCTTTTGAAAAAATATTGTTTTTATGTCAAAACCATTGCCTATATTACCTTCAAAGTCAAGCATGCATTGAAAATCGTTAAAGTAAATTTCAAGATTCATGTATCTAAATCAAAAGTTGTTCATGCTTGTGGTAAATGTGGGATATAGTTCCCAAGTGCAAATTAATAACATTTAGTGCATTTGGTGAAAAGCTAACAGTAAAGAGCTTTGAGTTTTTTAGTTAAATTGCATATGCACATTTTATAAGGGGAAATTTACTATTGGAACATACAACTCTGATGAAGTTAAATAAGTGTCAGGTTATTATATGATGAGTTGAGAAAGTATGAGGATGTTGATAATAACTCTGTGTAGGCAATGCATTGAAGAGATAGAATAAAGGGATTGGTGTGGATGAATGGTTACGAGTTCCTTCAACATAATGTGTATTTATCATTGGAAATTGTGCAAGGTTTGTTGAAAGTATTGGCAAGCCTCCACTTCTAGCTTTGGCTCAAGTTGCAAAGAGAGAAGGAAAGTATTTGACCCAGCTTATGAATTAACTTGAGAGGTCTACCACAACCATAATTGTAACAAAATTCAACTATAGTGAAAAGGGGCTTACTCCAAATTGAGCACAATTGAGCGAAAGAGGAATTTTGAGCATTTGTGTCGGATAAAAATAGTTAGTAGAATTTCCAATTCTAGTATATAAGCAGCTTCAACTAAGTTGCTTTGTTGATATATTGGAAAGAAAACTTGTTTGTTAAGAGAGTGTCATTTTTTTTAAATATGAGATGAAGTACCAATATTAGATTGAATATTTTTGTTAATACTCAAGATAGATGAAAATTGTGAATTTTTTTTTATGTTATGTGTATAAAAAATTGTGATCAACAATATCATATTTTGCTTATCTAATTTGTTAGTAGGCGTTGAACAATTTTATATTCTTCATATCTAATTTCTTTTCTTTTAACCATGGGTGCTTATGAAGCTAACAATATCATATTTTTCATATCTAAACCTGCAAGCCACGTATACCAATAGCTCATAGGTTAGCATGGGAAGAGATTTCACATCAAGGAAATTCGTACCCTTTTAGCTTCACTATGACGAATCAATATGTGTGCCCCTACCCCCCGCAAGAATTGAACCTGTAACCTACTAGGAGATAACACATCTTCTTAATCATTGGGCCCACTCAAGTGCACATCATATATAATTCCTCAAAAGGTGTTGATCGTTGTCATTAGGTATGATTCCCCTAAGTGCCATGCCTCTGTGGGCCTATCTTACCCATAAAAAAGGGCCACCTAACGTGATAGGGTCAAGTGAAAGTCCTGAAGCTTATTTCATGAAAGAGATTCTAGAGTGCTTGAGATTTTAATCTCCAATAATAATGATTGAGGACAAAGTTGAAATGAATTAATATGGGAATATTTCACATAGTAAAACATTTTTTCTATTAAAAAAATCAAATTGATGCTTCCTTCCATCACATGCTCTATGAAAATTGAATTGGTGTTTCGAGGAAAAACCCCAATTAAGTCATGGGATAAAATTTTCCTATAAGTTTTTCCCTTGCATAAGAAAACCTCTATCAAATGCATTTTTCTAGTCTCGAATACTAAAGCAACTTCTGCAAGGAGGAACAATCATCAAGATCAAGATACAAACAACTAAAGCAATCAATCATATTTTATACACATGGTAGAAAGACAAAATGTTACAAGGAACCAAGATATTTATTATTAGAATTATCCAATAAAATGTACACAATTGAGGAAATGGCCTTTAAAATATTGTTTAAATACTCCAAAAGTTCATTCCGATATCCTAAAATTTCAAGACCATTTTTTTATTTATCCATATTTCATAAATAAGCAAAACAAAAACTAAAATATCATAAAAAAAACCTTTAAAGAAAAATATCTATAAGTTAATTACATGTTTTACGATTATTATTTTACATGCGATCTATTATTTACATATTGCAAGTGTGCTAAGAAATAAGTAAAACTACCCAATAGTGATATATATTTATTCTTCCTCTACTTCAAAGATATGTTATGTGTTATTCATTGATGAGTGCAACAAAACTACTTGGATAAGTCACCTATTGTATTGATTCCTTCAATAACACTATTATTAAAATAAAATAAAAGTCTACGATTTTACATTTTGGAAAGGTGAATACATTTGCTCTGCTTACCCATATTTGCACATAATATTTGTAGAATCTTTAGTGAGTCTAGGATTGAATTATTACTAAGACACTTTATGGCCATTTTGCAAACCCATATAAACTAGTTGACACTTCAATGACATGTTTAAACCTTTAAATTGGTAAGTGACTAGACTCCAAACATACAAATGAAAAAACATGAACCTTTACTATTTTTTTAAACATCTATAAGATACAAGACAAACATACAAAAGATGAGAAAATATCCAAAATATTTTTATGTATTTAAAAATAAAAAATATTAGTAACTTTAAATTAAAATATATTTTAAAACCTTTAAAGGATCCATAGTTAAAGGGTTAAACACATAAAAACATAAATAATTTTTAAAAGTGCTCAAGACAAAGAAGTCAAAAGAGGTTTTACCACATAGCTCAATAGTGAATATATGACATGCTAAAAAATATAATCAAAACTTAACCGTGAACATATGACATGCTAAATAGCTATTCAAAAGTGAAAAAAACAAAATATTTATTAAATAAAACTCATAATGGTTGAATTTTTTCCCACAAACATTTCTATTTGACCAAAAACTACAACACGAATGTAACAATCAAATACTAGTTGAACATCAGAGTGTGTGCAAGAAGTTGAGGGTCTCTTTTGGCGCATTAGATGCAATAGAAAAATGAAAAAACAGACATCCATGAACTTGTATGGATACTTTGAGACACTTACACAATGAATCTTGCGATGAGTAAAAAACAAGAAATGTAGGAAATTGAATGACCTTTCCAAATATATAATTTTTTTCTATTGAAAATGCAGTTAACTATCTAAAGTTAGATATTTTTTAACAGACACTTTTTATTTTTGGGACAAATTATAAGGTATATGTTTTTGTGGGTGTAACGTCTGAGTGAGTAAATGATGGAATAAACTTACGAAAATCAGTATACATATAGAGAACATATAGTACTAGTGCACGACTATTTTTCCAATAATTAAAATAGTATTTTTAATTTTTTTTTTAAATTATCTAAGAGATCAAACCTCAAAAATGGTACGTCAATTGTGGGTGGCATGTAGAGCTCGGTGTTCTTTAGTGCACCATACAATTTTTTTTTTAAATGGTTCAGAAACGAAAGCGATATTGACGAAACACTAACAGTGTGTTTTTTGAGTTGAGGAGTGATACGGAAAAAATAGAAAAAATAATGTATTCTTGTTAAAATTTACATATTTGGAATCTGCAAAAAAAACCATATCTGTTTCTAAAATCTCATAAAAAATGGAGGTGTGCAACATAATCAGATGAACAACTAAACACGAGCATATTGAAAATTTGGATATAATGTTGAATTAGCCATGGTTTATCATACTCCAAGGCATAGGCATGTTGAATCTGAAGCAAAGTACGAAGCAGATAGATAGGCATAAGAATTCCATGCAAGCATGGGTGGAGGATTGGCCTTATCATTTGGAGGAAAT
This sequence comes from Pseudotsuga menziesii, assembly GCA_001517045.1. Lineage (NCBI taxonomy): Eukaryota > Viridiplantae > Streptophyta > Pinopsida > Pinales > Pinaceae > Pseudotsuga > Pseudotsuga menziesii. Next base: position 957,906 of record LPNX010849335.1, read on the forward strand.
ACTTTTTTGAATTTAAACAAAACGGGAGCACTTTTTATTGAAGCAAAATGGGAGCACGTTTAGTGAAGCAAAACGGAAGCGCATTTTAGTGAATCACAACGTGCACATGTTTTTAAATACTACAGTGAGTGCTTGTTTTGTCAATTATAATAATACTTTTATTATTTTATGTCCCCCCCCCCCTGACTCCCCTCTTCCCCCTAACTCTTACTAATCCCCCCTCCTCTTCTCCCTACCTCTAATCCCCCCTCCTCCTCTCCCTACCTTTAAATTCCACTCCTCTCTCTTCCTAACACCCCACCTCCCCATTCGTTCTCACTCTCTCTCTCTCTCTCACGCCTATGTCCCCCCATACCACTAACACCTAGATCGAGTTCTCTAGCTGATGTATGTTATCTGATGCTTTACAGTCAAGGAAACACTCCTGGAGTGATAACACCCCTGACAACCCACCACTCTCTCTCCTTGTCTCTCACTCGCTCCCTCCGATGTCTTCCCCTACCACTAACACCCCTTCTCCTCCACTGTATCTCACTCCCCAACTCATCCAACTACACCTAAAACCCACCCCCATATATATATTCCCCAACGCCTCC
>LPNX010849384.1:6991-35968 GCA_001517045.1 Pseudotsuga menziesii
AAACATACATACAGACTAACAGAGCTTGGTTTAACTGTAGAGTCTAAACAATATTTAATTACTCTTACTTTCAGTGTTGTTATTTCAGCATATAGAAGTTAAATTCTTTAAACTGGAAGAAAAAGTTGTAAGGTTTAAACCATAGATATACCTAGTATAACCTTTCTTTAATGCAACTATTATATTCTTCTATCTGTTCTTTACAAATAAAGAGAATTACTGAGAGTAAAATAATGTACAAGGGAATAATTTTATCTATAAACACATGCTACTGTCAGTAAAAGAAATATTTCTTGTGATAATAGGTAAAGAAACAATCTAATATTCTAAAATCTCATCATACCATCTTTTTATAATTTTACCCCTATGCTGGAGTATGGTATGGTAAACCCAGATGTGGAAAAACATAGTGGGTCTTTATTCTTCATCAACAGATTCTATTACTGATAAACTAAAACACTCACATCACTAAACCATTTAAATAACTACTAACAACACATCCAACCATTCACAGTTACTAAAGCAAAGACAGTTAGGTGACAAAAAATGCTTAAGCTTTGGACAACAACAACAATGGGAGGCCGTTCCTGCCTACCAACTCATGGAGAGCACTCAAACAGCGACTCCTCAGGACCCCCGAGCTTGCTCTAGTCTTCGTGGATGGAACTAGGTGCAGCAATAGTCAGATATCAGTCTTCAAAGTTATTATTAATCCAGAACTTATGAGTAAGTTCTCCCAGCTAACAAGCTGTAATAAACCAAGTAACTACAACATTTCTCTCAGAACAACTTCCTTACTATTTTTCCCTCTTTTCTCAATGAATTTCCTGAATATCATTCACCTCAATGAATTCTCTCTGGAAAATATCTGAGCACCTCAACTCTCTTCATTGGGTACTTTTAAAAGATTGCCTAGGTGTTTTTGGGTTAGTTGTCATTTAGTGATCCACCTGCTCTGATCCCACTTTCTTGGGGGATCATGACCCCAAATATAGGGAAGTTTCCACCTGCAACTTAGGAAGTGTCTGAGGATGCTGCCACTTGTCTTTTTCCCTCCACCTAGTTCCATCCACCAGTTTGACCAGTAACTTCTTTTTAACAGCTCTCCCATGCTGTTGTCTCCACAAATTATTTATTAATAATAAAATATTCTGAATTACATTCCACTTCTATTGACTCTGCTGAGTCATCAGTTCCTACTTAACATTAAATTTAACATAATGTCTCAGGAATATAATTAAAATAATTAACATTATTTTACAAAATTGGGGTATGTGATAATGTGAGTGTGCCATGTTATGAGATAACTTATTCCCTCTAATACTGGTGGCAACTTCAGGTTGTGGAGAGACTACTTTAAAACTAAGAATCTGGAAAAGGGGGTGAAACGAAGAAAGTGAAAATTTGCTACAAGTTTCTACGACAGGGTGGTGTGACACTATTACAACTACCACTTCGAGATATGTAGAATACTTTAAAACTAATTTTATTTTTCTTGTTCCAAGTTTTGATGTATGATCAAGTTGTTGGTTATATTATTCATATTAGTCATATTCTAGTACGGAAAAGGAACATGACTATCATCTTTACTTTGATATTGAAAACATAATGTTATCACTTATTTCATTTATGCACATATTTAGGGTTAGCGTTATCACTAAAACTAGCGAATAAACAATCTTGCATTTTCGATAATTTTTTTTAATAATATGTACACGTGAGTTTATCGTTGATTTATTTTATTATCTAGCAACGAAACTTCTGCAAGATTATTATTGTTATACTTTACGAGAAAAATACAAGGGTCGAATAGATTTATCTTTAATCTATTCGATAACCTTCATTTATATCAATGCAACTAGAGTAACATAGTTCCAAGTAAGTCATAGTAAATGTCTAAATTAATACCAAAAAATGTCACTAAACAATTTACAATAATGCAAAATGCTAAAATGAGTTAGCTTCAAAATGCACACGATACATATAATGTACAACAATGCAAGACCCTGAAACACATTAGTTTCTGAACGCAATAGAAAAAATAATGTGAACAGAACCCAAGCGTTCTCCCCAAATCAGTGTTCTCACATTCAATAAAAAAAAATTACATATACAATTTAAAATATATGCAGAGAATACATTTCTTATTACAAAGGATCGAATAGAAAAAAAACAATGATAGGACGTAAAGACCATATATGCAAACACTATAAACACCAAATATTTGGATTAGGTGCCATGAGGGCTTGCTTGAACCGATACAATGGCTTCCTCATCTTTCATACCATGGAAGAATCATCAGTCTACCCCTTAGGTTGTAGCATGTATATTTCTTCTTCCAATTTACCACGTAGAAAGGTGCTTTTGTCTCTTCTCTCTGAAGGAAGAGATACATGATCCAATGTCTCATTATTTTGTAGTGACTCATATTCCTTATCCATGGATTCCTTCCTTGGTGTATCATTGCAAGCCACTATGTAGAACTGTTTATCAGACCCCACCATAATGTATTAGCTATATAGGAGTTTATAGCACGTCTCTATGAGAAGTGGATTTGTATGACATTGTGCAAGGTTCTCATCTTGAAATTGGTATTTGGTTCTCCTTTTGTGAGATGAATCTCCACCCATGTTCCCAACAACATCAAAGACATTATTAGCCCATTTAGGCCTAGGATAGGAAGTAGAGATTGGATCTCGATCCCAACTTGTTTCAAATGCATCCTTAATATCAATATCTGATTCAACTTGCTCCTCATCTTAAAATTGTGGGCCTAAATAATCGTAAAAACAATTTAGGTAGAATAGAATTACCTTCCCTTTTAACTAGCTACAGATCTTGGAATGAATCTGATTATGGAAAAAAACATAAGAACACATATTCCTTAGAGATATGATTTGTGACACCTTGAGATATAAGCTTCCCAGTAGAGATATCAGAGATCTCAACTGTGTGAGGTTCAAAAACAACTCTCTTTGGCGAGCCAGTATGTGTCATCTCGTAAAGAGATAACAAATTTGTTGTTCAATAAGGTTCATATAAAACAATTTTGAACATTCCATGGTATAATTATATTGTACCCTTCCCTTCATCTTAGATTTGAGTATCATCTTCCATGTAAATACTTGGGCCATGAGTGAGATTTAATGAAGAAAATGATGTATATGATATTTGCATTAAATGTATATGATGTATATATTGTAAATAATCATGCTGTGGACCTAAAGGAAAAATCCCCACCATTGATTTAGCGTTCTATGTTTCGGTGACTAAAATCGTTGCCGATGGTATTTCACGCTAGCCGACACATTATAATTTTGGCATCATGTAAATATGCAATTTATTTGAGAACCCCAACTAGTAATGCGTGCAACAAATAATGAGATGGGGGCATGACTTCCTAAGGATAAGGAGGGGGAAATATTTAACCTTTGGGGCCCATGGGGAAAATCCAAATGTCAATGGAAGAACCCATTAAACTGTCGACTACCTTTCTTGTCTCATTAACCCAATTATTTAATTTTTCTAGAAATTGGTTGAAGTAGTTATTGCATGGGGATGGGAAGAGTATGGGGAGGAAATTCGAATTTGGGGAAACCCATCTTTGGGGAAAAACGTTTTTGACTTTTGGGGCAAGTTAACACCAAAAATGCATGCCCATTTGGTCATACAACTACATTTTCCATTTGGTCATATCAATCTTCCTTACGCCATTTAGGAGGGAAATACAATATCTTTCAAGAAGTCTGGAAAATTGATATATTGTTTTCTAAATATATTTTTTCTCTGAATAGTTTCCTTTATTACATTACGAACAACTAATCTATTCAAACCTCTTCTACTCGTCCTCCTTGGAACCTGAAGCTCCACCTAATGGATTAAACTCCTCCTTTGGCTCAAAATCAAGTATTATCTTTGTCCTTTCCCTTCAGTCTTCCAATATCCTGTGCATTGTTTGTCTCCACATCCAGAAGAGCTATATCTTTGGAGGCTTTTAGTGTTGCCATATGGAACGACTTATCTTGATCTTGAATGAGGCATTCACTGAATGCATCAAATTAGGATATTCACTAGTTTTGAGTTGTCAATCTACTAGAGTAGAAGGAGGACACAAATACAGAACATTCATAGCCAAGCTTTCTAAGAATTGACATCACCAATTACTCATCCTTCTTGTCAATTTCACACTCCCTGCACTACATGAGTAAAGACTTGAACTTGGAGAAGAAATGTTGGAGGGTTTCAAAGCTGTTGGGTTCAAGAGAAATCAACTCATTCTCCAAAATGTTCCCTCTTCGCTCATCCTACTTTCCAAAAAATGATTCAAGCTTATGCCATACTTCCCTTGGTGTTTTCAATCCATATTTTAAAGAGTGTTTGATATATTTAAAAGAAAACAAAAACCTTCCCATATAAACATACCAATCAATAATTTTCAAAAAATTAAAAAATTAGCAAATAAAATTATTTTTTCAAAACATTTATCCAATTTTTAAATATATTAAATATCAACAGCTAAATATAAATAAAATTTTATCCTAACTCATTATCTATCAAACAAATATTATTCAAAAAATTTCTAATTTCTAATATATATTCACCACTAATAAAATAACAAATGCCTCTGAAGTGCTTCATGGTACAAAATAAAAGAAATTACAAATCCAAAATATTGAATTGCTAATAAATACTAAAATATCATTCGATAAAATGTTGTATTGGGAAATATTATAAGAGAACATTCGCTAATGTAAAAAATATGGGTTGACTATCGTCTATTGGTTTATGTTTATAAGCCTATTATTTTGACAGGTAATAAATGATGTCTTTGTGTAAATGTTGTAACTGACTAGTAATTGGTTTTTTACTTGTTTTTGAGTAAAGTCAATTCTAAAAAGTTAAAGAGAAGGAAGAACTGCAATACACCGTCATATACATTGTATATCTATTTCCTTCTAGCAAAACAATATAAAACAATTATATGACCGAAATTCAGCAATATGAGTTAACTGAGTTGAGATGTTGAAAGAAACATGGCCTTAATAAGTTGTATCGGTCTGTTTACAAATAGGTAGAGTTTTCCGCATGTTAGGATGTTTTTATAAAGTCAATAAACGTTTACAAGGTTAATAAAATGTCAAATCCTCTTTCGAGATTCAATACTGTCCCTCGCTGAGATTGAAAGGTTTGGTAGATGTTTTAAATATAGATTAACAACAAGAAAACAATTTTGAACATTTAAATTTTTGTTATAGAGACTATAATTGCTTTCTTCCCCAAAGTCAAAGTTAACAACAATCTTAAACGTCAAGTTTTATACAGAAGTAAAGTTATATACAGAAATAAAAGCCAACACAAAATTTGACATATTCAAACTAACCAACATTTTGCAAATATAATGGCAATACAGAAATACAGTCCAACTACAATGGAAATAAAGCTAGCTACAGATATAAAGCTAGATAACGAAGAGTATGCAAATATAAATCTAGCAACAGAAATAGGAGTCTCAACACAAATTGACATATTTGAGATAAGCAACCGTAGGTAATTCCAAATTGAATTGAAACAGCAACCATCGACCACCATGGATGAGTAGCCATCTTTTCATATCTGAAATATTCAATAGAAACACAGCAGTTCAGTAAAAGTCGACCCTATATCTAGAAATATTTTGAGAACTATTCAAAATATAGCGGTATCAAAATTTGCTTGGGCATCAGATATACCACGTAATACTCAGCTCCTTGCTGCATGCATTCCAAGGTGAACCCCCATTCATTCACTAAAACCGGCTCGCCTGTGGAGTGAAGCAAAAACTGCATTTTCACCGAAGGCATCCCTTACGTTTATTGATCCCACGGGAACTTCAAGAGGGATCTTATTTATCAGTAGATGTATTAAATGCTCATAGCTGAAGCTCCTGCCTGTTCCTGCAGGAAATATTATCAGTCATAGATATATATTATGTTTGCAAAAGCACTAATTGTGTGAATGGGATATATCAATCAACTTTGCATGTTGGTTTCAATGGAAATTTCTTTTTGCCACAGGAGAAATTTAGAAGCTCTGTCAGCCATGGATGATTCTGCTCCTTGTGTGTTTGATGGAGGGAACTAACTGTCTATAAACATAAATGACAAGCCTTCCTTTGATAGATCCAACGAGACTGCTACTCATAATCTCATGACAAATAGTATTTTGTAACTCAGTGATCCTACTCACTAAATTATCCATCCTGACTTTAATAGAGCCAACCAGACTGAAACTCTCAATCTCATCACAAAATACCCCTTTGTAACTCAGGGATCCTATTCATTAAACTATCTATTAAGCTCTCGGTAGATAGTGTGTAAACATAAGTGTGACTTTAATAAACCCAATCAAACTGGAACCCACAACCTCATCACAAATAAATAGCCCCTTGTAACTCAAGGGTGCTACCCATTAAACTCTATAAACATAAATAGCCCTCTGTAACTCAAGGTTCCTACCCATTAAACTATATAAACATAACCCTAACTTTAATATACCTAACCAAACTGGAACCCACAACCTCATGACAAATAAACTCAGGAATATTACCCATTAAACACAGGGTTGATATTGTATAAACATAATCCCTTTGTAACTCATGGATCCTACCCATTAAACTATCCATTAAGCTCATGGTAAACATCCTTTAAACATAAGGCTAACTTTACCCACAACTTCATGACAAATAACCTTCTGTACAGGGGATCCTACCCATTAAACTAAGGTTCAATAGTCTATAAACATAAGTCAGGATCCCATTAAGCTATCCATTAAGCTGAGGGTAGACAATCTTTAAACATAAGCTTGACTTTACCCACAACCTTGTGACAAATATTCCTCTATAACTCAGGAATTGTACCCATTTAAACTTTGTCATAATAAAACATATATAATTTCACAAAATAACAAATCCAATATTAACATTTTAGTACACGCTTGTGCAATTAATTGTATCATTTTTTTTCTTTTTACAATTTTATTTGTCAATATTTTATATAACAGTTATATGTAATCCAACTATTCATACTCATAATAATACTCTACAGACTAAATATGCTGCAGAGTAAACATAATAGACTAAATATCGACCGGGGGATATTAGATAAGAGAATATCGTTCCGGTGGTGTCAGCGAATGTACCTTCATTAAATACTCCTGCTGCAGTTGCGACTGCCTGCATGGAACTGCATTGATCATTACTCATTTCTTCATTCATTTGCATATGGAAATCCTCCTGATGTATGAAAATTGGATTGTCGTGATGTGTGAAAGATGGACCATAAGAAGAGTATCATTCGCCAGTGTGAAAAAATCGATCCTGATGTGTGAAAAATGGATCATCCTGTGTGAAAAATGGATCTTCCAGCACATAAGAAGAGTACGATTCGCCAGTGTTGTACAGCGAGTCAGCAGTGTTACTAGCAACGTTTATGATTGCTTTCGGGTACTTCTCTGTTCTCCCTACACGATTGAATATTCTGTACTTTCTGTTGTGGAACCAATAGAAGACTTTAGCGTCCTCCATTTCTCCGAACTCTTGTAGCTGAGCTGTTCTGAGCTGTGATTGTTTTGATTTCATGTCTGGAAGGTTTTACCATGCCAGACTAAAATTTGGGTATTAATATCCTCTTCTGTTCTTTTGTTGGTTTCCACCTCGACTTTGTTTTATGCCAGCTCCTTTCCTCATTCGCCGATGATGTACCTGTATGAAGAGGCCGAATTAACACGAGATTTGGAGAGGCATTGATTACAACTTATCATTCAAACGTGGTGAGCTACACTAATATTAAATAAACATATCAATTCCAAATCGATATTCCCATGCCTGCTGCTATAATCGAAGTTTCTTTATAAGAATAGGATTTGTCTACATCAACAATATAGTGGGGAGAACAATAATTCTATGCACATTATCTATCTAAATACCGTCCATTATACATTACGGCACAAATCTGACAACTGACGAAAAACGTTGTATTGGATTTATCTAAGATCACCCAAAACAAAAAGAAAAAGAATGATACGGCGGCGATGCTATCATATCAAATCAAAGAAGAAGAGGATGTTGGAGTTGCAGCACATACTCACCTTCGTAGCATGGTCTCTGGACGGAAATAGCTGAGGAATTTGACGATCCGTAGCCTTTATTGTCTGACGTTGAGGGCTTCACTTTGAACATACAAGTCCAACTATGCCTAGGCTTGGATTTCATGTTGTCCATCGCTGTTCAGTCTTCTTCAAATCAGTTGCTGCTACAGAAAAAACAGACAGTCAGTCACGATCAGTGGTGATGAATATATCGACTAGTAAAAGCTATACCTGCTATTAGCTAATACCAATCTGACAGAAGCCAGCCAGGGAATTGGTTTCTTTTATGGTTCAGGAAACATTTAATGATTGAATGCTATTCATATAAATGTCGGATTACAGCGAGGCCACGGGCTGCACGGGGAAGCGTTTTTGCTCGTAAGTTGTGTGAAGGAACTTCATTTCACTAGTGAATTTGAATTATTTTGCGTCTTTGTAGCCAGGTGGTGTTCGAACTGGTCAGAACCACATTTGACATTACTCGATGAATATTTTTCAAGGCGCGCAGAACAAGTTTACTAATAACAAAAACAATAATTGGGTGATTTTGGGATTTCTCTCTGAGCAGAGAATTATAAATCTGTAGTTTGTTGTGTTTTGCTAAACTGTTAAATTGTGTAATCCTCGGAACAAAAGGTTGTTTAACTTATCCCGGTATCTTTATTTAAATTATTTTTACTTTAGTATTATAAAAATTAAAATTACTTCATTTAAAAATTAGGTTTTTAATATTTATTTAATTTGATTTATTTATTTATATAAATTATCTTTAAATCTTTTACTTTTTAACTATTTTAATATAATATGAAAAACCAAATAAAACAATTTCATTTACATATAATGATTAAAATACAATAAAACTAATTTTTTTAAATTTAAAATTTTAATGTAAGTTTCAAATTTTTTTTTAAAAATAATTAGACCATTTTGAGTGATTGTGATTGTTTTTTTATTTAATTTATTATGAACATAAGAAACATATAATTGTTATTAAATATAAGAAAAAGATAATTGGAATTTTCCATTCTTAACTAGTTTAAGCTCTATACTATAAACTTGTAATATTTTTTATAATTAATTATGTATAAAGAACTATAAAAAATGTTTAAGGTCTCTATGGTTAACATATTTACAAAAAAATATTAAAATTAGATTTTTTGTTGGGACAATTATTTAAATTATTTTATGTTAAATTTATGAAGGTTTTATTATGGGGATAATAAGAATTTGTCATGGTTTGATATATGCATGACGTATGTAATTAAATAAAATCATTGTCAATTTGTCATAGTTTTGAAGTGTGTTGTCATAGTTTTGAAGTGTGTTTGATGTGGGCTACACTAAAATCAAGATTTAAGTTTTGTTTGATTTTAGTTAAAACAACCAAAATCCAAAGTATATGATTTATGAAAGTTACAAAAGTTAAGAGTTACTAAAATAAAATAAAAAATACATTGTTAGAGTTCTGACGTCACTTGACACACTTTTTAAGTGTGTTTGATGTCTTTTACACTCAAATCAAAGTTTAAAACAACTTAAGTATTTGTTTGAATTTTGAAGTGTGTGTGATGTTATTCCTACGTGTAACTCCTCTAAATTCCATAAATAAATAAAAGACTTATTACTTGGTGTTTAACCTAGGTGACAACATGGCTCATAGGTAACTTCTCTATTTAAAATTTATAACTAGTACTTACCATTCGATTTATGTCAACACAATTTCGAATAAATCCTTCATGGCTAAACCATTGGTGAACCATAATACTACTGGGTTATGGTTTGTGTCTAATGGTTTGGATTCACATAGGCTTCTTTTTAATAAAAAATGATTAATATATGCAATTTTTTATGACTATTTTTTATTTCGGTTTTTCCTTGGTTCTGTTTTGGTTCCAATTTTTGGGGTTGGATTGGTTTGGAAATTGGTATGGAAATTGGTCTCGAAGACTGCTACTGATAACGATGTGCTAGAATTGCACAAATTTCTATTGAACTAAGTTCTCTTGGTTTGTTGTAGGGGTATTCTCATTTGCTGTAGAAGTTGCTAAAATTTTAAGGGGATTTTCATTGGAGTGGACTTTGATTTACAAGATCAATATTCAAAGTGATATGACCGCATAATTAATATTGTTTTCTTTTTTAATGTCGTCTCTTCTATTTCTGCAACACGTTGACACTTCTATCATCCCCAGTGTGTATCAAAGCATATTGCTCTGGAATAGGAGGCATAATACCCTGAGAAAAAAATGCTAATGGAGGGGAGTTTACATGCCCTATTCATAAATGTTTTATAAATTGCAAGCAGACAGAAAACAAGGAAGATGAAAATATGTAATTTGCCATTTGTCGACGTTTTCCAAGAGCATATCATAGAAAATGCTTGCCAAAGTAAGTTATTGCCTTATTCTTTTCTAGTATTGCACTCTCTCTCACAGTCTCTCTATTTTACGTATTTCTTTGAGTAATTTAACTAGAATCGCTAAGGGAATTAAATTTACCCAATTGCATTTTAAGGTATGTTAATCTGCTTGTTGCATCTCAGATCCATTCTATTTGAAGATACATATGATAAGCCACAACGGGATTTGGGTGATCTCATCCCAAATAGGATTTTAATATACCATAGGTAAGCAATTCAATTCTTCGACTCATCCATAATTCTATTTAACTGAATGTTGTTTGCTTGTATCAAATCGTATGCTTGTGCTTAAGTAGCTTATTCCTAACAACTCCTTTGTTACAAAAAACATAAAATCGACATAGATTTAGAAATGCCATAAATTAATCACATAGTGTTCCCAGGGGTGTCTTCTATTGATAACAAAGTCAAAAGAAATCATGTAATTTCACCTGAATCTAGTACTTCAAAGTCCATTGTAAAAAGGGTCATAGATCCCTGTGAGCTCAACGAGGAGAAAATCCTTCAAAAACCTTCCATGAAAAAAGAAAAGAGCACATTGAGTGCACATGAAACTGCAACTGTAAAAATTCATGGGGCATCTCAAATGTTGAAGAAGATAACGAGGGAGAAAGATATATCTTTTTCTTTGAAGAAGGAAGATATGATTTCTACATCAGATCTAAAGAAAAGTTTAACACATAAGTAGAGTAAAACCACAGATTTGGTTCTTTTCAATAATAAAACATTCAAGATTTTATCTTCTTTTAAGCCATAAATTAAAAAAGTGCCCACTGCTCCTCCATCTTTGACGGAAAATGATGCCAAAACTTTGTGAGTATTTGTAGGATTTATGTTGTCATAGTTATTATTTTTATGTTTTTTGGGGGTATCAGCGAGACCTTATCACTCTATGAAATCTTATAACCTATATGCCCATTTTGCACAATGAAGCTTTTTTAGATTAGGATAAATACGTAACATGATCGATAATATGAAATGGTTGTAATTAAGCATCATATCATCTTAAAGGAAATGGTTATGACTATAACACTTGTTACTCTTACACTATTCTTGGAATCAATGTGTACATTACTTAAGCATACATAAGCTTTGAATTACAGGAGATTTAATATGTATAGATTAGGAGCTTATAGAAACATCTTATTAGTGATACAACATTAGCTTGTTTCTAATATGATTAACTATTGATCACAAATATCTGTGTAAGATATTATGGAGATTACTATATGTATATAAACTAGTGGTTACATTTTTATTCATATGAAATTGGGGATTAACCCTATTGGTGCTTCTCTTAATCGTCATAGAGGGATTTAGACTATGTGATACGACTATTGAATATTTTCTAGTTACCTATGTTATGACAATCTAACTAGTAGTGATGACGTGATGACTATGCTTACTCTGCTAATAAAGGTTAGTCTATATGAATTGCTACTTATCTATTCCTTTTCCTATATATAGGTAATTTCTATTTTCCTCTATTCCGTGTGATTCCCATAGGTCGTTCACCAAATACATGCCTAATATAGGAATAATTTGCATATTAATGGGTATACTACTCCCTTATTTTAACAATAGTATTTATTAGATTAGCTTGTACATGACTACCCACTCCTTTTTATACAGAGGATCTAAAAGCTGGAGCTTGCTTGCTGTGAACTAAGCGCTTGGTTGGTAGAGTATACTAATGGTAATATTTTACCTTAATTAATGTTTATATACTAGATATGTCAAGTTTGATCACTACCTAACACTTATTGCTGGTTGACGAAGGCGAATAGAAGAAATATGGTGTACAAGTTGTAGCTCAAATGACATAGGTAATCAATAGTGATATGTAACTAGTTACAACCCCATAGTAGTAAGATGAGCTATCCGTATGGGTTGTAATCTTGAGCATTATCAATAATAATGGGGTTTACTCTCTATTCTAACCATACATAAGTTATATGCAGGATCTCTACTAATATAGTGTTCGATATTACTATGGACCCAAGTAGTGTATAAGTTGTATTACGGTATTCATTCTACTTGATCTGATATGGAACTCATATGATACTAGCTCGATATAGTGTAATTACCATGGATTCACTCTAAAAAATCATTGTAATTGCATAAGATAGGTTATATGTAGTTATACATCTTAAGTAGATTACCTTGTCTCTTATATTGGAATAATGAAACAAGTGTATTTTTAATGATTGTTCGTAACTAGTAGTAATCTAATACCTATTATAAACATAACGTCTTATGATAACACCCACTATATTTCATGTAATGTAATGGGATTTATTAGGTTATCACTATATCTTAATACTCTTAGTAATAAACATACCTGTAATCAGAGTCATGAGTATAGGAAATAAGTGTAATCATTCTGATCTGGAGTTGTAAACGATGTACTATTTATGTAGAAAGCTTTTGGTTACTAGTGTGTAAAAGGACTGTTACTTGTTCTCTAATCTCTTATAAGTCCCATTTGTGTTAAAGGTTGATAGTGTTGATTATATATATATCTATAATGAAAAAGCACAGTTCGCGTGTCACTAGAGGTAACATCTAACTCCAAGTTGTTCTAAGCATAGGGTATGTAATGTCAAGCCCAGTGATACCTTTGTGATAAACTTAGTATGAACACCATATCAAGTAAGCACATAATGTTCAGCTATACAAACATGGAATCCATATGTATTAGTATCATTAAGTTCTAGGTTAGTATGATTCTGTGTGTTACAATATTATAATATCATAAGATTACAAGATTATGTCACAAGTAAAAGCTGAATATGCATGATGTGTTTTATTAGCCTAATAACCATCGCATTATAACCATTTAATTAATTTCATCAAAGTTGTAAAGATATAAAAAGCTTAGCTTACTCTCTACCAATAGGTCCCTTCTGTAATGTTACGTATTTGGTATAATGAATAACACTAATGGAATGTGTTGTATATAACACTAATGGTTACTAGTCTTCAGTAGGATCATAATCTAAGTGGTTCGGAAGTCTCGCCTACCAAGGTAGGTCAGTGCGTCATGTGGAATTTAAACCATTTTTTCCTTAGCGAGGAGGAGAACAATACTTACGGCACAACGTGACAAAAAGTTAGAAGAAACTTTTGATATTTTGAATCCACATCTGAACTGCTTCCAAATCATTTATTCATATAGATAGTACCTCAACTCTCCAAGAAAATGGGGGATTTATTGCTTCTTGGCTTATGGAGTTCATACTTCACTAATTATCTACTCTTAGTTCTTTTTTACGATCCTCCCTCTGAATGAACTAAAGTGGAATGAATGAATTTGAATGATGATTGGCCTTACTAATATTGACTTAGTGAATTTTAGTGATTTTTCTAAGCATTTATCTAGTCTTTACTTCTAGATATTATTTTTGTGAATTGCTTTGTTGTGAAAAGTTCCTCTATTAAATTAACTCTTTATAATGGTGCTTAGCGAGATTTCATTTTGTGATATAGGGTCTTGGCTATAATTGAGAGAGATATAGCTAGCATTAGTTTAGATGATGTGTGCGCAAAGTACCAAGTGCGTTCAACACATAAGAAGTATAGCATGAGGACCGTGGATAAAACTATTACTCAAGGAAAGGTTGAGGGATTAGTTGAGGTATGTCTATTTATACTTTGAACATAGCAAGATTGTCCATATGGGTGCTAAGTATAAATATTTTATGATTGAATGCAATATACCTTCAATTTTTTTGTAACTAGCTTTAAGTTTTTTCCCCATAATGTTCAGTCATCTTTGAAGAAACTTGAAGAAGGTGGCATCATAAACGATGCCCAAGTTGTTTGTGAACGAGATTTGCTCTCCAACAAATGTATAAATGGAAGGTTAGATTTTTTTTGTTGATAGATTGAATATTGTTTTCTATAAAATGGATTTTCTTGGTAGTTTTCTTACATTCCTGGGTTAGTCCAGTAAGACGATCAATTGGAAACTCACTTTCACATTTTATACTTGGTTTTTCCTACCTTTTCTAAAGTTGTGGGTAGTCATCAAAATGTTTTTTCTTTAGTACATGATGGAGTTGTGTAATTGTCTCTCCATGGAGGTAGCCATTGTGACATGGGATTTTTATTATTTGAAATAGTAAATCAAAAGATCCATGAAATAAATAGTTAAATATTATTGTGAGTGATAAATTATCATATTAGCATTGGCAAAAGTCTACAATGATCATATGCTAGATCTATTTTCACACATCTCAAATTTAGAAATCTGTTTTTATTTCTTTTCTAAAACTGCATCGTATATTGCTTTTCTACACAAAAACTGAATAGAGTAAATTTTTCTTATAAAACATTATACATACAACTTGTCCCTACATATTCAAGGAGTGCTAATGTATCAATGTTAGCCCCATTATCAAGGAAGACAAGGGACCCTAGTATCAGTGGTGTATTGTGTCATAAGGGGTATTAGCTGGAAATGTTAACTTTTATACATCATTTTATATTTATTTCTAATCCTTCATTTAAATCAATCTCATTCTGATATGATTATGTTCACATTCTAATGTTGTCAGTCGATAAATATTGGAATTCCCTTCTCCTCCTATGGTATATCCCACGTGTATGCATCTTTCAACTTTGTAATTTGAAAGCCATTCGTATTTTCTAAGGACTCGAATAATTATGAAAATGTACTTTCATTTTAATACTTTTCAGTGTCCAATATATGTCCCATTTATGCAACACTAGAAGTTTGGTGACAAAATATTTACTTTGGATTATTCTATGAGTCTTTTCTCTCATATATATTTGTCATAGTATTTTATTCTATATTCTATGATTCACATAGTATGAGTCTCTTTTCTCTTATATATTTGTCTTAGTATATTATTTAATACATTCTATGATTGCCGTAGTTAAATTTTAGGTGCAAGGATGGTAATATATTCTTATTCGAGTCATTTTAATTTTTCCATGTTATGTAATTTCTTATGACCCTTTTTGATGGTCACAAACATTAGACACATGCTTTCCATTCCTATAACTTTATGGTTTTTTCACATTTTGCATCATTCAAGCATACAAAATAATGATTATCAAGTTACTATAGATACATGATGGCTTACCTTGTAATGGTCCTTCAAGTCTTTCAAATACATTTATTAAGTGTAATAAGGACTTGAAGGACTACTACAGGGTAAGCCATTATGGACCTATGGTAACTTGAGAATCATTATTTTGTATGCTTTAAAGATGCATAATTCATTTGAATATCATCATTTTCAAGCAATAACAACTCCTTATAGGGTGCTACCTCAATGGTAGAGCACCTGCCTAATTATAGGCAGGAAGTTAGTGGTTCGATTCCTCCAAGCCCTATCATAAATTTGTGACTACCAGAAAGACTAAATTCACAAATATATGACTATTAGTAGTTGGTTTCTCGTATCTTAGTTGTATTTAGATTAGTCATTAATATGTTATAATCTAGTAGTTTATTTAGTTGTATATCTAGTCATTAATTGTTGCAATCAATGACTAAATCAATGAATAAATCATTGGTTATCAATGACTAAACAAGTGACTAAATCATTGACTATGAATGACTAATAAGTCAAGCTATTAGACTAAGTGAAATACGACCAAGTTAGTCAAGCTATAAGATAGTGTAAATTAGCTACTATTAGTGGCCGACTAAAAAATAGTCGTTTACAGCCTGATTTTAGTGATTTTTTTAGTCATGAACTTCTCATTTTGTACTAATGAACTACGAAAATGAAAAAATGCTACAAGTTTCTATGGCAGGGTGGTGTGACACTACTATAACTACCACTTCAAGATATGTACAAGACTTTAAAACTAGTTTTTTTTCCTTGTTACAAGTTTTGTTGTATGATTACGTTGTTGGTTATATTATTCATATTAGTCATATTCTAGTAGGGAAAAGGAAACATGAGTATCGTCTCTACTTTGATATTGAAAACTGAATGTTAGCATTTCTTTCATTTGTGCACAGATTTATGGTTATGTTATCGCTAAAACCAGTAAATAAACAATCTTACGTTTATGATAAACTATTTTAAAAATATGTACATCTAAGTTTATCAGTGATTTATTTATTAAATAGCAACAAAACTTCTCCAAGATTATTATTGTTATACTTTATGAGAAAATTACAAGGATCGAATATATGTATCTTTAATTCTATTGAAAAAAAACTATCTAGACTTAGCAAACCTCCGATCGATAGTCATCGTTTATATCAACTCAAGCACAGTAACAGGGTTCCAAGTAAGTCATGGTAAATGTCAAAATTAATACCAGAAAGCGTAACTTAACAATCTACGATAATGCAAAATCCTTAAACACATTATCCTCACAACGCACTCGAAACATATAACTTACAACAATGCAAAACCCTGATACGCGTTTAGAAAAAATAAGGTGAACATAACGTAAGCGTTCTCCCAAAATCAGTGGTCTCAGAGTCAATAAAAATATTACAGATTGGAATTTTTAAAATATATGCACAGAATACATTTGTTTTTACAACGGATCAAATAGAAAATAAACATTGATAAGAAGTAAATACTATATACACAAATGATAGAAACAACATATATTTCAAATTTGAAATGAAATTAAAAGTCGATATAACTGTGTATAAATTGCACTTTTATATTGTTCATTAAAAGTCGGATTTAAAACCAACAACCAAGCCCTTCAATAGTTAGTATAAGATAAGTCAAACCGTAATAATATTAAAAAAAAATTCCCATAATGTTGAATGGCTTGAGTTAAAGAATCCAACAGAAACCCTTTGGAACATTACACCCAACCTCTAAAGCCTCTGTAAAAAATGACCAATACTTTCACGCCCAACTAAAATAGAAAGGCCCTTCCAAAGAGCAGTAAATAGAGATATAACCAACATTTTAAGCCATCAACTCAACTTTAGGATTTTTGGAAACGTGTCCAAGCAGATAAACCTGTGAAGTGTGCATTTATTTTGGTTAGTATGAGATTTTATACATTGGTGCATAATATATAAAATTAATAGTCAGAACTAAGACTATTACCTGCAGTATTTTCGTGTATGGAAAACCCAATAGTGTTAGTAGATGATAAACTAAAATTATGAACAATATAAATCAATGGAATGGAGAATGTATTTTTAAGAATGCTCATACAGGCTGGCTGCAACCTCACAACCCCCACTATAAGCTCTGAAGTGAGATGGAACTGTGAGGGAGATACCTCACTGAGACAAAAACCTACATCATTCTATAAGGAGAAAAGTGGCCAACATTCAAGGGAATTAGTTATTTTTTTATAAAATTTTTAGAAAAGAATAAAAGAAGGGGGATTCTAAACAGAGCTTGCAGAGATCATCTTGGGTTAATGCTCTAAATGAAATTCTTGAGATAGTACAGAGCTGCCAGAGAAAATCTTTTTCATCTTGGGCTCTGTTTTCATAACTATCAGTGAGGCATGTGAGTGTGCCATGTTATGAGATAACTTATTCCCTCTAATACTGGTGGCAACTTCAGGTTGTGGAGAGACTACTTTAAAACTAAGAATCTAGGAAAAGGGGTGAAACTAAGCAACTAAAAATATGCTACAAGTTTCTACGATAGGGTGGTGTGACACTATTACAACTACCACTTCGAGATATGTAGAAGACTTTAAAACTAATTTTATTTTTCTTGTTATAAGTTTTGATGTATGATCAAGTTGCTGGTTATATTATTCATATTAGTCATATTCTAGTACGGAAAAGGAAGCATGACTATCATCTTTACTTTGATATTGAAAACATAATGTTATCACTTCTTTCATTTATGCACATATTTAGGGTTAGCGTTATCGCTAAAACTAGCAAATAAACAATCTTACATTTTCGATAAATTTTTTTAATAATATGTACATGTGAGTTTATCATTGATTTATTTTATTATCTAGCAACGAAACTTCTGCAAGATTATTATTGTTATACTTTACGATAAAATACAAGGGTCAAATAGATTTATCTTTAATTCTAGTTAAAAAAAAACCTATCTAGAATTGCCAAAATGCCGATGGACAACCTTCATTTATATCAATGCAACTAGAGTAACACAGTTCCAAGTAAGTCATAGTAAATTTCTAAATTAATACCAGAAAATGTATCTAAACAATTTCCAATAATGCAAAATGCTAAAACGAGTTAGCTTCAAAATGCACAGGAAACATATAACATACAACAATGCAAGACCCTGAAACGCGTTAGTTTTTGAACGCAATAGAAGAAATAATGTGAACAGAACCCAAGCGTTCTCCCCAAATTGGTGTTCTCACAGTCAATAAAAAAAATTACAGATACAATTTAAAATATATGCAGAGAATACATTTCTTATTACAAAGGATCGAATAGAAAATAAACAATGATAGGATGTAAAGACCATATACACAAACACTAAAAACACCAAATATTTGGATTAGGTGCCATGGGGGCTTTCTTGAACCCATACAATGGCTTCCTCATCTTTCATACCATGGAAGAATCATCAGTGTACCCCTTAGGTTGTAGCATGTATATTTCTTCTTCCAATTTACCACGTAGAAATGTGCTTTTGTCTCTTCTCTCCGGAGGAAGAGATACATGATCCAATGTCCCATTATTTTGCAGTGACTCATATTCCTTATCGATGGATGCCTTCCTTGGTGTATCATGGCAAGCCACTTTGTAGAACTATTTATCAAACCCCACCATCATGTATTACCTATCTAGGAGTTTATAGCACGTCTCTATGAGAAGTGGATTTGTATGACATAGCGCAAGGTTCTCATCTTGAAATTGATATTTGGTTCTCCTTTTGTGAGATGAATCTCCACCGATGTTCCCAACAACCTCAAAGACTTTATTAGCCCATTTAGGCCTAGGATAGGAAGTAGAGATTGGATCTCGATCCCAACTTGTTTCAAATGCATCCTTAATATCGATATCTGATTCAACTTGGTCCTCATCTTCAAATTGTGGGCCTAAATAATCATAAAAACAATTTAGGTAGAATAGATTTACCTTCCCTTTTAACTAGCTACAGATCTTGGAATGAATCTCAGTATGGAAAAAAACATAAGAACATATATTCCTTAGAAATATGATTTGTGACACCTTGAGATATAAGCTTCCTAGTAGAGATATCAGAGATCTCAACCGTGTCAGGTTCAAAAACAACTCTCTTTGGCGAACCAGTATGTGTCATCTGGTAAAGAGATAACAAAATTTTTGCTCAATAAGGTTCATACAAAACAATTTTGAACATTCCATGGTCTAATTATATTGTACCCTTCCCTTCATCTTATATCTGAGTATCATCTTCCATGTAAATACTTGGGCCATGAGTGAGATTTAATGAAGAAAATGATTCTTTGGAGAAAACCATGTGGTTGGAGGCTCCTGAACCAATTAGGAAGGGTTGATATGTTGAAAACCCATCCTTTAGTTCATGACATCTCTCATGATAATTGGTCTTTCTTTCAGGGTCAGTGTAACACCCTAGTTTTGAACCCATTTGCATTAAATGTATATGATGTATATATTGTAAATAATCATGGTGTGGACCTAAAGGAAAAATCCCCACCATTGATTTAACGTTCTATGTTTCGGCGACTAAAATCATTGCCAATGGTATTTCACGCTAGCCAACACATTATAATTTTGGCATCATGTAAATATGCAATTTAATTGAAAACCCCAACTAGTAATGTCTACAACAAATAATGAGATGGGGGCATGACTTCCTAAGGATAAGGAGGGGGAAATATTTAACCTCTGGGGCCCATGGGAAAAATCCAAATGTCAATGGAAGAAACCATTAAACTGTTGACTACCTTTATTGTCGCATTCATTCAATCATTTAATTTTTCTAGAAATTGGTTGAAGTAGTTATTGCATGGGGATGGGAAGAGTATGGGGAGGAAATTGAAATTTGGGGAAACCCATTTTTGAGGAAAAACGTTTTTGACTTTTGGGGCAAGTTAACACTAAAAATGTATGCCCATTTAGTCATACGACTACATTTTCCATTTTTCCTCACCATTCTCCTTCATGTAGCTGAAGCTTCATGTCTGTTCATCCTTCACATGGGGAGTCATTTTTCTCATTTTTGCATGCCCAAAAATTCATTTTGGTATTGTTCAGTAAGTGGGAAAGGAAGGTTTATGTTTTCCTGGGTTTTCATTGATTCTCCAATGGATGGGAACATTTTTTACGTTGCTGAGTGGTCAAGAAGCTAGATTCACATTTTGGGGTTTATAACAGTCATTTTGGCTCCCGTATTGCCATAGTCGCCTTCATAAATTAGAAATAAAATTTGGGTTTTTGCAGAGGTATGTTTTGACTCAGTGGTGTCATTAAACAATTGTTAAACAAGTCAAATCTTGTGCAGGTGTCGATAGCTCTGTGGTTGAGCTCACTAGCATAGCAACCAAGCCTTTCCATCCCTTTGGTATCCTGATAGACCCAAACATAGCTTTGGACTGGTTGAGAGTTAACATATCTTTGGTTATGCGTGAGCCTCCTTGATTTCCTTATTCCTTGTGGGAATCATGCCCAACTCAGGGGTGGAACGTTGCAGCAACATAGCTGGTTGCAGGATGATCTTCTTCATAAGATAAGTATTCTTGTGTTTAAATCTTTGCATTTACATTTGATAATTAATTACAATGAACATGTGAATGAATTGAATAAAATTTGCTTCATGGGGCTAGTTTCCCAGATTAGATAGCAGCAATAGATGCGTCCTCTCTCCCGTAGAGGGGCACAGACGTGAAAAGCAATCTTCCTTATGCCATCAAGAAGTGTGGAAAATTTATATATTGTTTTCTAAATATATTTTTTCTCTGAATGGTTTCCTTTATTACAATACGACCAACTAATCTATTCAAACCTATTCTACTTGTCCTCCTTGGAACCTGAGGCTCCACCTAATGGATTAAACTCCTCCTTTGGCTCAAATCCAGTATTATCTTTGTCCTTTCCCTTCAGTCTTCCAATATCCTGTGCATTCTTTTTCTCCCCATCCAGAAGAGCTAGATCTTTGGAGGCTTTTAGTGTTGCCATATGGAACGACCTATCTTGATCTTGAATAAAGCATTCACTGAATGCATCAAATTAGGGAATTCACTAGTTTTGGGTTGTCAATCTACTAGCGTAGAAGGAGGACAAAAATATAGAACGTTCATAGCCAAGCTTTCTAAGAATTGATATCACCAATTACTCATCCTTCTTGTCAATTGCACACTCCTTGCACTACATGAGCAAAGACTTGAACTTGGAGAAGAACTATTGGAGGGTTTCAAAGCTGTTGGGTTCAAGAGAAATCAACTAATTCTCCAAAATGTTCCCTCTTTGCTCATCCTACTTTCCAAAAAATGATTCGAGCTTATGCCATACTTCCCTCGGTGTTTTCAATCCATCAATGTTGAACAATAACTCCATGGAGATATGAATGCACATAAAACCAAATTCTTCATCCAATTTGTTCAGCTACTTAGATTTCTCTAAAGGTTGTTAGGGTTCGACCTCCTTTCCCATAGTGACCCTTTAGAGACCTTTGTTGCACAACAAAATCTAAATATCTCCCCTGAAATCAAGTTAATTAAAGAGTTTGAGGATCCTTAGTGTCAAGGATGTTGAATTCTCCTTTTTTTGTCTTCAGGAGTATCATAATTCTTTTCAACTCTTCAAATAACTTGCAAAAAACTCTCAATTTCAAAGGTAAGTCAGTTCAATCACACTCTGCTTCAACATGCACACATTATCAAGGTGGTTCATACCAAGCTAGACTTCCCTCAATAAATCCAAAGACAACAAGGCAAAGATACCAATATTTATGTGGAATGCAGTTTCTTATGAGGCATCAATCGAAGTTTTTATGGATTGAAATTGGCATTACCTTCTCTGCTACCATGTAAAATTATCAAAGCCATGGGACTATTTGGCTAGATTGAACCTCACTGTGAAAATAATGAACAAATGAGGGAAAATTTTAACGCAAGAACCGTAAAAAAGTAATGGTGAAATTATTCATACAAGAGGCAAAATGAATCCTCTAACCATAACTCCGTAAGAACTAACATGTATGTAATACATCCATAACAAAATGAAGACAATTTGAATCCTCTAAGAGTGGCTCGAATTCCACGACTTGGAATCCATAAATCACTACCTCTTGAAAATCACCACTAGAGGCTCACTAATGCAACTCGAGACAACTAAAACACATTACAATCACTTAACTCACCAAGGCATGTGAGCAAAGGAATCCAATCTCCCTAAATCATGCAAAGTTGGCGCTAGGCTAAGTGAAGTTGATCTAACTCCGGCCCATCATAGCATAACTCAACACAAACTAGGGTGAACTGGTGGTGGGACTGCCATGAACTAGTGTGGGTCCTAAAATATAGGGATTGTCCTATGGACCTCGATCGAGCTCCTAAACTTGTGCTGAGTGGAAAATCAAGTTGTAGGTATACTCGAGATAATTTCTCCATGGCACTGTTAAAGTGGCAATATATTCTTATGCTAGGAAAGGGACATTTATTGGCATTTACTTTTATGTGATTAATTACAATAATTAATCATTTAGAATATGCATATGTTTTATATCATTATCTCAAACACATTTAAACAAAATTCTCAAAATCATAAATTTTTCATAATTATTTGAGTTACTGAATATGTGTTTTAGTGAAGGATTATTTGTTATCAATCTATGGGTTTGAAGTGTGTGTTTGATGTTACTTGTGAATATGTTTATAGTCAAATCAAGCTTTAAAGTGTACTTATTTTAATGTATATTAAATAATGCTTAATATTAAAGAAATCCATTATATAGGAGTCTTTGATGTAAGCAACACTAAAATTAATATTTTAAAGAGTGTTTGATATATTTAAAAGGAAACAAAAACCTTACCATATAACAATACCAATCAATAATTTTCAAAAAAATAAAAAATTAGCAAATAAAATTATTTTTTCAAAACATTTATCCAAATTTTTTAAATATATTAAATATAAACAACTCGATATAAATAAAATTTTATCCTAATTCATTATCTATCAAACAAATATTATTCAAAAAATTTCTAATTTATAATATATATTCACCACTAATAAAATAACAAATGCCTCCTCCAAAGTGCTCCATGGTACAAAATAAAAGAAATTACAAATCCAAAATATTGAATTGCTAATAAATACTAAAATATCATTCGATAAAATGTTGTATTGGGAGATATTATAAAAGAACATTCGCTAATGTAAAAAATATGGGTTGACTATCGTCTATTGGTTTATGTTTATAAGCCTATTATTTTGACAGGTAATAAATGATGTCTTTGTGTAAATGTTGTAACTGACTAGTAATTGGTTTTTTACTTGTTTTTCAGTAAAGTCAATTCTAAAAAGTTAAAGAGAAGGAAGAACTGCAATACACCGTCATATACATTGTATATCTATTTCCTTCTAGCAAAACAATATAAAACAATTATATGACCGAAGTTCAGCAATATGAGTTAACTGAGTTGAGATGTTAAAAGAAACATGGCCTTAATAAGTTGTATTGGTCTGTTTGCAAATAGGTGGAGTTTGCCGCATGTGAGGATGTTGTTTATAAAGTCAATAAACGTTTACAAGGTTAATAAAATGTCAATTCCTCTTTCCAGATTCAATACTGTCCTTGCTAAGATTCAAAGGTTTGGTAGATGTTTTAAATATAGATTAACAACCAGAAAAGAATTTTGAGCTCGTAGATGCACAGCCACTTTGATATTTGTAAAATGCAGTGGAGGGAAGATGGAGCATTACAATGACCTTTAACAACTGCCAGAACATTTAAATTTTTGTTATAGACACTATAATTTCCTTCTTCCCCAAAGTCAAAGTTAAGAACGATCTTAAACATCAAGTTTGATAGAGAAGTAAAGTTATATACAGAAATAGAAGCCAACACAAAATTTGACATATTCAAACTAACCAACATTTTGCAAATATAATGGCAATACAGAAATACAGTCCAACTACAATGGAAATAAAGCTAGCTATAGATATAAAGCTAGATAATGAAAAGTATGCAGATATAAAGCTAGATAACAAAGAGTATGCAAATATAAAGCTAGCTACAGAAATAGGAGTCTCAACACAAATTGACATATTTGAGATAAGCAACCGCAGGTAATTCCAAATCGAACTGAAACAGCAACCATCGGCCACCATGGATGAGTAGCGAGCTTTTCATATCTGAAATATTCAATAGAAACACAGCAGTTGAGTAAAATTCGACCCTATATCTAGAAATATTTCGAGAACTATTCAAAATTTAGCCGTATCGAAATTTGCTTGGGCATCATATATACCACGTAATACTCAGCTCCTTGCTGCAGGCATTCCAAGGTGAACCCCCATTCATTCACTAAAACCGGCTCGCCTGTGGAGTGAAGCAAAACTGCATTTTCGCCAAAGGCATCCCTTACGTTTATTGATCCCACACGAACTTCAACAGGGATCTTATTTATCAGTACAGGTATTAAATGCTCGTAGCTGAAGCTCCCGCGTGTTCCTGTAGGAAATATTAGCAGTCATAGATATATATTATGTTTGCAAAAGCACTAATTGTGTCAATGGGATATATCAATCAACTTTGCGTGTTGGTTTTAATGGAAATTTCTTTTTGCCACACAAGAAATTTAGAAGCTCTGTCAGCCATGGATGATTCTGCTCCTTGTGTGTTTGATGGAGGGAACTAAAGAATCAACCATCCAAATAAGTTTGGTCCTAACTGTCTATAAACATAAATGATAAGCCTGCCTTAGATAGAGCCAACGGGACTAATACTCATCATGTCATGAAAAATAGCCTTTTATAACTGAGTGATCCTACTCACTAAACTATCCAGCCTGACTTTAATAGATCCAACGAGAGTGAAACTCTCAGTCTCATCACAAATAGCCCTTCATCCTAAAATACCCCTTTGTAACTCAGAGATCCTATTCATTAAACTATCTATTAAGCTTGGGGTAGACAGTGTGTAAACATAAGTGTGACTTTAATAAACCCAATCAAACTAGAACCCACAACCTCATCACAAATAAATAGCCCTCTCTAACTCAAGGGTCCTACCCATTAAAATCTATAAACATAAATAGCCCTTTGTTACTCAAGGGTTCTACCCATGAAACTATATAAACATAACCCTAACTTTAATAGACCTAACCAAACTGGAACCCACAACCTCATGACAAATAAACTCAGGAATATTACCCATTAAACTATCCATTAAGCTCATGGTAAACATCCTTTAAACATAAGGCTAACTTTACCCATAACTTCATGACAAATAACCTTATGTATAGGGGATCCTACCCATAAAACTAAGGTTCAATAGTCTATAAACATAAGTCACGATCCCATTAAACTATCCATTAGGCTGAGGGTAAACAATCTTTAAACATAAGGGTGACTTTACCCACAACCTTGTGTCAAATAACCTTCAGGGATCTTCCCCATTAAACTAAAGGTCTGTACTGTATGCACATAAACCTAACTTTAATACAACCAACCAAATTGGATCTTACCCATTAACTAAAGGTAGACACTCTATACACATAAGCCTAACTTTAATAGATCCAACCAAATTGAAACCCACAACCTTGTGACAAATATTCCTCTATAACTCAGGAATTGTACCCATTTAAACTTTGTCATAATAAAACACATGTAATTTCACAAAATAACAAATCCAATATTAACATTTTAATACATGCTTGTGCAATTAATTGTATAGATTTTTTTTTTTTACAATTTTATTTGTCAATATTTTATATAACAGTTATATGTAATCCAACTATTCATACTCATAATAATACTCTACAGACTAAATATGCTGCAGAGTAAACATAATAGACTAAATATCGAACGGGGGGTATTAGATAAGAGAATATCGTTCGGGTGGTGTCACCGAATGTACCTTCATTAAACACTCCTGCTGCAGTTGCGACTGCCTGCATGGAACTGCATTGATCATTCCTCATTTCTTCATTCATTTGCATATGGAAATCCTCCTGATGTATGAAAAATGGATTGTCGTGATGTGTGAAAAATGGATCGTCCTGTGTGAAAAATGGATCATAAGAAGAGTACCATCCTGATCGCCAGTGTGAAAAAATCGATCCTGATGTGTGAAAAATGGATCATCCTGTGTGAAAAATGGATCTTCCAGCACATAAGAAGAGTACGATTCGCGAGTGTTGTACAGCGAATCAGCAGTGTTACTAGCAACGTTTATGATTGCTTTCGTGTTCTTCTCTGTTCTCTCTACACGATTGAATATTCTGTACTTTGTGTTGTGGAACCAATAGAAGACATTAGCGTCCTCAACTTGTCCGAACTCTTGTAGCTGAGCTGTGATTCTTTTGATTTGATGTCTGGAAGGTTTTACCATGCCAGACTCAAATTTGGGTATTAATATCCTCTTCTGATTAATATCCTCTTCTGTTCTTTTGTTGGTTTCCACCTCGGCTTTGTTTTATGCCAGCTCCTTTCCTCATTGGCCGATGATGTACCTGTATGAAGAGGCCGAATTAACACGAGATTTGGAGAGGCATTGATTACACTAATATTAAATAAACATATCAATTCCAAATCGATATTCCCATGCCTGCTGCTAAAATCCAAGTTTCTTTATAATAATAGGATTTGTCTACATCAACAATATAATGGGGAGAACAATAATTCTATGCACATTATCTATTTAAATACCGTCCATTGTACATTACAGCACAGATCTGACTACCGCCGAAAAACGTTGTATTGGATTTATCTAAGATCACCCAAAACAAAAAGAAAAAGAATGATACGGCGGCGATGCTATCATATCAAATCAAGGAAGAAGAGGATGTTGGAGTTGCAGCGCATACTCACCTTCGTAGCGTGGTCGCTGGACGGAAATAGCTGAGGAATTTGACGATGCGTAGCCTTGATTGTCTGACGTTGAGGGCTTCACTTTGAACATACTAGTCCAACTCTGCCTACGCTTGGATTTCATGTTGTCCATCGCTGTTCAGTCTTCTTCAAATCAGTTGCTGCTACAGCAAAAACAGACAGTCAGTTACGATCAGTGGTGATGAATATATCGACTAGTAAAAGCTATACCTGCTATTTGCTAATAATAATCTGACAGAAGCAAGCCAGGTAACGACTCATGAATTCTTCATTGAGAGATGATAATTGGTTTCTTTTATGCTTCACGAAACATTTAATGATTGAATGCTATTCGTTAAAATGTCGGATTACAGCGAGGCCACGGGCTGCACGGGAAGCGTTTTTGCTCGTAAGTTGTGTGAAGGAACTTCATTTCACTAGTGAATTTGAATTATTTTGGGAGTGGGCTAACGACGCGACGATTTTGCCCGGCGGCAATCGTCGCGCCGGCGATCCGACCGCCGGACCGGCCAATCTCCCCGTTGCCGGCACCCCATATTTCTTCAAAACTCCGTTCTCCATCATCGGCCGTCTATTGTCGCCGTTAACCCCCGCCGTCCATCGCCGTCTCCCCTTCTCCACGTCCTCCACGTCCGTCCTCTTTCCCAATTCAAACAAAACTCCCGCCGAACGAGCCCTGTGAAACAAAAGCTCGAAAGAGCTTGGATTCGATAACTGTCTGCTGCTCGTCATGGGATTGAGATATGGGCATCAAGATCGGAAGATCGAGTACGTTTTCAAGATGGTGATTATTGGTTTGAGCTACATTCATCAAAGCCCCATTAAGCTACATTCATCGAGCAAGCCTCTGTCCATGTATTCCAGCACGAACTGAATCTCCCCCCAGGTCATAGACGCCATGGCACTTCACCGCCTCCATCAGGCACTGGTCGAGGAGTTTGAGGCAGTACTGAACGGTGAAGGTTCCAGCCTCCATGATAGTAATAATTGGTCCACTTTCAATGAGCCCAATATATTTGCAATTATAGGATATGATTTTGGCTTTTTTCCACCTCAACGATGCTCCCAGCCATTCGGAATTTGTACTGCTGGAAACTCAACTATCGAGCCTTATATTGTTGGCCACCATGTCTTGCTAGCGCATTCGGCAGCTGTGGAGCTGTACAGGAAAACATATAAGGTTCTTTTACCCTTTGATCTCTGTTCATCTCATGCTAGGTGAGATTTTTATGGATAACCAGGGTGGGCATCTCGATTCCTCTTAATAGCATATCAGTTTAAGAGATTGTCTAATTTTGTTCGCGAATGCAGGTAGAGCAAAAGGGTTGGATTGGATTAGTAATTTTAGCAAATTGGATGATACCTATTACCAATAAAACCACAGATGTAGCTGCCACTCACAGAGCAAATGATTTTATGGTGGGTTGGTAAGTTTACTTCTTTCACAGTGAATTCTCAAGTTAAC
>LPNX010849384.1:68568-83553 GCA_001517045.1 Pseudotsuga menziesii
ATACCTTAATTCATGCTTCTCCAAGAGTTGTTCCTCTGCTCCTTTTAAACCATTTTTTTTAAAATTCAACATACATGCACCATGCATTATAAGTAACTAAGTAACTATAGATACACCACACATCTAATCTCGTAGATCATTCACTCTCCTATAAAGCGCTTTCATAGTCTAGGTCATTTGTCTTAGCTTCATCTCTCTTTATATCACAAATATCCAAGTTGCATGGTCATAGTTGCATGCAACAATCATAGCATAAAACAAATCACTCATATGCACAAGGTCCTTCCGTTATCGCTAAAAATTCCTCGGGAGACAATTATAACCTCTAACTCTAGAAGGGATTTCATAAGCAAAAGCATACCCTACCATTCATAATCCATAGGCCTATCTTGAGAGAGATAAGCTTATATGTTTATGTTAGCCTTACACATATTATATTATAATAAATATAATGCGTACACTAATACAAATAAAAATCAAAATAATACCAATTTTATAATGCAAGGTTACATGTAATATGGTAAAAACTCCATTTTCAAATACTCCATTTTTTCCTATTTTACATTGATTATAATACAAAACATCATCATTATAAAAGTTTCTAGATGTAAATGTTTTTTATTTATTTATTTATATCAAAACGAAATAATAACATTTATTTTCATTTATATTATACTATGCATACATACTTGATGCAACTTCTTTATATACCTTTTCATCCTAAATATAATCTCCCACAACCACTTTGTCTATTACATGTCTCGACATGCTAAACCATAAGCATTGCTTCACAATGATAATTGTATTTCCAACACATCAAACCTCTTACATTTCTCCATACTAAATCATTGACAATTTCATACAATTACAATTCCAAATTAAGAATGTCACAAGACAAGCGAGTGTTATATTTCCAATGTCGGCAGTTAAAGTGCTCTTAAATCTTTATGAATAAATTATTGACTTGTTAAAAATGTGTCAATATCAATCTTGTAAATGGTATAACATTTAAATTCTCATACAATTACAATTCCAAATTAAGAATGTCACAAGACAAGCGAGTGTTATATTTCCAATGTTGGCAGTTAAAGTGCTCTTAAATCTTTATGAATAAATTATTGACTTGTTAAAAATGTATCAATATCAATCTTGTAAATCGTATAACATTTAAATTCAACTGTGTTGCTACATACAACGGCCTTACATGAAGCAAATTGGTATACTATTAATTGAACTTAAAGTTAATAACTATTGTGTTGTTGGAACTGTATAGAACGTGACGAAAATCCAGGACAGAAAGGCAAATATGATCAAGCAAAGATCAATCACTCTCCACAATTATTCTCATTGTTGGACTTCTCTTCTCGCCTGCTAGCTTCTATGCTAATGTTAAAATCGACTTCTTAGTCACGAGGGCTAAATTCATTCATGTATCTATCTTTGTTCACTACATCATCACGATGAAAATTTTTAGTAGGCTATCTTCTTCTTAAGTTTTGTGAAATTCTCTGGCAATCATCACTGACAGAGGCCCTTGTCATGTCGGAATGAAAGATGTCAGGTTCTGAGGCTTTGTTTATTCATTTTGATTGATAAATGTTCACCCGCATGTATGCTAGAACCACTGAAATATATGTCCTGGATATTTGATTGTATACATACATTATCTGTCAGCTAAAAAAGGAGCAATAGATCTAGAAGAGACTACAGAAAAGAAAGCTTGTATCGGCTTTCCCGTTCACTTACAAGAAGGAAAAATTCATGGAAGATCAGTCCATTTCTTACCAAGCCATTGCTAGTGCATTGCAAGCACAGGGATATTCAAGGGGAATATATAAGTCTTGACTTTCTAATGGAACGTCTGAAATATGGGGACCTGAAGTATTGGGTTCTGCATCAAGATCAGTAAAAATCTTTATATTGAGATATTTGTCTAAAATTCTACTGCAAAAATATAAACTGTTTCAGATTTGCTAGTGTCTAAATCATGATCTGTACATGCACCTAAATCCAGAAATGCTTATTAGGAAACCAATGATTCAGAACAGAAATAGCAGTATTTTGTTAGTTAGCATGGAGTCTCTAGTTGCTTTCAGAATACATGATCAAGATAAGAAGATATAAACATGGAACCTACTTTATCCGTACATGAGATCATATCATAATTTGCTGATATGGGTCACTGAGTTTCATCATCCTATTCTATTTCAGAAGCGGGGTCCTCATCTTCAAAAGTATGCAGATCTCCATGCTGAGGAGCATGGGCATGACCAAATGCTCATATGTGATCCTTCAGAGACCTTTTGTTCTTGAAATCTGAACCACATATACAAAACCAAAGTTTTCAGCAATTTTTCTCGTGTGTTCTTCAGTCACCCCGCACAGCAAAGGCCTTTCCACACCTACGACACATGAAGGGCTTGGTGCCATGCTTGCGCTTGTAGTGAGTCTGAAGAGTGCAAAAGTCTTTCAACGATTTTGCACGACGATGATTGATATTGTTCCTGCATCCTTCAGCACAGTAGTAACATGGGAGCCTCGGTATTGCTGTGGGATGTGTACCTCTCAGAGATTCTGGGCCTCTTCTATACTGAGATCCATGCCCCCACATATGCATCTGCACATATAATCTCAATTCAATAACTCAAGAAAATAGATTTCTCATTCCAAATATTATGTCATCATAAATGATTCTAAGCAGATCTTCCCAATGGATATCTATATACATATGTCCAAAGTATATTGCTGCTATTTACATCTTGCATGTAAAGATATCAAGAACAACAATTGTAAATCTATGAACATAAATCCTGCACTTATTAGAATTCTACCTTTGAAAATCCGTTCATTCTGGTGAGTTATATACCATTTCAGGTTCATTGTTAAAGGTTGGATCTCAAAGACCAGGATCTAATAGCCAACCATGAACCTGAAATAGCAAATCATTAACGGTCACCATTTGTTTCACAAATTTTCCATTAAAAAATTAGTAACATTTCATTTGATAGCCAACGGATGAGAAGCTGAAACGGGAATGAGCTATCCGAGAAAAAGGAAGGTATACCCAGGTATACGAGTGGACAACAGCAACTTTGGGTTTTCTCAGCCTCAATCGCCATTTTCTACAGAGACAAACATATGTGATATACAAGAACTCATGTACGTTTTGATAAATGAAAACTTCCATTAACGCATTCTTGAAGGAAGAATCTGTAATCTTATATACATTACAATTGAAAAAATGTTTCATTTCCATGACAAGCAGGAAGCAAGTCTTGAGCTACAGTACCCAACTGCCATCATGAAAAATAGCGAAATACATTTTTACAGTTCAAGGGAAACTCTGCCTTTCAGAACATTTGAATGTAGCAGAGGTTAACATATAAAATCCATAATCCATCGTCAATAATCCTGGAATGGGCTGACGCTAGTCTTCCATTATTCAATACTAGCTGCTTGTTGTGACAGAAAACCAGATTTGTGGTTGGAGATTAATAAATCAAGAAGGAAATCCTAGCTAAGAATGTATCAGAAATAGAAAAATGGATAGGATGGTTCGGACATATTCAAGTTCAACAGCAGATCCATTGTGTCCTGATTCTATTGCCCTGGCTTCATCCAAGTCACCAGATTCTAAGGCTTCAGTAGTAGAAACTGCAGACCTTATGATTTTCGCTAGTTTAGCATCCAATCCTCATCCCCCTTTTTTGCTTACGCGACTAGTTGAGATCAAGAGATCCCCCATTAGTTTTGCAAAAGAACACAAAAGATAAATTGGGCAGCTCACAGATATCACTTTTAACAGCACCCATGCTGTTCGTCGCTTCCTGAAACCACCAGAGAGGTTGTTGCGATTTGCGATGGATTGCAGTTACACATTGGTGGGCGTAACCTCCACCACATTACGCATTAGTGGGCATAACCTCCAGGAAGGGCTGCATCCTACCACATTGTAGCCTTAACCGCGATCAGCCACAGGTGGACGCCATTTCCATAGCAAATTTTATAAACAAACCTCTAAACTGTTAGTTAAAAGATCAAAAGATTGGGATGATCTTGAGCATCCACTTGGCAGGATTTGCAGGATCTTGATGATCCGCTCAAGCAAGTCCATCCCCCAAAATACCATTGATATACGCCTATCGGCATAACTATCGGCGTAATTATAGGATGGTAGATAGATTCATTTCAATTTACTATATATGTTCGTGGTAGTCGCGACTTGCGACGCGGAACTCATATTTCATATTTTCGAATAGAACCACTTTTGACGGCTCTAGTCAGACTTTGGACAAGACCGAAGGTCTATTTAGCATAGATATGAGATTATAGTTACCAATTTTGAGTTTCACAATACTAAAATAGTTAAAGTTTCCAATTATAATTCATTCGGAAAAATACAAGAATTCAAAAAATGAACTCCATAGCAAAAGAGGGATTTGGGGGAAGGGTTTGGCATGTGTGTGACTTTATAAACATTGAGGATGAAAATCACATTCTCTTAAAGTGTCCTGGTTACACCCACATTAGATATGAGTTTCATTTTCCAAACTATAGTGACCTTGAAAAGCTTCTTGAGAATCTTTTTCATTTAAGAAACAAGATTTTAAAGTAAACCAAGTATTATCGAGTTTCATTTTCCAAACTATAGTGACCTTGAAAAGCTTATTAGGAATCTTCTTAAGAAACAAGATTTTAAAGTAAACCAAGTATCATCCTTCTTAAAGTCCAATAAACCAAAGATAATATCAAAGATGGTATCAGTGAAAAGATGCACACTCCGTGTAACCAACACATTATCGGAGATAGAAACCTAATATATAACCACCATCTCGCCAAAATACTAATCAAGAGCCATACCCCGCAGAGCTACATAAATATCCTGTGTCAGCTAATCTCGTTTACCCCTTAATGAAACCATCCAGTACATTTTAATATTTAGTTGCAAAGCAGCAGCATAATATCCAAATATGTAGCCTATTCGAGAGTCGGTGCTTCTCCTAACAATCAGTGTAGATAATATATCTACTTTACCTTTATTTTTAAGCTGCCATTCGCACGGTTCCATATTAAGTTGATAGGCCCCGTCCGACCAGCAAGACATAACACAGCAGATCATCAATCTTCCCACTAGAATGTAGTCTATGGCAGTCCATTTCAGTAGATTCACCAGCGGGTTCATGGTAATCATTATCATCATCATAGTATTACAAATATGGAAGTATAAAAATCAGCATAACTTTAAAGAGAAAGTTTATCATCATCCATACTATTTTAGTGTCACAAGCATTACCATTATTATTTTTATTTTCATAATATCTATATCTGAATAATTACAATTAATATATTAAATTTATATCAAAATTAATCTTTTATCATTATAATGCATTAAGCTATTTTTCCTTGAGGCTCTTATTTTCCTATTACTATGTCCTCCACATATAGTATTCAGTGGAGGATATTTCAGTAATGAAGAGATTATTTTTTCTGATCAATACTTTAGTTTTAATAATGTTGTTAACAATTTTTAAAAAGCATATTTATTTAAACTATTATTGTTTACCTTGGTCTGCATCTTTTTGTGTTGTCTTCTGCCAAATTTAATGTCTCAGGCACGGTGGCCATTGAAATCTGTAATGACAGCTAATTGCCATGAGACAAGTCTTCCTGTGCCTGTTGCCTGACATTGTAGGGCTTTCTTGGCATACGATTAGATAAGTATTTGAAAAACAACATCAGTATTCGATCTTCCTAATAATGCCTCTGTCATCCCATGTTTCGAGCTATTTCAACAACAGCTGGACTCTCTTCATGACATAAATCTGCAGAAAATAAATTGGATTGTTGGCTCACTATAAACAAAAAATTAATTAACCCACCTGCAAGAATCAGTTTGAAGTTTAAATTTTTCTCTTGTTAGGGGATTTCAGCGCACATTCTTTTTGAACTTCTGTTTTAATATTTTTTTTAAATCATTCTTTCAAATCTGTTTAATAAGCCACTGCACAATGTAATTTTATATTTCTATAAAAGTATGGTTTTTTTCTTGAAGAAAAATAAGAATTGCTAAAAAGAGTGGAAGCTCATTTCAAAAGAACCTATTTGTCTAGCACAACGAGAGACATTATAACCCTAACCTTAGAGTTATCTCCACATATTCAGATCTGAGAGACCATGAACACAACCATCTAATTCTCATATAGTATTCTTAACAATGGTTATACACAGAATTTCAATCTCAGCTCAATTTCAAGAAGAAGCCTGAAGTTCTAATGGCGTGCCAAAACTGAATATTGACTTTTATCTACTAAGGAGATAATCCCCAATTACATGGCACAATCTTGGAGTTTTACTGGCAGGTCAAAATTGATTTATTAGCTTTATATCTGCCTATGAATTAGGCCAAAATAACATTCACAATTTTCTATCACATTGATGGTACAACCTTTTTCAAATCGATAAGATTTAGCTTCTATGCCAATAATAAACACATTTAAGGAGGTAGTGAGGTGTATGTATATAGACCCTCGGATATAAATTGCCCTAACATCCCACCGTTTATATACAACCATCCAATGCATTAAATACTCCTAACAAAATGTTTATTGTGATCCCAACTTGTACATACTTCACATATAACACACTAACTATTAAAAGCATACAATTCAGATACAACAATGCAGGGAAAAAAAACCTCTCCATAACTCACATTAAGATTATATCACCACAACTTAAACCCCAGCTTCAGTCACATGGAGTTTGAATGAGCCGTTGTGCTTATGTACTTTTCTGGCGATGGGTTTGAATGAAACATTCATTTTCTGTCTATGAATTTGAAATTTGAACGGAAAGTTAACTTTTTATATGTTAATTCGGCATTAATTTTATGTGATATAAGCTATACTCGGTAGACATTCTGGCATTTTCTTGGGATTTGATCAACTTATCGCTACACCACAGATTGTTCACATATTGTTGACAAGCCCTCGTGATTACACGATTACACTAAAGAAAGTTAAAAGCGTGCTTAGATCCTGTTTTTTTATGCATGTGAGGTTTTTTTTTTTCATCCATGTGAGACTAAACACCTACTGCATAGCATTGAATGTTCACAGTTAAATTCAAAGTTTTGTGAAGGATTATACAGCCAAGTGTTTATACATGATCATTTCTTATTGTATTATGATGACACAATACAACCCAAGCCACAAAGATGGTATTTGTGGGCAGTATGAAATTAGGCAGACAAATTGCCCAACACGAAGCTATTTGTCGATCAAAATCCAGTGAGATATCAAAGTTGTCCATCATAAAATTGAGCAAAATGTCTTATAATGTGTGGAAAACTCATTCTAATCGGTGAGCTAGATTAGAAATTCCAACCTTATTTGTATGTCGTTTAAGTATTTTTATTTGAAATCTAAATTTGCAAATTATTTATTTAATAATAATATTTAAATGATTAATTAATTATTATATTATAATTAAAAAAATGTTAATTTATTAATATTAATAATAACTAGAAACAAGCATATTAAATTTATTAATGTGTTTAAATAAGTTCATAGGCTTAAATTTAAGCACATACTATAAAGAAAAATATTAATATAAAAAGTATGTGCCTAATTTACACCTATCGACTTATTCAACACATTAATAAATTAATGCTTGTTGCTAATAACAAGTATTTTTATTTAAAATCTAAATTTGCAAATTCCAAAAGCTTCCTATTTCAAAACCCCCAAGACTCCCCTGGCAGTAGCTAACAAACCTACAAAATCAAATTATTTGAAACACTTTTCCAATGTGGAGATCACACAAATTTGTTTCTCCCTTGCCTATAAAGCAATGGGAGCCTTAATCTAAGGATCTATATGGACTTTCCTAATGTGAACAAATAATTTTTGATAAAAAAACTGTGCACACAGTTACGACTTTATACATGATTCTATTAAATAAATTTAGCTCAAAAGCTTATTGGACAAATAACCTACCTATCTATCTATCTATAAAATATAAAAATTTATTGGAATTATGTGTGTACCAAACTTCAATTTATTGGAATAATGTGTGTGCCAAACTTCAAAGATTAGAACAAATAATTTTTATAAGAAAACTGTGCACACAGTTATGACTTTATACATGATTCTCTTAAATAGATTTAGCTCAAAAGCTTATTGGATAAATAACCTATATATCTATCTATCTATAAAATATAAAAAATTATTGGAATAATATGTGTTCCCAAATTCAAAGATTAGACCTGATAACCAGTTTCAATCAAACCACTTTATAATATTATCAATAAACATACAGGGCAGTAAGGTCCATACAGAAAATGACCAAAATAAAATCTTCTCCAAATGTTTGTAGCTCCACAATATATATATATATAGGAACGCCTTATATACTAGACAGACTCTCCCTCGGGAGGGGAGCATGTCAAATGGGCACTGTTGGATGAGAGATCCAACAGTACCCATTTGAGAGGCTCCCCTCCCGAGGGAAAGTCTCTCTAGTAAATAAGGACTGCTTGTATATATGGGTCAAAGGTCCTTTCTCTTTTCAAAAATCAATTATCATGATAAAATTAGATTCACATTCACAATTAACACAATTACAATATTTGTTGCTCTTACATGGTGGGAGATCTGCAGAGAGGACAAATGTACCTTTTATAATCAATCAACTTGTCCAACTGTATCTTTTATGAAAAGCATTCCCACATTTAACAAGTGGCGATTTCTATCAATCTCTTGGAAATCATTGAGAAAAAAGCACACATAATATGTTTTGGTAAAAAATATTTTACATGCAGTAGAGCAATAAATGTTACAGCCTTAGCATTGTGGGCTGTTGGATCTCAACCTGTTTGAGATCTAATGGCCTACAATGCTATCACAACAGCATTTATTACTTTAATACCTAATGAATATGTTCCTCGCAATCTGTTCCTAAACTACCGAATTCAACGACTGCCGGGAGGTCCTATAGAGGTTTATTGGTGGTAGTGGTGGTGAGAGGAGTTATGGGCCAAAGGGTGAGAGTCTTATGGGGAGAATATTGATGAAATTCCTCTAGAATCCAAATTGTATGAATCCAATTGAAGAAATGACTGCCCAATTCGGTTACAATGACGCTGATAAACAACAACCTCGTGACGCGTGGGGCGGGGGAGTTTGCGAAGCGGAGAGAGTGCGTGAATCGTATCCTCCGTTCAGACTAGTGAAGATCAAAATCTGTAATGCTGGAGCTCTTGAAGTTGAATTATGCCAACGATTTGAGTTTGGTATGTCGACAAACCTAATAACCATCAACGAGTACGTAGGATATTTTGACTTTCAATTTAATGTTGTTATTAAGTTAGTTTCAAAGTAATTTAAATTATTCCTCGGGAATTGGATGGCAGTGTATTGTATTAGATTCATTTTTTACTCATTTTTAAATTATTTTGTTGTTGATATATATAGTATTCAATGGAGGATATTAGTTCAGCAATGAAGAGATTTTTTTTCTCCTGGACTATAGTTTTCATATTGTTGTTTAGAGTTTATATTATTTTTTTTAAGTATATTTATTTAAGCCGCTATTGGTTACTAGAGGTTGAACTCTATCTCGTTTTGTGTTTCCCACCTCCGGTGGTAGGCAGACGTCACCCAGATTTAATGTCTCAGACATGGGACAAGTTCTTCCTATCAATCGCTCATTAATAAATTCGAATGCTACTAGACATTGAGGGGCTTGATTGGCATAGGATTAGCTCAGTATTTGAAAGACGCAGTTGTATTTGAGCTTCCCAGTAATGCCTTTTCCTCTCATGTTTTGAGCTATTTCAACAACAGCTGGACTCTTTGGGTATGTCGGTAGACTTGGTGGGAGGTTGTTTCCAGAATATGTCCGAGTTTGTTTTGATCCTAGATCTTTGAGCTGGAATACAAACCAAACAAGACTCGATTCGCACAGTGGGGACTACCTCGTTGGACTCAGCT
Organism: Pseudotsuga menziesii; assembly: GCA_001517045.1. NCBI lineage: Eukaryota > Viridiplantae > Streptophyta > Pinopsida > Pinales > Pinaceae > Pseudotsuga > Pseudotsuga menziesii. Next base: position 78,558 of record LPNX010849384.1, read on the forward strand.
TTTAAAGGAAATCTCTCTAATGTGAGCGCGTGTCTGGAACGCACACAAAGTGGAAGCCTAGTTACAAAGATACTGGTGGACACATACAAAAAATTGGCAAATGAGGAAAGTAGTAGGAAATTATTTTATATCACGTGTCTATATGTAGCCGGAGTGGTTAATGAGTTCGGCCCCAAGAACATAAATATTGTTGAGTGTATCCTTGGCCTTCCCCTCGTTCAAACCACATCGAATCATCGATTTGTGTTCTGCACTTTCATTTCCATTGCCACAAACCTTGTTCTTATCTATGGTCTAGGGATTTTCTATTGTTTGTTGGTAAAAATGATTGATCTGAATGTTGTGCATAGACGATTCATGAGGCGAGACAAGAAAATTCTAAAGGCGGTTGTGAAACCCAACACTTAGACAGTGTGGTTCGACATTCGATTGAACAATGACACCACATTATATTATATTTCTAATTTTGGTTGTTAAATAAGGTTATCAGTATTCAGTAAACAGTGTGTGCCATGAAACGGTTTTCCACCCCACCCTACTGATCCTAAATTTATCCAATCCCGTTCTATTTTATTATGTAGTCTTTCACACGAGATCCAACATTCTTGATTTAAAATATAATACTGATCTTAAAAGCTAAAATAGGTAACAACAAACTAAATAGAGGTGGAAAAGGAGGTGTTGGAATATTTAATGTACAACCCTGTCATGCCATTCCATGTCAATTTGGCATATTTTTAGCTATGAGGTAGAAGTTAAAAAATATTTTAGACGAATAGATGAGTTGCTACATTGTAACAATGGAAAAATATTTTGTTGTTTGCTTTCTTTTCAAATGAGTAGAGGAGATAATGCATGCCTTCTCCCAAGAGGATCTGTTTACCTGGCCCTATTTAATTCACAACCAGATACGGAAAGAAAGGGTCCTTACAAAACATACCCTCCCTTGATTAGCCCAAGCCAACCCAATCCCTATCTCGATTCCATTTCTTCTTGATGTTGGTGTTCTCCTTCAAGATAAGGTTTGGTTTTTCCTCAAATTCATATTTCTATATAAGGCAGTACTTGAGCACCTTCAGTCAGACTAAGACGTCCGTGTTCTCCTTCAGTATTTTTTTTTTATGAAAATAAAGTTTGAGAGTTTAGCAGTATGTATGATTAATGGGGAAGTAACCCTATTTTCTGAATTGAACCCATCATTAACACTTGTGTCATTTTATGCTTTCATCATGGGTGTGATATTTATGATGTTGATTGTGATTCCTTTCTTGGATTTTGCAGCGAGGACACGCATCTTGTAGATTATGATGTATGTGATGGAGGCACCAAATGGGGATGTCCTCCCTACATCGCAGCCAAGGATGATTTTAAGGAACCATATTTCTTTCAAAGTGTATAAATGTTGGCAAATCTTACCAATTCTTAAAACTCCAACTATAAAATGTTTGGCGATATTTTTCAAAAAACATTTTAATATCCAAGGATTTTATACCATTTATATAATAATTTAGCGATTTTTAGGGTGAAAAAAGTTTACCCCATCAAAATTGGGCAAAACAGGGCTTCAAAAAATGCAAAATGACGAATCTTTTTTTTGGAGAAAACCCCCTAAAAATAGCCCATGGGCTAAATTTTGCCCCTAAAATTATCCCTAATCGGAGCGTCTCAATGGACTACTTGCATTGTCTATGGGTTTATTCATACTATTGGAATGCCTTAATATTGAACTTCCCATTATGTTAACCATAGACACTCAAGAATTTATCGAAGCAAGATGATCAAGACTCCGTCCCGCTACTCCAGGATGATCATAACTCTGGCCAAAGACAAGTATGAGTGTTTAAGAAGATATGATGGTGTAAATATGAATGCTTCTGCTTCATATGCTATTTGTTTGGGGTTTATTATGGAAGTCTTCATTCTTCTCAATTGCAGATATTATTTCCATATTCCATATATTAATCATTGGATTCTTCTACTTCCTACAAACTCTTCATGCCCTACGTAGAGTCACTCTAATTTTCAATGGCCTTCTCTCATAAATACATCTCCACATTACTACGATTTGGATTTTTGTAAACATTATAGATTGGTTTGGTTTTGTACTTAGACTTTATAGTCATTATTGATGGATTTGGACTATTCTAGAGATGGATTGGAATTTTCTAGTCATTATTGATGGATGGAATCCAATACTCTACTCTAACCTTTGGGGAGATAGAATTTCCATTATTCCAAATTTACTTTTTATTAAATACTTATATTATATCTAAATTATGCAATTACTACTCAATTTATAAGAAACTATAGATTGAATCTCATTAGAGGAAATTTCAATTCAAAATGGGCCTCCTAAAAAATATTATTAAAATAATAGTTAAAATAATAAAATAATATTTATTAATTTTGGAGGAAGAAAAAGAAAAACCTACTTTTCTATTTGTATTTTCGACATATCTCCCCATGTTTTTACTGAAATTTCGATCAAGAGAGCTCGTTGGATGCGGAATTAAATTATACATCCAACGCTTATCCACTCGGCATACTTTTGACAGACCCCGCTACCCCAAAAACAAGAAATCGCTGAAAAAATGTGATGATGACATCATCATCGCGATTTTTCAGGTATTTCTTATTTTCGGGGTAGCGAGGTCCATCAAAAGTATGATGAGTGGGTACTCGTTGGATGAAAAATTTAATTTCACATCCAACGAGCTCTCCCAATCAAAATTTGAGTAAAAACACGGGGAGATGTGTCGAAAATACAAATAGAAAAAGTTTTTTTATGATACCTATCCCCAAATTTATATTAAAAAAGTGTTTAAGACCTATAAGGTATTTCAAATTTAAATAAATTTCATTGACCAACACATGATGACATGGAATTTGAATAAGAGTTAAAAGGCCCATTTTGAGTTGAATTTTCCTCTAATTGTCTAAGGGGTTATCATCATATTGTAGTGAGTCATAATCAAATAATAGTTATTATGTAATGGATATGATTTTCAAACAATTCCCTTATGTTCACAATTAGCCCGATCCATGCAAAAAGTGTCTGCATCGATGTAATATCCTAAATTTTGGACCTAACACTTATAGGCATGTGCCTATTGATTATGATGATTATCTTGATGTTTTATTTTTATATTGAGTCAAAGATCCCACTACATATGAACATGATGATTTGTTTTATATGTTGGGTGTAAGATAATTATTGATGATATATATATATATATATATATATATATATATATATATATGTGCTTGTTTGTGTTGGGCATGGAACTTGAAGCACATGATTGATGAGATGTTTTGTGTTGAGCGATGAGCTCTGGAGCACTTGAGTGATTGATGATTTGTGTTGAGCAAGAAGCTATGGAGCACATGAGTGCTTACCTTTGTGCTGAGTGAGAAGCTTTGGAGCACATGAAATGATAATTGGATGTGTTGGGCATAAGCCCTTGAGCCTTCCATGTTGATGTTAAGCATAAGAGTCTGGAGCATCGGATCCTTGGCCATTGTATCCCTAGGTGTATCGTACAAGTACATCCTAGCATTAGTGTTGAGCGAGGAGCTCTAGAATTGCACTGAATTGTAACTCCCTATTAAAGCATTGAGTATGGGCTCTGGTAAGCGCTAGGGGTTACTGAGAAGAATTTAATAACTTCCGAGTGAAAACAACTCGAGAAAAATATTGATCTCATCATACTTATTTATAATTGATTAAATGAAATTTTGAATTTCTGTATTCTCATGAAAGTACTAAAGATCCACCACGTTATACAAGGGAAATACAACATGCAAGGATGTTTATATTTTCCTAGCCTAGTAGACCTAGACCATCTACCTACTTGACCTTAATGAAGAAGTGTCATTAACTTTAGGGATCATGGTATATGGTGCCCAAAGACAAATGTTAACAAATTTTATATTATTATGTACTTTATACATGGTATGTATAAAGAGTTAAATATAATTATAATATTAATGATGAAAGAAAAAGAAAAGCTCCATCCAATTATTATTTATTATGTAAAGATAATAAATAGTCCAAAACCTAAAAAGTCTAACTAGGAACTAGTAGAAAGTTCCTAAGTTATAATATTAATAATTAACCAAAGTAATTGAAAAAGGTTAAATCAAGAAACCAAGGTTTCTTGATTTAATTGTCACGTTTGGCTGAAAAGTATGTCTATAAAGGCTCAAGCCAAGGAAAGGCTTGGGGTTCTGATCTATCATTAGAGGAGTCATTTTATTGCTTGTTTGCTCTCAAGTAAATTCTTGGAGAACATTTTCCTAAAAGGAAAAAAGAGAACTGATCCAGATCTTTTATACCAGATAGGAAACCCTATCTTAGGACATCTAAGCTACTTGCATGTTGGAGTCCAGCTCGAGGGGATCTGGATTAAAGCCAAGGATGGTTTCAGGTCATGGTTGGGTCGAACGTGGTAGTTTCCAAGTGATTTTGTCACCAAAACAGAGGTCTGATCTGTCTTAATTGGTTAATGTTGGTTATTTAAAGTGTGTAGGTTCAGCCATTAAAGGAGATTCAGAAAATTACAAGTATGAATTCTTAGTATGTCAAGTTCATTTCTAGCATAGATGATTGCTGCTTTAGGTAAAGGTTCATATTGTATTTTTAACCCTAGAAATGATTGTTTTGTCTATATTATCTAGGGTTTACATTTCTTAAATTGTAACCCTAGGCTGCAAATTACACCTCATGTTGTATTCACCTAGGTTTGTGCAATTAAGTTAGTTTCTGTATTTATCTTCATTACTTAAACTATGTTTAATGAAAACAAGGTTTTGTTTCAAATTACTATATAGCTGTACTTTTAAATTTGCTAACTCTACTCACATATTCCATTTGTGAGTAGAGACATGCTGTAGATTAAAATAGATTAATATTAGAAATAAGTTTTAAATACATATAGGTATAAACTTACAAACTAGATAATCTAAGGTACTATCTATAAACTGAACTATTATATAT
>LPNX010849384.1:89737-112093 GCA_001517045.1 Pseudotsuga menziesii
TAAAAATGCACAATATGGATTTAATCAACAAACTAACTCTGTTAATGATTTCACCCCAAAAGCTAATCAACAAAGTACAAATAGTAACGAAATACATTGGAGCTATCGCAACCACTAAGGGAAAGGATTAAGCCACATACGGCATGGCCTTTAACCCATGATGTCAAACATTACAACCAAATATAAATACTCAACACACAGACCATAAACGAAGGCATATGCCAGTTTATAAACCATCATAATAAACCATCAATGCAGCATAAATTCCATCCACACACATAGTAAGCATAAAAACCATGGCCACTTCATAAACGCAGAGTATTTACATTATGCAAAGTAATGTCATCATCACGGTCAAGTCCACACATAATGGTGCATCCCATGACTCAAAGGCCCCAAATCCATTTATGATTTACATAACCCAAAATTAAATACAGAGATCATGTGAGAACACGAGTTTGCTCCACAACCAAACCACCACACTATTAATTTAAAAACCCAAGTCTGTTCATTACAATCCTGAAGGTGAATTCAAACCCCACAAAGAACCCCAAAACCGAACGACGAAACACAACGCAGACAGGCTGAGAGACAACAAGCGCAAGCTTGTTGGCAAGGCTTACCTTGCACTTTTCTCACAGTCAAACTGACGACAGATCTTGAGCCATGCTTCTCTTCCTCATACCTTGACACCTGCAACCAACTAGCGAAACCATGAGTTAGAAGTATGGAAACGGTAGAAGCTTCAAAACAACACAAAAAAGTAGGCAAGAAAACCCCAAGCGAAGCTTACCTTCGAAGCCTAGAGGTCACCTCCATTCCCCCTGCGCAGTGCTAAGACCAAATCCCAATTGACAGGCAAAATGACCAAACCTTCGTGAGCCAATCCTAAGTTTGGGATGTATAAAAAGCTAAGGCGCATTAATGGCACCGGTTGGTTTCCAATATCAAAGCCAAAAACCCACTTTGCCATAGTTTGAAATCGTTAGCAAACGATAGTCTCCACTACCATGCAAACGTTAAACCCCAATGTATATGGTTCAACCATATGATATGTCACCACCCCAAATCATATCACAAGGTAAATATATTGCAAGATTATGTTTATTGCATAGTCCAGGTATAGTATGTGCTAGTCCAAGGTTTAAGCCACAAAGCATACAACATATAGATAGCATATAAAGCAGAGTCTTAAAGCCTTAACCTAATACAATGTGATTTCCCTAAGCTTAATGCTTAGTGAAGATGGCATATGAAATATGCCATGTTAATACTTAACCCTTAAAAAAATCAAAGGTCTGGTTTTAAGCCAAGATAATAACCTGCAAATAACAAAACATAGGATATGTTAATATTTTTTAATAACATAAACGTAGAATGTAAAATATACTAAGATGTAAATGACAAAATATAAAACCATAACGAAGTATAAGTAGTGTACAGGAAATTTAGCTGTGATAGCTAAATTGACGAGAATAGCACTTACCATGATATAAATCCGAGTCGGTAAGGAACCGTAACAACTACCAGTAGGTCCTTTAGGATCAATACTTTTAGTACTCTTTAAATAAGACCCCGTCGCCAAAGTATTAACTGCATGTGAAATAAAAGAGGTGCCTTGGTTCAAAGAACTAAGTAAGCCTGCAAACAAGTAAACACCTTTACCTCTCAGATTGTCATGGGAGAACGAGTCCCACCACTCCGCCCACTTTGTTTCCACAAACAAAGTTAAGTTAGGACTTTATACATAACAGGTAAGACTATGCAGAAAGGATGAAGCATTTAAATCCAGTAATGACACTTACGCGACACATGTCTACACATAAGAACTAAGCAGTAAACATCATAAGTAAAATACATCAATAATAATGAAAGAACGTAAGAACAACGTACGAATAAACAATGGTACATGTAGTGTACGATATAATTCCGCAAGCCGAATAATGTTCCATATAGGTAGTTATTACTAGCCTATTAATTTTTTTATTTTCGATTTTTGGGGGCATTACAATCAACATTTTTCTTTCTCGACTCATACTAGAAAATTTAAATGCATCATTTTTTTCCCTAGATGGATACTAGAGACTTTACCTATGTTGTTTTTCTTTGTTTGCAAAGAATCTCGAACAACGCAAAAGAGCCATAAAACAATATTTTACTTAGCATTAAATCTTCAATATGTTTTCGAGGAAATTGCCACTTTGTGGCTCTTGTTATTATTTTTGTTTTGGGTTTAACTACATTAAGTTGATGCGTCTCTTTGTGCAAGCTTGGGATTCATAATTATTAGATGTATACTTTACATTATCTACACATTTTTCACTATTGGTTTCCTAGATTCATTGTTCCACCCATAGTCTTATTTATTTTTTTTAGCACAAATTTAGATTTGGTTCTTTCAAAGTGTCCTCCCACGTAGATCTATGATCGAAACATTCTTTTATCTCTTTTCAATAACAAAAATTTAGATTTGGTCCTTTGGACCCACCCATATCTATGTTGCCATCTTCTTTCTACATATTCCCTGGTTTAGTCTCGAAGTGGAGGGGAAGCCTTTGGTAAGAAGATTTTATTGTTCTAGTTTTCTAAGTAGAACCCTCCCAACAAAATCTCCCTTAACACAATATTCTTATGATTTCCCTGCTTCAGTCTAAAATTGAGGTGGAATCCTTGCTCCAATAAGAATATTTGGCATCAACCTTTCAACATGCATTCAAGTTTTAACATCATTTGTTGTAAGTTTTACCAATGACTACAAAATATTTTATATTATGTTTCACTTATCTATGTCAAATTTACTTCCCTTAATGACTATTTACCATTTCGATGTCCTCTACCTCTAGCACTGTTTCCACCCACTTGTTTCTTTCTCTAGTATTAAGATCCCATCCTCTCATACTAGCTCAAATCATCCCATCCTCTAATACTACTCAAATCATTTATCTTCTAGACCAACTCCAATATAGTGTTTATAGAACCATGAGCCAACCTTATTTTGAATAGCACTTTATGGCACACTAATCCTAACTTAATCATATAGTTCATGTAAAATCCCAAGTTTATCAATTTGGACATATTTAATTGTTTGATAGCAAAACTAAGGATTGAAACATAAACGGTGTATACGTAAGTTTATTTATTTTGATTGCAATGCATGAACTTTATGTTTTTCCAAACATGTGTATTGAATAGTACTAAGGAAAAGAGAAGCAAATTTCATTAACAATCCATTAGGTAGAAAGTAAATTTTATTAAATCATTGAAATCATAATTTATTTTAAAGATTATATTCTTCCAAAGATCTAACTATCACTATGAGGTTTCTTTTTCAAAGTAAATTAGTTTAGTAATTGAAAGAATAATTTATTTTAAAGATAATTCCTACAAAGACTTGACCACTATATTAAGGTGTCCTTCTAGCATTAAATGTGAAAAATTTACTAATAATAAAGAACCCTCAAATAAAATGAGAGAGATTCTTTAGAATTGGGGAGGATTTTTCCCCAAAAGAACAAAAGAAGCTAAAGAAAATAGGTGTTTTCTAATTTACTCTAACAAAAGAAGAGAAGGAAAGAAAGCTTGAAGGAGAAACAATGATGTCCAACAATATGGTAGAGGTTAGGTAAATATTAATAGCTACTTAATCACTAGACCCATGGTGGATTTGGCTTGGCTCTGGGGTGATTGAGGAGTTGAAAAAAATGAATTCCTATGAATCTATGGTTGGGTGGATTAGATGGCTTCGTCTCCTCAATTTGGCATGTACAAAAAGACATCAAGTTCAAGAGGGCATGTACAAAAAGACATCAAGTTCAAGAGATAAGTAGATTTATATTTATTATTGTCGATATCTAATGTAAGTGAAAAAATGTGCTAATGAATAATTTATTGTAAATATTTTTGTTGATATCTAAATCAAATGAAATAATTTGTGAATGAAGTAATTTATTGTATATATTATTATTGATATCTAATGCAATTGAAATAATATGGTTATGTTTTTTTGTTAGAGTCATTTTAAATGTTAAGTAGATCAAGAATACATTCTTTTTTTTTCACACAAGAAGAAATCTATAATTTATTTATATAAGGATATATACATTATATAATATGCCAAGAAGCAACAATGACTAAAGGAGCAACAACAAAATCACAAAAGAGAGCCACAGAACCAAACAGTGAATAACCAACTACCCAAGACAAACAAAATTCATAAAGAAGTCAAGGCCATTCTGACCACCATAAAACCACCTAGAAGGACACGGACCCTCCCAATCCACAAGAGGATCACCCAAAAGGCCCCGAGTAGAAGCCACAACAACGAGAAAACAACTCACTAACCCCAAGTAGGGAGAACCAAACCAAAACCAAGAGAAGTTGAGCGAGGAAGAGGCCAAACAAATGAAAAAGTCCCAAGTTTCCCGATGTGAACATCGTGCAAAAACACCAAAGTTCGAAGAAGAGAAAATCCTCCAGGGCCCCATATCCATGACAAGAGAGAAGGTATGAATCACTATTGAAAATCACGATAAATATGAATAAGAGATGCCTGTGGAAATTCCGCAAGCAATAAACGTGTGTCCTCGAGCCAAGTTCGAAGGTCCAAAGCATTAATGGAATGACCAGCAGTGGCCCAATCAATAATGAGATGTGAATGGCCAACAATCTTATCAATACCAATGTTCATGGCCTTAGCAAAATAGATAATCATCCAAAAGTCCCAACAACTCCTCCTTAGAATTAGTACCAAGACCATTATTAAGCCACAATTTATAACAATGATGGCTATCCAAGAAAATAATAGCTCTGATGCCACACAGTGTCCAAGAAAATAATAGCTCTGATGCCACATAGTGTCCTGTCCAAACGAGCAACACCGTCAAAATTTTCCCCCGATATGTGGGAGGCGACCAAATCGTACCGGATAGGCAACCTGATGGATGATCTTGAGCCTGAAAATCATTGAATGAAGATAAGATGCAGTATACCACACTAGAATGGGAAGATTTTAATCTTCAAAGATGATAGAGTTCCTCAACTTCCAGGTCTCCCAAATTAAGAAACATATCAGTTCCCCAAAATACACTGCGAATCTATTGTTCAATCCATTCAGAGAATGGAACGTCTATCCACTGGAAATGTATGTACTTGGAGGAACAATTTGAAAGCCAAATGCTCTTGGATATTGGATAAGAAATAAATAAATGTTGGATAGGTTCAACATTGTGACGACATAGAGAACAAAAATTCAGACCAAAAAATCCATGTTTCTGCAAATTGTCCCAATTCAGTATCTTACCTTCCAATGCAAGCCAAGTGAAAACCTTGACTTTCAAAGGATATTTCCATTACCAGCAACGACCATGAAACCAACTAGAAGACACTTGATAATCAGAAAATAAATCGTTGTATGACCCCTAAGGCCGTGTTCCAGGATCAATGCAAAGAGTCTTTGGATTTGGTGATCTTTATGTTTCCCTAGGAGATAGAATAAAAATGGAGGAAAATGACATTACATAACAACCCCTAATGATAACTTCCAGAATGTCCATAACCTGCAAAGAAAAATGCACTTCGCCTCACGGAGTAGATGAAGAGAACAACTGCTTCTCCATATACCATGAAATTGCATTTAAACCAAGTAGTATGATGAACACTTGCAAAATACCACAACAGTGTATGGCCAATAGAATAGAACATGTAGTAGCAAGCTCCAACTACAAATGCCTAGGTCTAAAGAGAACCCTTTGTGGCTAATGACAAAAATACTAAAACATGTGGAGATCCAACAACTAAGTACTTAGATATAAAGAGAAACCATAATGGCTACTAGATTTAACAATAAAATGCCTAAAACACAACAATAATTACAATTAGAAATCAATTGATAATTGAAAGAAATCAACAAAAGTCCTCATCATGAATAGAAGACCCCAATGGTCTATACATAAGAAATAATATCTCACAATCTTGACAATCAAGCTAAAAAAATATAATACAACTCTTCAATAAACCTTATCACAAATGAAAGACCACAACGTTCCAGCATAAAAAATGACATCACCCAAATAATCATCATAATGTTAACCATAAAAAATGATGCTTCATTACATTATATCTTAAATATATACAAATATATATAGTAATTAAAATTAAATTATGTTCCCATTTGAATGATAAGTTCAAACATCCCTCAAACGTTCCATTATCGGCCCTCAAAACCCAATTTCCAATGATAAAATATCACGGAGCCATCTCAAGTTGAAAAAAACACATTTTAAGTAATTAAAAAAGAAATACCTCAAACTTATCTAATATTTAAAGAATGTTTTAACATATAAAAAATCAATTCAAGTCGTGCAAATCATGTGTCTCCACGAAATACATACAAGATTACGTGTCCGATCATTGAAAATACAAATGTTGCCGGTTTATTCGAACCGTACTTAGAAGTTATTATGCTAACAGAATCTTCCTATTTCTTTGCGCAATATGTTCACAGTAGTGTGTGAAGGGATGGAATATGACGGGTAAATGCCCGTCATGGGTCAATTTACCCGTCAAATACAGCTAAGATTTTAGGGAGACCGTCAAAATCTGGCTTAGAATACAAAAAACGTTTCAGATTTTGATTGGTACCGGCAATTTTGACGGGTGTCCGCCATTTGAAATTCCAACCCTGAACAGAATCAACTTTATCGCCACATTAATGACTATTGTCGTCAGTCGTCACATGTATCTTATGGCATTTTGCAATAGCCACAATGGCTCTAAGTTGGCAACTTCTGCGCGTGGGACCACGACAATATTTTTCCTATGCTGAGGTGGAACTTTCTCTTTCTCACGCGGAAAAGATAATAACGTTGGTGATCATATTTATGTACTTTCAATTTTTTGATTTCTTTTTGGGGAGTTGAATTATTAATACTTGAATTATATTTTAAGAAGAAGTTTGATTTCTTTTTGGGAAGTTGAATAATTAATACTTGAATTATATTTTAAGAAGAAGTATCCCTAAAGGTTTTACATAAAGAGGAAGTATCCATGAAGATTTTATATAAGTTTTTGTTTATGTAATTTATTGGGAACATCTTTAGAATCATGGAAAAAATAATTCTATATGAGTTTTAAAAGTAAGTAAACTAAAACCGTAATGTGAAAGCTTAGAAGTGTAGAAAAGCGAAGATTTATTGATGAATCCATTGACATCAACTTTACATCATAAGATGAAGATGATTGAGAGGAAGGGATTTCACCATTAAAAGTTGGAAATCTTGAAAAATCCTTCAACAAAGGAGTTGTATTTATTTATTTTTTTTTTTATTTTTTTTTTATTTTTTTTTATTTTTTATTTTGCAGATGGAAAGATCCACGGGAAACCCAGCAATACTTCACCACATTCGTGGATGGTAGAGGTGGTAAACCACCGGCCATCCTAGCAGAAGGCCTAACCCCAGAGGACTCGAGGCTCGAACCCGTGACCTCCCCCCGAACCGAGAGAGTGTGCGCACGTCTTACCAATTGAGCTAACCCTCGGGGCTTTGTATTTTTGGATTTTGAACTTTTGATTGAACAATATAGCTTAATCAATGGTCTTTAAAAGGGGATAGAGAGCTAAAAGAATATTTTAATTTGCTTAGTTCTGATCTTTTGTATATAAGGAAAAATAAGAAAAAGGTATATGCACATGAACCAATTTACACAAAGTTCTTTTGTCACAATGAAAAACAAACTTGAAATGGTACAATTATTGCTTTATGATATTAATCTAAATTAATTTTCACATAGTAGGGAAAAGATGAAAAAGTATAGTAAGAAATATGATTTCTATTAGGTTGACCAAAATGAAATAGGTCAAACAAAATTGAGAGAATAGTAAGAATAAAACGTAGGCCAACCCTTGCTCAAAATTCGACACATCTAACTAGAGTGTCTTCAATGCATTTAATTGAGGGAAATATTGATAATTCTTCTTGAGTATATATTTAAACATTCAAATACATCGATTTTATAATTTATCGGTAGGATTCCTTTAAACCTTTAGTGGAAACTATTTAGCAATCCAATATATTGTAATTCCTCCATTTTGACCCATGTTGTATATATTAGCTTGTAATGTGAATATTGTGCATATGTGATGTATGGTTCATAGCATGGAGCTCAAGGCCAAGGCCTCGCTATTGAATGTCCAAGTTATAGAGACAGGTATTGTGTATTTTGTAGTCATGTGCTAGTAAGTCGTGTGTAATGTAACCACATGTAAATGTTTGTAATATGAAATAAATGTCCAAGGATGGCTATGGAGGAAACAACAAATCGAATTGGGGCTGTGAGCGTCCACTAGGGAGGGGTGAGGGGGCATGGGAGAGGTAGTCCTCTAAATTTCATGTGTCATGTTAGGAACCCATGAAGGTATCATTGCCACTCTTAGTTCCTACTGTAAGAGTTAGCCGAGAATGGAATCCTACGTTAATGAGCATAGGGGTTGCATACGGAGTTCGGAAGGCCAGGCATGGGACAAATTTATGAAGTCACATCCTAGTATAGTAGAAACCCAAGTCCCATTGACCCTGATCCCAAGAAAGAAGCTGCACGTGAAAGAGCGATGCAAGTTCATTTCCCTAGTAATTTTTCAGGAACTGTGTGGCAGAAGGGTATCAAAATGCAATCGAAGACAATGCATCTCCATAATTCTTGAGTCGTCTGAGGAGAATAGTGTGGGATTGGCCATGTGCTCTACGTACCCAGCAACGATCATGTAAACCTTACATGTTGAGTGGAAATCGAATGAGGAGAACGTTGAACTTGTTTGGACTGTGGAAACGAGTGAAGGCATGAATCTCTAGTGGTTTGGCAGTCAGGACCAACCATATATACCTACCCAAGACAACGTTGAGGAAAGGGGTGCCCAAGGGACTGCATAGTAAAGAATGGAACTTACTTGGGCTATGAGTGGAGGTGATGGGGGTGGTTAGGCTAGATGAATCCTACTAGGCAATATCCCATTGTCTTAGTTTCCACATTTCTAGTCTCCATGTGTGTTTGTTAAACCAACAAGTGATTGGCCTAGCATGAGCAACCGTGTATGGAATTGTGAGAGAACCTGAGTTTAAATATCCTTAGTGGATAACCCATCCCAGCTCGAGGGTGGTCTCTTAGTTGAAATAATATAGGCTAGATAGATTCCTATGGTCGGGTGGAATGATGACCTCACATAGCAAGTTTCTTAGGAAATTTTCCATTGAAAAGATAAGTGTATGTTGTTTATAAATGTTCAGGATTTATATGTTATGAATGAATTTCTATTCATGTGGAATTAAATGTTATGATAGCTTGGCTTATTCTATGGAACAACTAGATGCATTATTGTGATGAGATAAATTTTATGAATGAGTTATTATTTTATATGTATGTGATGAATAAACTAGTTTAAGCATGGATTGTGCTTGTAATTTTCTTATTCTTGCCGATGTGACTATCCAGATTACATGTCCATGTAAATTATAAGTCCCATGAAAATATAATAGGGATAGCGAAAGATAGTTTCCGTGCCATAGTAGTATTCACATGACAACTTAGTGCTCAAGTTTAAATAGGTGAAATCATACAAGGTTTCCATGGTTGAAATCGCAATGCAGAAGCTATGGAAAAAGATGAAAAATTGGTTAAGTGTTCTTCAAGAAATCGAAGTAATCATGACCGTCGATTTCTATGTCGATAACTTGGTTCTGACTTCCGACTTCCAACATGCAAACATCGGGAATCAAAACTTGGGAGAATAAACTATTATGCTCGTTTGTTGGTTCTAACTTTTGACTTCCGATGTCCTGATGTCAAGAATTGGAAGTTGGGAGTGTAAATTGTTATGCTCATTTGTTGGTTTTGAATTCTGACATGTCGATGTCTAGAATCAAAATTCAAGAGTGTAAATTGTTGTACTCAATTGTTTCTTTTACTTTTGATGTGTCGACGTCAGGAATTGGAAGTCTGGAGCGTAAATTGTTAGGGTCGGTTGTTGGGTCCAACTTTGTTAGTTTTTTTATCATTTAATCAATATGATCTAGGATCTTATCTGAGAGAATAACATGCACAACAATAATCACAAGAGACAAGAGACACAAAGAATTTTCCTCGGGGAAACCATAAAGGAGAAAACCCCGCAACTTCCTCAAAGATAGGATGAGAACCAATGGAAAAAGTAAAACCCAAAAACAAAAAGATGATCTCCAACAGTTGTTCTCTCTCTCACTTGTGCGAGCTCCTCTTCTCTCACTCATGTGCTACAGTTGAGTGAGTGTGTGTTTCAAATAGAGAGTCTGTGACTCTCTATTTTTACTAGTTTTCCACTTGAGAATTACTCACCAGTGCTGACCTCACTAGGAGAGTCTAATAACCCTAATACCCCTCAATTGTGGGGAATATTTCCCTGACTTACAATGGAGGTTTAACCTCTATGAATTTACATGAATTTATTATATTAATGATTCTATCGATAGGAACATCAGGGTATAATGAAATACAACATAAGGTATACAAGTGAATACATTCTGAAGTTACAAATACATCAACACTCCCTCTTAACTAGGAAGGTATTCTCTTGACACAGTTCATCAGCACAAGTCTTCATCACAGGATCATCATCATCACTGCTCCCACTATCTCGAGCAAATGGTGCTATCTCTCCATTCTTCTTGTCATAGGAATTTCTACAGAGCCATCCCTTTTTCATGATGGTTGTCGGCCTAGTCTCCATGTAGGTCTTCTTCTTTAGTGCTTATATCTTTGGCATGGTAGGACACAACTACTACTATCCAATAAAGGATCCAACACTTACATCCATTGGCATGGTAGGACACACCTACTACCATCTAGGGAAAGGCCCCATCACTTACATCCACTGGCATGGTAGGACACACCTACTACCATCTAGGGAAAGGCCCCAACACTTCCTCCATTGGCATGGTGGGACACACCTACTACCATCCAGGGAAAAGCCCCAACACTTACATCCACTGGCATGGTAGGACACACCTACTACCATTCAGGGAAATGCCCTAGCACTTACATCCCCTGGCATGGTAGGACACACCTACTACCATGGAGGGAAAGGCCATAACACTTACATCCACTGGCATGGTAGGACACACCTACTACCATCTAGGGAAAGGCCCCAACACTTACATCCACTGGCATGGTAGGACACACCTACTACCATCCAAGGGAAGGCTCTACACTTACATCCACTGGCATGGTAGGACACACCTACTACCATACAGGGAAAGTATCTACACTTACATCCATCGACATGGTAGGAAACATGTACTAGCATTCGGGGAAAGGCTCAACACTTACATCTGACCATGGGAGGAACCAATATTGGCACCATGTCAAAAAGGCACAACAATTATATCTGACAATGGGAGGAACCAATCCTACCACCATGTCAGAAAGGAACATGGAATCATACTTCCCCTTGGAAGGAATCTTGATCTGGAGAACACCAAGCTTCTCCTTGAATTACTCAAAGTTCACTTTGGCTAATGGTTTGGTCAACACATCACCTATCTGTTCGTCTGTCACAACATACTGGAGCTTCATTGCTCCTCTCTACACCATATCCATGATATAGTGATATATGATATTGATATACTTCGACTTGTCATGGAACAATGGGTTCTCTGACAACTTCACACAACTATAGTTGTCACAGTATATACAAGTAGCATCCAACTGAAGATGAAACAAATCGAATAGTAGCATCCTCAGCCACACTGCCTCACAACTAGCCAAACAAGCTACGACATACTCTGCTTCAGCTGTACTGAGTGCCATGCAGGACTGGTTCCTGCTAAACCAAGAGATCACACCTGATCCCATACTGAAGCAGCACACCAAAGTGCTCTTCTTATCAATGGAACTTCCTACCCAATCTGAATCCACATAAACTTCAAGGCTAATCTTCTAATTCACCTCATACTTGAGGCCATAATCAACTATACCCTTTGGGTACCTCAGAATATGATTTTCAACAATTAGGTGAACATGTCTCCGATCCGTCACGAACTGGCTTAGTGTGTTCACAGAAAATAAAATATATGGTCTCGTATTCATGAGGTACATCAAGGACCCAATCATTTGATGATACATCGTAGCATCAACAGAAACTGATGAAGCATCACTCAATACCTTCAAATTCAGTGTCATAGGTGTAGTCATGGCCTTGTAGTCCATCATCTCGAACCTCTTTAGGATCTCTACTGCATACTTCCCTTGCCCCAGGGATATTCCATCCGAATTCTATCACACCTCCATGCCTAGAAAGTAATGCATCATACCCAAGTCTTTCATCTCAAACTCGAGATCAATCTTCCTCTTTGTATCAGCAATCAACTCATCCTCACCTGTTACAAATAGGTCATATTCATATAGTAGGAGTATCATTGGGTTCCCTTCCTCAACCTTGTAGTATAGATTGGATTCGCTTTACTCTTGGTAAATCCCAAGCTAGTCAAGAAGCTATCAATCCTGTTGTATCATGCCGAACCTCAAGATCTTCTGCATTCACTCCCTCCGAAGCGGAGCATCATTATCCCTCTTCCTTTCGCACTCCATGCATTGAAACATTCTGTATTGGAGTAACAAGTAGCTTCCTCTGCTACTAATATTCTATGTATCCATCTAGGGTCACTGGATACCAATATCCTTTATCTTGAACCTTTTTCAAAAGTTCCTCTTACACCCATCTATGAGCTTGTCATCCTCTATATGCTTTCATCTTCAACCTTATAGCAAAGGTTAAGATATTCATTACTCTAGGTGATCTCCAAGTTCCTCATGTATGTGTTATCCCATGGGTGCCTTCTGAGCTCATACAAGGCCTTCTTTAATTTTCACACATGAGTCTGCCTGTCATGTGTCTCAACTTCTAGTTGTGGCAAATGTCTCTTCATAGTCTATGCCTTCTTTCTGTGAGAAGCCTCGTGATACGAATCTTTCCCTGTACCCCATGATGTTTTCATATACTACATCCCGGATCTTGTAGATCCATATGGAAGATACTATAGACTTCCCTTTAGGTCTTGGACATCACATTCTAGTCATCATTCTTAATTTTGGATTTTTAGAGTGAATCTTGAACTATCGTCACTTGTTCTTTGGAACAAGTCTCATCCTTCTTTTCTTGTAGGAGATTGTACGCAATCTTTCCTACAAGTCAAATGCACCAATTGTATGGTTAGAAACATTTCATAAGGCATATTCATAATGGAAAATTATTATACATAAAGATATAATCATGCTACTATTTTAGCCAATACAACATTCATCCATATCTCACATAAACTTTCTAGATGCTTTCCGTCTCTACCATGACATTATTGAGATTGTGCATTGATCCAGTATGTCAACAAAGAGGTTTCATTCTAGATAAGTAGCAATGGAGATTTGTATAGCACCATGGGATACTTACCCATCACATGCATATTAGTGTTATACTGTCATTAATGCAAACATTCTATCATGCATAATACATCAACTGAATATGAACAAATGCCTAACCAAATAATATCATGAAATGACAATTAAATACTTATCTTTATTCGTTTCATGGGTAGACTCCTTCTTGAGCCTTTAGCTTCATCATCTTCTTCACTCATCACAACATAATTTCTTATCCAAATGCTAAGATGGATAAGAGGTTCTTCAAGAGTTGAGTCCTTCATATTACTCATCAGTTGAGGGATCTTATTTGGACCATGAGAGCT
Source organism: Pseudotsuga menziesii (assembly GCA_001517045.1). Classification (NCBI taxonomy): domain Eukaryota; kingdom Viridiplantae; phylum Streptophyta; class Pinopsida; order Pinales; family Pinaceae; genus Pseudotsuga; species Pseudotsuga menziesii. Next base: position 103,501 of record LPNX010849384.1, read on the forward strand.
TGATCTTTAGTTGCTCCCATTTTCTCTTCTCTTATTATGAGTCGAGCTTCTTCTTCTGTGTGCTCTTCCCAGATTCTGCTGAAGGTAATCACTTCCTTCTAGCACAAATTCCTCAAAGGAATGAATCTCATGATCTTGGGAGGCCATTCAAGGTGGTAATAACAATATCTTATTCTTCTTTGATTGGTTCGTCATAACATCAAACAATTCCTTTTGGTGTCTTCAAGGATGACACATGAGGAATGAGACGATATTTAATAGAATCTGCAATGATTTCTTGGCTCTATCCTTAGCCTCATCTCCCTATGGCTCTTATAACTTATTTACTGATATACCGATCTAAGTCAATTTCTTCAAGGATCATGGAGTTCCTGTGACTTCTTCCGATTTATATTCTTCCCTTCAAATAGCTTGGTCAAGGAATCAAACATATCTTTAGGTGTCTTTAGGCAAGACACTTGTGGTATAAGGCGATCCTTGATAGAATAAAAAATAATCCTCTAGGCCTTGACCAAGTTCTTCTTGTGTAATGATTTTAGCCTCATCTCCATATGGAACTGGAACCTCTCCACTTATGTAGGTGTCCAATTCATTTTCTTCAAGAACCAACGAAATCCTATAATTCCATGCTTGGAATTTGTCAGCTTCACCAAGATTGTTATCAAGCTGGTGTGATTAGTCATTTTGAAATGAGAACCTAAAATGTAAATAGAAAAAGATTAAATCGTATCGATTTGAGGTGTCAATCCTGGTTTCGAATCCGGTTGATGTAGGGTTTGTTAGAGAAACCCTAATTTTCAAAACTTGGAATCTTTCAGATCTTATTGGATATAAATGTGCACCTTCTCAAGGAGAGTTGAGAAGCATATTCATTTTCCCAAAACAGTGATCAGAACCAAGGATAATTTTAGGGGCGAATTTTATCCGAGTGGGCTATTTTTCCATGTTTTTCCCCCAAAAAACATTCGCAATTTCACATTTTTTGAAGCCCTGTTTAGCCCAATTTTGATGGGGTAAACTTTTTTCACCCTAAAAATCGCCAAATTATTATATAAATGATATAAAATCATTGGAAATTAAAATATTTTTTGAAAAATATCACCAATCAATTTATAGTTGGCGTTTTAAGAATTGGTAATATTCGCCAACATTTATACACTTTTAAATAAGTATGGTTCCTTAAAATCATCCCTGATCAGAACTGCAAAATATACGATTCCCTAATTTTCTTTAATTTCTTCTCCATAATTCCTTGATATTGTTTCTGAAATATATGCAAAAGTGCTACTCCTATGTGTCTCAAAACTTCACACTGAGTTATCCTTGTCTTTCCTCATTCCAACAACACATGTTTGAGCAGAACTGGTTTCACCAATTGGTACTTATGAGAGTTTTCCCAATGTGGCTTATTTCAGGACTTTTCAGCATAGAAAACTTGTACAAACTACCACATGTCACTATTTCACTTTAGGGGTCTGAAACTTTTACCATAGAAAGTACAGTTTGTGCCCTATCTAGAACATATTTCTAAATTTCATTTGAACCTTCTTAGCACGATATATAGAAATTTTACCTAGGTATCCTGTTTAGGGATGAATCCAGGGAGAGGTTGTAACCCTGATTTGGAGGATTCATATATCCCATAATATAGGGAATATGAGGTTGAAACATTTACACAAGGTACAAAAGGAATTTAGCTTTGTCCTGTAAATGTTTCGACTCCTGATCCTTCTCCAATATTGAGATATAGAAAATCCATCAAAATGACTTATTTTAGTCTTTTAGTGTTTTTTGGTCCGGGGTCAAATTAGGGTTTGAATTTCCCGGAGTTTTACCCAACCAAAAATTTTGATATTGGTCTCTTAATATTGATTTTGAGGAGGAGAGAAATCCTATGTTGGGATCACTCAAAAATTCCACTTCTGTGAAAATCCCTAATTTCCCGTAGTAGTGACAGGTCAAAAACTAAAAATGCCCAGAATCAAATTCTGCTTCTACAGAAAGATGCACCCTTCAATGGAGAGTTATCCTAGTCTCTTTTTTTCTGATGATCTGTGGAGAGATACCCAAAAATTAAGAAGCCAAATATTTTGCAGCTGCATAGTGTCTTCTTGTCAGGTTAGCTCTGATACCATGTTATACTTTTATCATTTAATCAATATGATCTAGGATCTTATATGAGTGAAAACATGCACAACAATAATCACAAGAGACAAGAAACACAAAGAATTTTCCTCAGGGAAACCATAAAGGAGAAAACCCTGCAACTTCCTCGGAGATGGAATGAGCACCAATGGAAAAAGTAAAACCCAAAAACACAAAGATGATCTCTGACACCTATTCTCTCTCTCACTTGTGTAAGATCCTCTTCTATCACTCACACGCTACAGTTGAGTGAGTCTGTGTTTCAAATAGAGAGTCTCACTCTCTATTTATAATAGTTTTCCACTTGACAATTACTCACCAGGGCTGACCTCACTAGGAGAGTCTAATAACCCTAATACCCCTTAACTGTGGGGACTATTGCCTTGACTTACAATAGAGGGTTAACCTCTATGAATTTACATGAATTTATTATATTAATGAGATTCTAGATAGGAACATCGTGGTACAATTAAATACAACATAATATAAACAAGTGAATACATTTCGAAGTTACAAATACATTAACAAACTTCCGACATGACGATGTCAGGAATAGGAATTCGAGAGCATAAATTGTTATGCTCATTTGTTGGTTCCTACTTCTAGCATGCTGACATTGGGAATTGAATGTTGGAAGTGTAAATTATTGAGTTTATTGTTGGTTCCAACTTCATACTTTTGAATTCCAACAGTGAGAATCAGAAATCAGGAATGTAAATTGTAATGTTTGTTTGGTGGTGATAACTCCCAACTCCCCACGTCAAAAATTAGAAGTCGAGAGTGCTTGTTGTCATTCTTTTTTTCCCATGTTGAATCCTAATTGTCGATATCATGATTGTAATGGTAAACTTGGGATCGATACAAATATGTCTGGATTAATTAAATGGGTGATTAACGAGTTGATTAACCATGATTTAGGTGCTAATTAATATTTAATGGTTATAACGTCGGAATGGTGGAATTTGATCATCGGGGTCTTCGATAATCATCGTATTTGGTTAGTAATCAAAGTTAATGGCCTATTAATAAAGTTTAATAAATAAATAGGCATTTAATCCTATCGAGGTTCACATTTGTACATGTAAGGTATCAATTGGAAAAACATTCGGGTGCTCGGTTTAGTGTGATGTCATCTCTGATGATCGATTTGGTCAATAGAGGACATTTTGAGTGGTGTTAATGAAAGAAAAGAATTTAAGGTGGATGGTTTGATGAGTTCCCCATTTCCTCAAAAGGGTCTGAGGCGGTTGGGGACATGAGTGAGTGGTATCATAGTGAAGGTTATAATTTCGAGTTGTTTTGGTTGGGATGGATGCTTACAAGAAGGAAATCAAAGCTAGCAGACATAGTGCTAGGTCTGTTTGGGCCGTATCAATGTTTGAAACAAGAAAATTGAAGTTACACAATAGTTCATATGCTTTCAATTTAATAAAATTTCTCATAATGGTATTTCCCAAAATGCATGAATGAGATATGGGTACAAACGAAATTAGTAAATCTATAAATATTCCATGAGACTAATTTATTTATGGAAATGGTAAATGTGTATTATTTTCTATGTTATTAATGCACCTAATAATTATTTATGTAAATGAACAGTGTTTGCAATCAATTGTATTGAATAGTTGTAGCAGAGCCCTCAAAAAAAGAAAATGATTCCAAGAGTTATGGTGACTATGAATGACTCGCAATATCCATAGACATGATCAATATGCTCTTAGATAAAATATCTAAGAGGGAAGTGCTGAGACAGAGTTCAATCAAAGAAGAGAGAAGATCACTCCCCATAATTGGCGACTTGTTTGATCAAATGAAGGGAGACAAAGTGTTGTCCAAAATTGATTTGAGTTCAGGTTATCATCAGGTGAGGATAAAGGAGGAATACATCTTCAAGACCACATTCATGACAAGGTATGGTCATTATGAGTTCACGATAGTTCCATATGGTCTCACCAACGCACCCTCCACATTCATGTGCCTCATGAACAACGTCTTCAACAAGTATTTGGATATGTTTGTTATGGTATTTCCATATGATATTATTTTGTACGACGGGGATGAAAAATAACACGATGAACACTTGAGGATGGTGTTGCAGGTTCTTAGAGAGCATAAATTGTATGCTAATTTGACCAAGTGATTTTTTTATCAACACACGGTATAGTATTTGGGCCACATTATTTCGAAGGAAGGAATTGCGATGGACCCTGATAAGGTTAAATCTACATTGAATTGGTATACTCCAAATAATGTTGCATATCTTAGATCCTTTATGGGCCATGCAAGATACTATAGAATATTCATTGAAGTATTTTCTAAACCACACATCCAATCACATCATTTCAAAGAAGCAATGTAAAGTGTGTTTGGTATGAGAAGTGTGATGTAAGCTTCCAACGATTGAACCATTTCCTTACTAATGCCCATGTTTTGAAGTTCATTAACAAAATCAAGGAATATGTTGTATGAATAGATGCTTGCATCGAAGTTTTAAGAAGTTTAGTTATGCAAGAAGGGCTTTTTATTTTCATATTCACGTGTATTAAAAGAACACAAGAGAAGTTATACAACTCATGACTTGGAATTGGTTTCCATAGTGCACATGCTCAAGATGTGGTGACATTACCTATTGGGTAGGATATTTGAGCTTGGAATAGACCATATGAATTTAAAATATTTATTTCACCATCCAAGCTTAAACATACAAGCTAGGTGGTTGGAGTTCTTATCAGAATTTGATTTTGAAATTAAACATATTAAAGGAAAGGAGAACAAGGTTGTTGATTCCCTAAGAAGAATGTTTCATGCAGTATATTTAAGAATATGTGAATCGGAATTAAAAAAAAATTCCATGAAGTTGAAACCAAGGATGAATCCTATCTCCAGGTTTTGTTAGGGAATTGATCCTATGGTTGGGGTTGAGGCCACCAACAGACTAGGGGTTCTACAAGCTAATACATAAAGATATGCAGGTATATATAGAAAAAAAAGAGTTCAAGGCTAAGGAGGGATAATACCCTGTGCACTGAAGGTTGATCCAAGATTTCCTTTATCCCTCCTCTTTCTCTCCAACCAAGAGACCTTCAAAAGAACTTCAAACCTCCCTCAAACCAATTTAACCACAAACAATATATTGATATGAACAAGATAAAATAAAACCCTAATCTCACCAGCATCAGCATATGATGATAAACTGAGATATACACAATGATTTGGAAATGGAAGACCATCAAATATTTATTAATCAATGGCATAAGTACAAGATATACCTTCTCCTCATTCAAGGTGCCTTGTGAAACCTTTGATTTGGATCTACTGCTTCTCTCTTCCAAGATTCTCAGCCTCCAAGCTCTACAAAAAGGGTAGATGACAACTAGGGCATAGGATGAGAGACAAAATTCTTCCAGCATAACAATACCCAAATTCCAAGTCCCCTTCATGGTCCCTTCTGCCTCTCTTATATAGAAATTGAAAGAGTAAGGGTTGAGGATAGGGCAGTTACAATTGAGGAAGTTCCAAAAACACACAAAATTTGAATTTTTAATATTTTTCGACCATTTCTGAAGGTATACATTGGTGCAACACTGAAAACCCACATATGTGAAGAGAAAAACGCAGGTACACCACTGACAACCTGCTTATTTGTTAGAAAATTCATTTTTTAGGGTATTTACAAGGGTTTTTCAGTAGTTGGTCTAGTTTGGAAAGTTGTTCCTTATCCTCCTATCTATCCAATGGACCAATAAAGAGGTGAAAAGGAGTTATAAAAATATTTATATGGCCCTTCCATCCACAAGTGTCATTTGGATGACTGACAGTAGCTTTCATGAAGTGTCGTCATGGAATTGTCATCATGCGACGAAACATGTAAATGTCATCATGGATGGAGAATTCCATTTTGGGCTATAAAATATGCCCCTAATGTATGAGTTTAGAGGGTAATATGATAGCCAAAATACATTATAAATAGGGAAGGGTTGTACAATGGACTCGAAGAAGATGGAAAATCCAAGATCATAGGCTCAAACGAAGGTACCTAAAAGAAAGATAAATGTCAGAGAAACTAATCCCTCGGACATACATTTCCATATACAAATGATTGCCAAAAAAATACAAGGAGGATCTAACATATGTAAACTGAGGTGACTATCACGATCACACAATATGCAAAAAGGTGTCGTGTAAAATCTAAAGGAGTCATGGCCATAAATGAACAACGTGGATCCATGCTAAATAATTGATCATAGCCACAAGAATGCAAGGTGGATCTATGTCTCAGCAAATGTCATATGAGTTGTGACAAGGTCTTGCACAACTCGAGAAATAGTATATATGGTGATGCTACTGTCTTCTGAAGGTATTCAATCCAAACTGCCTACAATTACGAATCCTAACCATGTGAATAGGGGAGCTAAAGTTGAACATGGAGGAAATCGTTTGATTATCGGTCATAGATGAAAACCATTAACAAACATGAGGGATACTACCAATAATGAAAATGGTCCCCAAGGTACTTAGTACATTCTAACAAGTGTGAATAACTAGTCTTGAAGTCGAACACCTAAATAATCCATTAAGTAGGAGATATTAAGGTATTCCCACTACCCAATAGCAAGGGAAACTTCCATTAATGACTGCAATTCCCAAGGTACTATCATAAACTCTGAATCTCATTTTGAGATAAATATGTGTTGACGTCGATAGGAAGAGATCCGTTGGAAGGAAGGAATTAGGGCATCTTTCATCATCCAACATGATGGAAATCAAAGACTAGTTTCATTTGTAATTGGGACAAAGTTTTTTAACAAGGATGTTAAAAGACTTGATTTAATGAACTAATACCAGGGAGTGACCGACACACAAGGTCAACAAAACTATAGAATGGTCAACACATGTTTATCCTTTAACAATGAGCATGACACAATAGTGAATTGAGAATATTTGGACACAAAGGGACCAACGATACAAATCTGCAATGTAGGAGACATTGATAGTTTCTCCTTATAATTGGAAAAGTAACCAAGTGGAGGAGTCATAACTTTGAGATCAGGCTTAATCCTAAGGCCAAAAAATAGAACCCAATTGTTGATAGACTCAATATGGTGCTTTGTTCAAGGAAACAATACTTTCTTCCATGGTATAAAAATACATATGAATGGACTTCCATTCCATTCCCTTATTTCTTTGTTGGTTTTGACTACCGACGTTCCGATGTTAAGAATGAAAAGTCAAGAGTGTAAATTGTTACACTCATTTGTTTTTTTTTCGACTTTTGACGTGCCAACATTAGGAATCGAAAGTTAGGAGCATTGTAATGCACTAGAAATTAATAAATTATTATTACTTTTCTGAAAAATACTTTAATTATTATCTTTATTATTTTATTATTTTTTTACAAAAAGTAAAAAATAAAACACTTTGTAATAAATAATTTTTATTTAATAAAATATGTTGAAGGGGGGACAAAAATGGAAATAGATGTTGAAGAGTGTTTCCTGACCCACGAGAGAAAAAGATAAGTGGTTGAAGCCACTGAGTGAGAACTCAAGATGCAGGAGGCATCATCCCATTAAGTCACAACTCTTAGTTGAGTGCTAAAGAGGAGGCTCATAAATGACCAAGTCCTAGGAAAAATACTATATATTAGTATGTCCATGAGCAACAGGAGGATAACATTTGACGAGGATTGAATATGAGAATGTAGGAGATGGCACATTGAAGTATTTTTTTCTTGTGGTTCAACAAACAGGCTCGGGGGTTCTGTAGCAAGTAACTTAGCTGCTATGGAATTTGGCTGGGAGGAATAGATTATCCACTTTTGCTTTCCCAGTTGTGGAGCCAGGTTCTAAATCTATGTTTTAAATTTACATTAGCATGTTTTATTCTAGATCTGAACTAATTAAGTTGAAACCTAGTATGCATCGATTAGTCTAGTGTATTTATCAAGTCTCTGTTCAGTTACGTTGATTATAAAATGTTAAATGATTACTAGGAAAGTTTATTAGATTAGGATTTTGTTCTATGGATCATATGGATTTTGTTCTATGGATCATATGCTAGAAATCGAAATCCTACACTTAGTGGATATGTATGGATCTATATCAAATTCTTTCATATGCGACTGTTCTAGATATGCATTTCTGCACTCTTTACCTATATTATTTCTTTGTCTGTAAATCGAAACTGATAGTAGTAAGAATAACTAGATCCTCTAATTCATGTTAGTACAAATCTATTTTACCTCAGGTTTAATCAGAGTAAGGAATATATATATATATATATCATATTTCTAATCTTAAAAATATCAAAATTATGTACATATATACAAGCACATTATAACCGAGTTCTTTAAATATATAGAATTACATTAGAATATAATCATAAGACCTTATTAAGGTATGAAGTAGATATATTACACATAATTCATATGAAGAAACCCTACATTACG